>OX411312.1:43798693-44378846 GCA_948150685.1 Rhaphigaster nebulosa | reverse complement strand
AAGAAACATTGAGAATTTGAAATATTTCTCTCCTTGATTGCGAATGATATTCCTTTGAAATTCTCGATCTGGAAAATTCTCCCCTTTTTGAGGCATAAATGGAGCACACACTGATACAGAGGTAGAATCCTATTTGCCTTACGGATTCGTTGTTCGTCCTATTGACCCGGTAGGCTCTTGACAAGGAATTGGTGCTTCCCCGTCTCCCGTTCCTCGCTGAATATTTCATTCCTTTTACATCTGCCTCTTCTTGTCTTTATATTTGATAACCGAGACGTAATGAATCGAAATTGGTTATTTCCTCATCTTTTCCTGAAGACTTACCTTCTTCCCTCAGGAATACAAATAAGGGAAATCCTGTGTTTTTTCGTCTCTTTTCTTCCTCTTTAATACTTTTCTGGAGTATATCATTTTTCTATGAGGTAGAGGATATATTCAGTAGTTCACGTGTATCTACTTATCTTCCATAAACCTAATTATTGCGTTTGCAAGAGTCATTTAGGGCAAATAAGCCAAAAGTTGACGCGCCCCCTTAAGTTGACACCTAGATAATAATTAGATCGAAGATAGTTCATTAAACTTGCCACAATTGAAAGAACGGTATTTTAAGGTTGTTGTTAGCTAACCTGATTGACTATGTTAGCTCAGTTAACAACTTAAGTCGCCATGTCAATACGAAACATCCTCAAGTCAAGACTCATGGGCATATTTATGTTTTTTATATTGGCATTACTGTGACTTTAAGGTTACAACGCTGGTTTTGTAAATTCTTATTAGATGCTCCTTGAATAGTTTACGTAGAGATAGGATGTCAACTTTTTTCTACGGTTAGTTCGCCGCTTTGGGGAACTAACCGGGCCCGTCATGTCCACCTGTTTTTATTAACTTTTTATTTATTTCAGCTAATTAATATTTTTGGAAATTATTCAATTTCCTCCAAGATGGCAGATTATGGTAAATTAATGTTGCTCATTAATGGACCAGATATCGCGATTAATTACTAAATAAATAGATACGCGATAAATAAATACGCGATAATAGATATTACTAAATAAATCTAAAAGGCTCCATCCGCATTTAGTGAATAAATGGATAAGAAACAGCGTTGTTATCCATGCTTATATAATAAAGGCAGAAAGAAAAATTACATTGGTGTTAAATGAAAAAAAAACCTGTGGGCCTAGCTAGAATGCTCCAAAAAGTGTGAACATTTGTTTTGTTTGAAGAGATGTGGATAAAATATTTGCTTTTTCCTAATTTATTATTATTTTTAGAATAGACAAAGCTTACAAAGCAGACCGTTTTCCAAATTGAATAAAATTCTAGTAAATCAAAGTAAACACCAGCCATTTTGAATTAACGATTAATTTTTAAATAAGACTAGATTAATCTTATAAATCATAAAAATACTTTGTCATATTTTATGTAAAGTTTATATTATAGTTATAAGTATATTGTTTTGATTCATTCTTTGTTTTTCTCTAATAGATTATAGTTACTCAACTTAATTTTTTATTCTGTTATACTTTAAAAAAACAAGTATTAAAAAGAATTTCAGTAAAATAAAATTTTGGTTTTCTTAACTTTTTTTTTTTTTTTTGGTGCATACTATCTTTTCCAGTAAAATAATTAAATAAGTACATCAATAATTGCATAATAAATTGAACAGGTGATACGTATATATATTTTTTTTCTATAAAAGTAGACAAATAATGTTACTGGGTCTGAGAAACCCACCCAGTAACTGACACCTGTCCTGTTGTGGATTATTTTGAATGGGAAAATATAAAATAAAAAATCTGGTACGGTGCGCGCATCACACAACTTTCCCTTACCGCCCTATAATAATTATCTTTTTAATATAATTCTAAAGGGTTCACATAAACAATACTTGAAATAAACTCAGCAGCATTCAATTCTTCTCCCACTTAAGTACAATAAAATAATTTTTAAAACAATTTTAGTACAACAATTCTGTACACTACCTATATATTTTAACTTTGTCAAGTTGCAAATATATTTGCAAAATATAAAGTTGCTGGTTTAGTTTCTATGGAAACATTTTCTTTCCATTGAATAATGTGAAAGTAGAAATTATTAAGATAATTTCCGTTTTTGTATTCTTAAATTACTTTATTACAGAGCGTATTGTTTACAACAGATTGGCGGATTGGTGGGAGGAGGTTCGGTCGCATCTATCTCCTTTCGGATGCGCTCGGTTATCCATCTATTTTATGCTCCTCATAAAATACACTGTATCGTTGCTAATACTTGTCCGATTTTGATGATTTTTTTTTTTTTTAGATATTTTGAAACCTCTCATATAATTCTGTACATAATTTACTATAAATTGCATACTTTTTAAGCCATGCGAAAATAAAATATTCTTTTCTTCATAACCTTTTTTCCTGCATTTTCTCGGTGATTTACTACATAAATGAAAAGTTAAAGGTCTTTATGAAGAATAATTTTGGCAAGTTTCATCAAAATCGTTAGAGCTGTTTTTGAGAAAAATGTAAAAAAGTGTAAAATCCATGATATAATAGCTAATTCCGGTTAGTCCGATGCGTTGTATCTTTGGTCCGATTTTGATGATTCTTTTATTCTTTTTTAGATGATTTAATTACCTTTCATAAAAGTCTATAAATAAATTACCGTAAAATGCATACTTTTCAAGCTATGCGCAAATAAAATATTCTTTCCATCATAACTCTTTTCCCTGCAATTCCTCGGTGATTTACTTCATAAATGAAAAGTTAAAGACCTTTATGAAGAATAATTTAGGCAAGTTTCATCAAAATCGTTAAAGCCGTTTTCGAGAAAATTGTAAAAAAGTGTAATGTCCATAATATAATAGCTATTTCCGGTTAGTCCGATGCGCTGTATCTTTGCTAATACTGGTCCGATTTTGATGATTCTTTTATTGTTTTTTAGATAATTTAATTATCTTTCATACAAGTGCATAGATGATTTACCATAAATTGCACGCTCTTGAAGTTATGCGTAAATAAAATATTCTTTTCATCATAACTTTTTTCCCTGCAATTCCTCGGTGATGTACCATATATATAAAAAGTTAAAGGTCTTTATGAAGAATAATTTAGGCAAGTTTAATCAAAATCGTTAGGGCCGTTTTCGAGAAAATTGTAAAAATGTGTAATATCCATAATATAATAGCTATTTCCGGTTAGTCCGATGCGCTGTATCTTTGCTAATACTGGTCCGCTTTTGATGATTCTTTTATTGTTTTTTAGATAATTAAATTATCTTTCATACAAGTGCATAGATGATTTATCATAAATTGCACGCTCTTGAAGTTATGCGTAAATAAAATACTCTTTTCATCATAAGTTTTTTCCCTGCAATTCCTCGGTGATGTACCATATATATTAAAAGTTAAAGGTCTTTATGAAGAATAATTTAGGCAAGTTTAATCAAAATCGTTAGAGCCGTTTTCGAGAAAATTGTAAAAATGTGTAAACTCGATTATATAAAGTGGCACTTCCGGTTAGTCGATTTTGACGAAAATGTTGCTGTAACATCACATGCATGTGCTAACCTTAAATATGTAATTTCAGTATCGTACAGCTTTCCGTTTTTGAGCTAGACTGATCACATACACACAGACACACAGACCATTTTGCGAGACTTGGTTCATTTGGACTCAGGGGACCTTAAAACATGAATTTCTGTTGAAAACTCGAATTCGAAAATTTTCACGATCGCAATACTTCCCCTTACTATATACGAAGTATATAGGTAAGGGAAAGTAAAAACTTAAAAAAAAAAAACTATGTAATGTAATATTGATATATTTTTTACTTAATACAACTTTAAGATGGACTAAATGACCAGAAACGTTGTAATGAGTTTTTAAGAAATATTTAAAAAAAAAATTGAATAGGTTGTTTTCAATTTGTTCTCCTGAAATACCATAGAAAAAAAAAATACAAAAACAATATTTCTGAGCGAATCACACTTTCGACTTTCTGCCATGCTGTGTGTCGTCTACCATCTGTAATAAGTTTATTTTTATATTTGATACTTTACAGTTTTCTCGACGATATGCTCATCATTATTATTATATGCATATTATTATTAATTTTTTAGAGAATAAAATGCAAATAAACCATCTTGACTTTGCCTTTCGTTTCTCAAATTTTATAAGATGCCATTCTATCTCATGCCGGTTTCTTTGTTTTATTTGTACTTTTTATGAGTTTGAGTCTCCTTCTCTCGTATAGAGAGCGGTCGTAAAGCAAACGAACGCCTGCAACTCAGCATGTCTTTACACGAGTATTTCATCACTTCTTTCATTCTTTATTAAATTGAATCGATAAAAATTATTATTTCATGTTTCTATTTTCTTTTATGGATCATGTTAAATTATCAAGCCCTTTTACTTAATTCATTAAAACTTCAGAACATGAGGTGGATGAAATGCTAAATCATTTCGTTTATTATCCTTTTTAGTTAAATGGCCAGAATGGTAAAATACATAAACTTGTAAGAACTCTCCGTATTATTTAATTCACCAATCCAATTTACAAATCATAGAATGACTAAATCTTATTAATGAAAATTCATTCATGCCTTTAAGGACGTTTTCACAAGGTCCGATATATCGTATATCGGACCGCCCGAAGCACTTGTAGAATCCGACTCCGATAATTATCGGAACGTGAGAAAGGAACGATTGGGATGAACTCAATTGGAGTCGGATACGACTGCGAAGTTTACCGGATTGAAAATATTGAAGTGAAAATTAATTATGCTTTTATTTTCGAGGCAATTCTATTCCTAGACGTGCTCATTTCAGTACTGATTTAGTAAAGAATTAATGTACAGTTATTAAATTCTATTTAAATGCTATGACACTGTTAAAAAATTCCAAATACAAATGTCTTAAATCTCTAAAATACCTGAAAACAACTAATCAGTCAACGTTTCGCCAATTCAGGCATCATCAGGGCAGAATATGATAAGATCACACCAATGAATATAGGGGCAGCATATCTCATCAACATCAACAGTCTAAAAAGGACACGCAATAAAAAAAAAGTTGACAGCTTTATTTATTATTTTAATTTGTATTTTAGAGGGTTGGTAATCTTAAAAACTTAAAAATACAGTCTATTATGTTATGCTTGTGCAGCTTTTAGGTGAAGTGAATAAAACTGAGCAAGTAACCATTCCTCAAAAACTGAGCAGATGCTCTGGTTCGATGTGAACAAATAGAAGTTACTCAATGAAATACTTAAATACTCTATTTTTTTTTTAAACCGATTTTCGTTCAAAACTAATTTTCTTTATTATTATTTTACAATGCTTTTACTAATGCTATGTGAGCAGGTACTCAATAAAATGTTAAGTCAGCGAAAGAGAAGATCATGCATTCTCACGTTTTATTCACTTATAAAGGTGAGCAGGTACTCCGAATCAATAATCAATCCATATTTGTTAGTACGTGCTCCATAAACTTAGTAAAAGAATTGTAAAATAATAATAGAGAAAATTAGTTTTGAACGAAAATCGGTTTAAAAAAAAAAAAAAAGAGTATTTAAATATTTTATTACTTATCCACATCGAACCAGAGCACCTGCTCAGTTTTTGAGTACTTGCTTAGTTTTATTCACTTCACCTAGTGAACTAAATTATTTTTGTGCAGATATTGTTTGCTCCTATCTGTTTTTCCATTTTTTACTGACACGAAATGGAATAATTATTTAAATATTATGTTTTGGTAAACCTTTGCAATGGCTACTAACGATCTTGAAGAGGTCTAGATTCTCAGACCAGACTATACTTTCACTCATTGCGCATGCCCAATTAAATACTCAAACCTATGGATCCTTTTCACTTGGAATAGTCATGTAGGGTTAGGTCAGACTTCCCGCCTTTTACCGAATAGATCTCTTGTCCCCACCGCCTTATTTCCTACACCATCTTTAAGTTTAAATATCATGGCCAAACTCTTAAACGTTCTACTAGCTTCGGATCTGGGAAGTTTAGTCCAAATGGTGAAAAAAATTTACCAATTATGTGTAAAACTAAGGATCAATCGATTTTCGTCCATGAAGTTTTAGAAAATTGCATTCATTCTCTAATGAAAAGGCGGCGTTGAGCTTCAATGAATCCGGATGCGCCACTTCTTTTCAGCAATCGTTTATCATTACTACACCTCTGGCTTACCATTCTTCTTATATAGTCTTCTTAGCATGACAATACCCTTTCGTAAAAAGGTGGGAAGTCTGGCCTAACCCTACACCAGTGTTCCAACTGAGAAGGATCCGTCAGTTTGATGATTTAATTGCGCAGGCGCAGTGGGTGAAAGTATAGTTGGTCTGAAAATCTAGACCTCTTAACGGTCGTTTGTAGCAATTCCAAAGGTTTACGGTATTTTTTAAACCCTTATCTGGGACGGACCCTACCACTAATTTAGATAATGACCAAGAAACATCAAATAAATAAGTTTATTTTACAGATCTTTGATACCTGGAGACATTCAGACAACAATGAAAAAAAAAAAATTAGCTATGTTTATTGATTAAAAAAAAAAAGCAAAATCATTGATTTAAATTTGAGATTATATTTATTGTTGTATTCTGTTACAATCTGCTCGGACTTTTAAATTTAATTAATGTTATTTTAAAAAGTACATTTATGTTCCCAGTCATGATTAGATTGATGTAACGTTTTAAAAAAACAACTTGCCAGTTCATTTACCAGGTTCATCTGGATTTAAAAAAAAAAAAAAAAAGTGTATTAAGGGAGACCAATGAAAACAAAACCTTCCGATGGTGTAGTTGGACCTTTCATATTGAAATGTGAAATCCTTTTTCCAGTACGGTTGAGTAGGTTTTGTCAAAAGACATGTGGTTTTAATAAAGCCGCTTTTAACGTCAGGGAACTGGCTCCGCTAACGAACTACAAAGGGCCTTGCTAATTTAATGTGATTATTTTTTAATACTCCTAATCTCAGTGTATTTTAAAATTTTAACCCATTTTTTTTAAACATTTATATTTTAAATTCAATAATATTCTGTTATATAAATGTTATAACTAGATACAGGATTGCAGTGCAATAAAAAAAAAAAAAAAAAAAGAAAAAAAGTTAAGAATTCATATCGTAAAAATATCGTGCACTAACAACCCAAAAAGTGTAAAATTTTGTATGCACAATTTTGGTATTATAGATAATACCTCAAACATGCAAAAAATGATCATTTTTGTTTAATTTATATCATGTATATTTATATTATAAAATGAACAAAAATGATTATTTTTGCATGTTTTAGGTGTTATATAATACCTAGAATGTGTAAAATTGTGTCTATATAAACAATTTGAAACTTTTAGGGTTCTCAGTGCACGATTTTTCACGATTTGAATTTTTCATTGCACGATTTTCGGTTTTTTAAATAAAAAAAGTTTCTCTTCTGTGTTAATATTTAAATTATTTAGGATACGATTCCGAAACATTTCGTTACTTATTTGTAAACACTCTATACTTAATAAAACTTTATGTAGAATTCATCCATATGTGGTATATATTCCAAGGACGGAAACATTTTTTCCGTTTCTGGAAATAGACGTTTTTGGTGTAATGGCCACGGAAAAGCTTTTTCCAGTCGGTAAGCTGTCCTTCCAAAAGCTGTCCTCTGTAACATGCGTCAGAATATGAGATCGACAGTGCACCAAAGAGGTAGCGCTCCGTATCAATAATATACTGCTGCTACAAGTATAATTTAGGCCTGAGGATTCAAATTGCAGAAAGCTGTAGAAAGAATCCATACCTACTCCTTTCTACAGCTTTCTTATAATAACTATAAAAAAGAAAGGTAACTAAGTTTACGTTTAAGAGATCCTATATTATTTTTTATCTTTATAGGGTTTCGCTTGAATTAATTCTAAAATAAAAGGAAAATTGACATTTCAAAAAATGTTAGGATGCACACGTAAGCTATCGTGAAACCGTTTATGGTGGGCACCTGTGTGCTTGTTAACATCTTGCGAATGAAGGTCTGTAGGTAATGTTAGGTTGCTAATGCATCATGGGAATTTGGTTATATTCTTAAATTTTAATTATTATTATTATTATTATTTTAATTATTATTTTAATTTTAAGTTTCTGTCAAGCATAAGTTCACTAGTCAAGAGGAAGACCAAGAGAGATCGGTACAAAAGGAGGTGGGTCGGACCGGCACGACTTGACAAGAGAAGAAAGTGGTTGCAGCAAAAATAAAGGAATGGAACGCACTTGAAGATGTCCTATGCTCCTATAGTAGGAATCAATGGAGATAGTAATAATATTTCTTTGGAAAAAAAAAAGTCAGATTTTTAGTTTCAATATTTACCGCAATTAAAAATTATTGTTAGTTTAGTAATTATAAGTTTACTAGTCAAGCATGACTTCCTTCAAACTTTGATTCGAGAGTAACCTTATTAAGACTATCTTGATAAAGATAATAATAAATTATTTTTAATGTTGAAATAATATTATGCTAATAGAATGTATCAAGTTTGCTTCTCTATCAAAAGGTAAAATTCCGAGAAAAGAGGATCAAATTTTGTTTGCATCTCTTGTAATATTTACATTTTGATGGTTACGCCCATTGACCTCTTTACCGTCTTTATGATGTACGCGTAATCATCATTTTACATGAATATAGATTCATTTGCTTAATCGAAATTTACACAGAAGAGCAAACAACATTGTTGTTATACACCAAAATAAACCGCTTTCCATTAATATTAGCCACAATAGAAATCAAGCAAGATGAATTGGCTGAATAAAACTTCAAAGGATTGCACGACCCATGAACCACTAAAACCGCTGGAACTAATGAAAACATTTCTAGTGATATAAAGAAGTCATGCCTAAAATAATAATGGGCGATAATAACGCTCGTTTGGAAGGAGAGTTCCACAATACGTAAAGGTGGAATTTTACTGGAAAATCTTTTGAAGTTTGCCTATTTAGGTTTCTAACCATCCCTCAAATCACTGATAAAACATCAAGTCAATATTTTCTTTACTTATTCCATGGAGCTACAGCCCTACAAGAGCCTGAGCCTCCTCAAGAATCCTCCTCCACTCTTCCCTATGCCGGGCAAGTCTCCTCCATCCTCTGATCTCCATTCCTCGCATCATTCTCTCCACTTCATCGAACCACCTAAATCGTGGGCGCCCCCTTACTCTTTCTCCAGGCTTACCCTCCAGCGGCTTTTTGGGCGTCCTTCTCACCGGCATCCGTTCCACATGTCCCAGGCACCTCAGCTGGTACTTTCTAACGAAGGACACCAGATCTGTTTCTCGGAACATTTCTTTCAGCTCATCATTTTATCTAATTCTCCAGTTATCATTCTCGCAGACTGGTCCAGGTATTCTCCTGAGTACTTTCCTTTTCCAAACCTTTAATATTCTTTCACTTCAATTTTCTTTTTACAATTTTATATTAAAAAAAAGTTAATCTTCATTTTTTGACCATTTGATCATGAACCAAATTGTGCCAGTTTTTCATAAAGCAATGCAAACTCCTTCAGAGTTAATGGATACAAGATAGCAGACACCTCCAGCAGACACCAATCTATACCTGGTTTTGAGTTCTGTAAATTAGATGCAGAATAACATTTTGTAATATACCTTATTAATTTAACCGACTATCCTATGATATCGCTTCCCATTTCCTCACCTTCTTTGAACATCAGATCCCTATTTTCAGATCACTCACATTTCCTCTTGTTAATAATACACACATAATTTTCAATTCTCTGAGCAAGGAATGGTAGTATGAATTTTCTTTTATCAAATATAAATCCCGTGAAGCTTGATCATCTTTTTGCCATTCCCAAAGTATCGTAAATCTTCCAATCTATGAAGTCTAAGTGTTTCTTACAGAATAAACGTCATCGGCAGACAATATTGATATAACATTTTAAAAATGTTATCGCTTGTTTAAGTTCTTTACATTAACTTCTGACGTTCTTATTGCGCACTATATTATATCACGCTAATTGGGATAAACTTCGAATCCTCACAGATATTTTTTCTTGATGACAGCATCAGGCACTCGGACATACCATACAATTTTTATCAAATAACATTTCTTAGAGGTTGTCCAGAGGAGATGTGCAAAACCACACTTTTTAAGGATCAGCTCATTTCACACTTTACTCATCTCAGAATTTACGTATAGATGAATAGCTGGTTAACTAAAAAAAATATCAGTAAAAATTAAAAATAATGTGAAGAATACGATTCACTAAAAACAGCTACCTACACGTATCTCAGCAATAAAACGCTGATATTTATTACATAATGGTTTATTGTTAATTATTAATAACATTATTAAAAGTGTTTCGAAATTATACTCAGACACAAATAATTACTTAATTACTATAATTATTGGATTTTTTTCGTTTTTAGGCTTTCGTATGATTCCAAGACACTTTATATTTTTATCGTATCTTCATAAATTTAATTAGGGATTGATAAATTATTTGCCACTTTTATAAATTTGTTTTATTGAAAACTAGTTTCGAATGTTATAAATTCATCTTCA
The DNA here is from genome assembly GCA_948150685.1 of Rhaphigaster nebulosa. Lineage (NCBI taxonomy): Eukaryota > Metazoa > Arthropoda > Insecta > Hemiptera > Pentatomidae > Rhaphigaster > Rhaphigaster nebulosa. The sequence continues at coordinate 44,368,282 of OX411312.1, read as the reverse complement.
ATTCTAAAAGCACACAAAAAATCAAAAATAAACAATTAAAAATATAGTTTGGTATTATCATACATATTAAATTGGATGTAATATAAATCAGTATGATAACACATTTATGAATTACATATTTAATTAAGACAAGAAATCAAATATATATTTGGAATATATATATAACATTCGAAACTAGTTTTCAATAAAAATAAAATTATAGAAGTGGCAAATAATTTATCAATCCCTAATTAGATTGATCCTTTTATACCATCATGGGGTAATCAACTTATTATAAAATGTTTATTTGATAAAGACTCTTCTAATTATTGCTCAAAGCTTCGGATTGCATTTTTAGGACGAACCGTTCCGAAGATAATCATCGAACATTTTAAAATTTGAAAATCCATCCGTAATACAAACGTTTTTGGTTCATATTAAAATTATTTGAAAGTTATTTATTGGATTACATAATTTTTTAATCAATAAGATGCAAAGTTTTGTAGTAAGCAATAGGGTTCTCGAGGTATTAGGGGGAGGAGGGGCGAGGGAGGGAGGAATTACAATTCAACTGTAATTTTCTAAGTATTAATCAATAGAGCAATGATTATTTTAGCATTGATATGAAACAAAAAAAAAACGGGATGCTATGATTTTGTTAATATAAAAATATATGCCTGTACCAACGACGGATAAGCTTCTAGCTCTATTTTTGATAAAAGTGATATAGATTGACAAATGGGTTGTAAATATTGACTTCGTCTTTGTATTGACGCAGCTTTTTATCCAAGCAGCTACTCAGGTATCCACACGAAACCACTCAGACCATTTTCCAGAATTGGCGGCTTAAGTTGAAAATCCTTTGAGGCCTCTAGAATCGTGTAATGATAGTAGAGAGAAAGCGACTTTGACCTTATGTTCGATAGATCTATTTTCAGAAAATTGCCCTTTTGAGAACAGTGGGCGTCTTATATTGGAAAGTCTCCTAAACTCAATATATTACTGTATAGCTCCAAATATAACTTTTGGCGTATAATAAAATAATAAATAATAAAATATAATTTTATTTTTTAGAATTAGAGGCTCTTAGTTATTTGAGTAATTAGGAACATTGATTTTTAAGAAGGTTGTTTTATTATTACATGATTTAATCGCCATAAAACTACTTTTCCTTATTATTAATTTAATTGTTATTGTTATTAATTTTATATTTACATAAAATGGCAAATATTTTATCAGGAAGACGGGATAGCGTTAACTATATCAAGAAAATTTATTTTAGATGAAAAAAAAAAATCCATATTGATTTGAAATAATATTAGTATTAGTTAAAAAAATAAAATAAAAAAATAACTTTATACACTAAACTTATTAATATTAAAAAAAAAAAATCAAAAAGAGACAAAAATTAATTGCTAGGATACAATGGGAAGATAACAAACACAAAACCCTAAGTCTCTAAAATACCGGTAAACAACCAGTCAACGTTTCGCCAATCCATGCATCATCAGAACAGAAACAACAAAATCGCTTATATGATGACGGTATTCCGTACATCTAACATCAACAACCTAAAATGACTTATCAACTAGAGATTGCACATATTAAGGTATAATAGAAAAAAAAAGGGCATATTTAAGGAATCAGTAAAGAAGTAATCAAAATAACAAGATTTCAGAAATTATCTGGAGCTTTGAAATGTAAAGAAAATACTTGGAGATATTTATTTGGTCATTTAAGCAAAAATCTGGATTGGTTTTGAAGGATTTTATTATTTCAAGTGCTTCGTATATATTTAATTTTAGGCTGTTTTCAACGTGATGTATTAATTTAACTCCTGAGTCTTTGATGAATTTATGTTTTTTTTTTATTCATTTCTCTGTCATTTGCCTGAATTCTCTGTTTTATTATTATATGCACGTATATGTTCCTTTAATCTCTTATTTAGCGATCTTCCAGTTTTTCCCGTGTAAATAATTCCGAATAATAATGTAAATAATTCCGAAGTGGCAAATAATTTAATATTCCCTAATTAGATTGATCCTTCTATACCATCATGAGGATGTCAACTGACTCTTCATAAATTGCTGAGATAAGATTGTATGAAACCTCTAAACGGCCGCCATTTTGTTTCGATGAATGGTTATGCCGAGTTCCGAGGATCATTCTAGGGTCATCTCGACTCTGAATTTTTTTTTCAGTTGTCCCGGAGAAAAGGCGCGGACGGACGGATTTTTAAAAATTCGATTTTCGGATTCTTCGTATCTTGAAACGTCACACCACAGATTTTGGATCAATATTTATTTTTTTCTCGATTGTTCGCAAAGATTCATTAATGAAAATTATAAACCAAAATTGAGGACAAACCACTTTGTCTTAGCTCTTTGAAGCATGAGTGAAAGGTCATTAGTATCCAAGCAAAGTAGAACTTTAGTTCAACAGTTTGCCAATCTAAAGAATCGTAACGAGTGAGTGAATGAATTTTGTGTATCGTATATGAAGAGTCCACGGAAGAAAGGGAGAGAGTTTCACGTAACGCATCGAGAAAATCATGTATAAAAAATTTGATTTTCCTCTTTTTTTCATTATTTAGTCATTCTTCAAACGCTTCTGACCAACCGTTCCTACATATTCCCGGCTGTTTCTTTTTACCTTCTTGCTCTACTCAACGACATGAATATATTGATGTGTATAATTCCATTTCGGAAAAAATATGACTCAATTTTTTTCCGTGGACTCTTCATATGTAATCTCTGTTCTTATAAATTAAGCAACTATTTCCGATAATTTAATGCTATTCCCTCGCTTGGCAGAGAGTTGAAAGGTGGAAAAAGCCGTCCTCAGTTTTCTGATGAGTGATGAAGAAATGATAGAGCATAAACACGGCGTAGTTTTTCACCCGCGCCAAATCCTTGGCCTGGCCCCACTCCAGGAGACATAAATCAGCTTTACAACTGGATCTGGGAAATAGTTTTCGTCTCTTGCCATATTTTCTCTCTCCTGGCGATTTGTCATCGTTCGCCGTTAGGAAGTTTGATCAGTTAATAATGATGTATTTTATTGAGCCATTTTCTAGGTTAACTGCTGAGATAGTGTTCAAAGGTTTTGAAGAGCTATAATAAACGATTAACTTTGAATACGTAAAGCAGCGTTTAAAAGTGTGAAGGTTAATGCAATAGTGTGTTTTTCCGATCATTTCTTGCACCTTTTATCAATTTGTTAAATCATCGTTGTTTTATTGACCATTATATTATTAGAATAGGATCAAAACAATCTCCACTTTTTTACGAAATCTATAATTGTACAACATAGGTACTCAGCTATTTTAATGAACTTTTCGCGCTCTTTTTAATGGAGTGGTTCATTTTTTATGAAAGAATGGCAATATACAGCCGAAAATACGCATTATCATTAGGTTTAGGATCAAAACGAACAATCTCCTCTAATTGGCACGATTCAGTTAATTAATCCATACTTAAAAAATCCTTATGAAAAAGTTTATTTATGCAATTGAAAAGTCAGGCATGTACGCAACTTTTACTCAAACAATTTGGATGTGATTGGCGCAATATTAATAGTAGTGACCCATTACAACAATATTATTCCATCTGTAGAGTCAAGTGGAGTAATTTAAAAAAAAAAAAAAAATTCAATGGTCTGCATTCAAAAATGTCTCTACTCTTTGAATGAATCAATTTTATGAATCAAATTTTATTTTATTAAGACTTCTTTATTAAGGAATAAACTTAATACCCATTAGGTATTGTAGTTGTTTAACGGTAACATCTTATGCAGGAAAGCAATCCTCTCCCACTAACTTTTCCGCTTCCTCCACTATGATCGTTCAAAATGTTGTTGCTTTAAGGTGGCCTTACACGATCGGTTTTTCATCAATTTTGAATGACGGTTCGATACGATTTCAAAACGGAAGAAAAAACCGACCGCGTGAGTGTGAAAACCGTCGGTTCTGCGGACATCGAAGAAAGAAAATTCAGTTTGCTAACTATACTATTTTAATTTGATCATAACATAATAAGGACCCTGAATTTGTTTTTTATCTTATTAATCCGTCCTGAGGAGGACCAATTAGGAGATCTTGGACCCACCGAAGAGACTAGATCCCTCGTTAGGGCTGCAGATAAGGCTGAGAGATGGAGGCGTTGCATGCCAGCCCCTGTTGCTCCGCCGGCCAATGACAAATCGCTCCTTCCGAACGGTTATCGCCCCTCATTTTCCGCAAATTAAAATTAATGCTCTCTACTAAATCTACCCCTCCCCTTCCTTCCCTATCTCATATTTTTTATTTATTCTTAAACCGTCTCTGGCCATTATTTTGGCTGTAGCCTAGATTCGTTTACTTTACATATATTTTGTAACATCTTAGTGTTCCAACAAATATGATAAGCTAAAATAGTCACAAGGGATGTAAGAGTTATAGGAGAGTTATAAAAGCAATTATGGAAAAGAAGTCCCAGGCTTTCATGAAATGAAAACGGGAAATAGCGAAACTGAAATAAAAGAAAAGTAAATAAAACTATCGGTCAAGAGTTTCGAACTTGTTTGGTTAACAACTACTGCTCCCAGCTGGTTGAAGCCGTCTCGAAAAACTGACCAATCAATTTAATCATCAACTTATAGTTCATATAGAAAACGCTAGGCAGCACTGTCAACAGAAGTTTGATTATAAATAAAGCTATCGTCTATTGATTTTAGAAGTAGCTTAGGGATAAAGATTTCTATAAAAATTAATTAATAAGGAATTTCGTATTTCTAGTAATAGTAGGTACAATAGTATCGTATAGCAATAAGTTTGTATAAATAAATTGATTGTATAAAAGAAATTGAAAAGAAAGTTAATTTTACCTTATTTTTGTTTGCAGCCCCAAATTAACTACTCTCTTTGTTCTAAGATTTCTTACACACCTATGAAACTGTTTATTTTCAAATCAGTAGAATCCAAACTAATGATATTGTTTATCTTCAAACACAGGTGAGTACTAACGCGCAGTGCATATACGGATACCCTGGACAGCATTTCCATAAAAATAAAATATTAGGTCAATGCTCTTTCAAACAATTTAAAAATAATTTTTAAAAAGGATTTCTCTGAATAATTATGATCTGTTTATTAGGTTTAGTTAAATTAACAAAGTTGGTTAATATTTGTAAATTACATCGATATCTCAACCTGGAATATCTCATGCATCGATATCTCATACAGCTGGAAGAGTATTATTTTAAAACATATGAGAGGAAGGTTACACTTTGTAAACTAATTCATATTGTTATATGTATGTGGTGAACAAACATTGTAATTTTATTTATTCTTTTCAGCTAATATTACCTTGAGTTTGTTGTGATACTGTACCTTACTTATTCATGTAATTCTTTTGAAATTAAATGTATTCTTTTCAGACTAAATATTATCTTGTGTGTTTACAAATTTACAAATAAAATTACAATTCTTGAAAAAAAGAGAAGAACGATGGCTAAGGTTAAGGAAGAAGAACCAAAATTATATGTTGATATAATAAAGAGAAGAGAAGATGAGTTCGAATTAGCTGGATTGTCAGAAGATAAACTATTGTGGTTTGTCCTTCCGCTAGAATTTCAGAACCTAGTTGAACATTATTGATGTCAAAGCCAACAATTAAGAGTGTGGTTTGTGCTATTAAACCAATAAATTTTTTCGAAAGGTAGGTGTTAAAATTGATAATGATTTAAAGAACGAATATTTCGATTTAGACGGAAATCTTTGCTATAAAAATTTTCCTTTAGAAGAATCACTCGAGTTTTTGAATGTTGGTAGTTACTCTGAAAAATCACAGGAAGAATATCTATGTTCCAAACCTATATTGGCGATATATGACGTAAAAAAAGATGTTTATATTGAAACTGACGCCAGTCTTCAAGGAATCGGAGCAACATTAAAACAGCCACAGCCTGATGGAATATTGCATCCAGTAGCTTATTTCTCAAGGAATCTGACTGAGAAAGAAAAGAAAATGGACATCATTCATTTAGAGTGTAAGGCTATAAAAGATGCCATGAAATACTGACAGTATTATCTCATCGGCCGAAAGTTTTTTGTGTGTAGCGACCACAAGCCTTTGGAAAATTTAAGAACAAAATCACGTACGGACGAAATTCTTGGAGATTTAGTTCACTATTTATCCCAATTTGATTTTCAAATGATATATAAAAAAGGAAAAGAAAACATTATGGCAGATTTACTTTCACGACTCCCTGTTTTAGAACACTTTGATGATGATGAGGCCATCCAGGTGGTTAATTTAATAGAATTAACGGACATTAAAAATGACCAAAAAGAAAATATAACTGAACTCCTATCAGCAAAGAACATCGAGCAGCGCCATAACATGATATTTAAGAAATTAAAAGGAAGAGCAAGAATTTTTGTATCTACAAAATTCGGAGTGGAAATAATTAGAAAAGTGCATGATTATTACGGCCATATCGGAGTAGTCCAAATGAGGGAGAAAATTAAATCTTATTATTAATTTAAAAAAAATAGACAAACTAATTGTTGAATTTTGTAAAGGTTGTACAACAATGTAGAGAGAATAAGTCACGTCGAGGAAGAGTTAAAGGACTGATGTCAAGATTAGGCACACGAACCTTATGAAATCATGTCAATTGGCACGGTAGGTGGATTTGCTGGAAATAAATCTTCAAAGAAATGTATTCATATCCTTGTCGATCACTTCACTAGGTATGCATGGGTTTCTACAACAAAAGGACAGTGTGCAAAAGACTTTATCAAACTGATGGACCCAATAGCCAGAAAGAACAATATAAAAATGATTCTCGCTGACCAATACACCGGAATCAACTGAGAAGAACTAAAAAAATACCTACAATGTATGGGAATACAATTAGCATTTATAAGTATAGATTGCCCATCTTCAAATGGACTTAATGAACATCCTATAGTAAATAGGATTAGATGTAAAATTAACGGATGTGATAAGCGTACTATAGCACAGGAATGCGTATCGGAATACAATAGAACTATTCACAGCGCAACAAAATTCGAACCGGGATATTTGTTGTATGGACAACAGTCAACTATTTTTCCAGTCGATACTTCAAAGAATCAGGATCTTGAACAAGATAGAAAGAACGCTTTTTTTAAATTCTTCGAAAAACTTCAACGCAAATAAAGAGAGAATAGACAAAAATCGCATTTCACATGTTTTTGCAGTTGGAGATCTAGTTTATGCGGAAAGTGGAAGTAAATTAAACATAAGTAAACCCATAAGTAATTTTATTTATTCTTTTCAGGTAATATTGCCTTGAGTTTGTTGTGACACTGCACCTTACTTATTCTTGTAATTCTTTTGACATTAAATGTATTCTTTTCAGGCTAAATATTATCTTGTGTGTTTACAAATTTACATATTTCTAGAGAAGGAATAAGAAAAACGTTTGCATTTTGTAAGTCATCCTCAGTTACGATTCTCGATAACTCGACTCTAACTCAGCTGACTTTAGAATCTGATCTATGGTGGATTATGTATATTACATTGCGTGAAACATGAAAAAAAAAGACAAAACCGAAAATAACCTTGTTGAAATCTTTAAAAAAGAAAAACGCAATAGTCAAACATTAATATCGCCTTAAAAAAATAATGAAACATTTGAATAAAAATTAAAAGCAATAATTAATATCATAAATTTCTTATTCTTCTTCGACGCTCGAAGAAAACTCGTAAAAAATCAGAGCCTCTTACAACCTCTTACGTGCTTGTCGTGAAATTAAGTCAGAAGACAATCCTCTAGGGGCATAAGTTGAGACAGTTCGACTTTATTTTATGTATGGGCGAGGACACAGTTGTGAGTCAGACTCACTGGACTCAAGAGAATAGAAGGAAACTTGAGGAAGACTTCGAACCATAAAGCAAGATGGGCAAGGAGGCACTCCAGAAGCTAAGAAAAATCTCACGCCGAGGAACCTGTAAGAGAGGAAAAGATCGTTATTTTATTTAATATATATAATATATGAAGGACTAGGGTCAAACATATGACATGCCACAATTTTGAACTTAATGAGTATTTTGTATCAAACGCTACTTTTTTCTCTATATAGCTCTTTATTATATCAGGTTGGGTACATTCCGTGAGATAACATGACTACCTAATGCAATTCACCTAAAGTAACGTAATAAAGAACTAATGTATATTGAGAAAAAAATAGCTTAGTTTTGTACAGAGTACTTATTAATTTCTAAATTTTGGCTTGTCACATTTTTGCTCTAAGGACTTCAGATATATAGAATGCGATTCCCGTAATTTAATTAATAAAATTCTACAATCTATATATATATATATATATATATATATATATATATATATATATATATATATATATATATATATAAATTAATTGTTCAGGATACTAACCCTTTTTAAACTCCACTTTTATTTATTTTTTCATTTATGTAACTATGCTTTACTAAAAATCATCACATAATTCACGCACAATTATTAGTAACAATTACACATATAAAACTAACCAAAACAACTAATAAATCATAATAATTTAGAATATGCCAAACAATCAAACATTAAACTACTTTTATTAATGGCCTTATCTGGTGGTAACAATTATTCCACTCCGTCATAAATTAAGACAGTGCATACAGATCTTCTTTATTTTTAGCATAAGAAAGCTTTTAATTGTCAATAAAGTGAGACTTTATAGTAAAGTACAGTTACATGAATATTGGCAAAGTCGCCTGAAACGTTGCCTATGTAAAGAGAATATAGAAGTTAAAAAAAAAGTGGAGTTTAAAAAAGGTTATTATCATGGATAATTTATATATATATATATATATATATATTTATATACACAGTAAAGCCCCGATTGTCCGCGGAATTGGGTGGAAAGAGCACTGCGGATAGAAAAAATCGCGGATAACCTGTAAAAAGACTAAAAATGAGGTGGAAACACCAAAAAAATATTTCAATATAAAAACTATGTTTTATTGTGTCAGAAACATAATATACTAAAATACATCAAAATACATACTGCGCTGCAGAAACCTTTGCTCTACGTCTAAATGACTGAAATAAAGAACAGTAAACAAAAAAACAATACATATGTACATACTGTATGAACAAAAAGTGTTCAGTTAAACCTTTAAAAAAAAAAATCACTTGTGATTGCTCCTTGCTTTGGAAACACCTTTTCTTAATTCTAAATTGTACTTTCCTCAATATGAGTTGTTCTACCAGATTGCATCTTCATGTTGTTCCTCTAAATATTTATGTAATCCGTTTACGTTCTTCAAAGCAGTTTCGTGTGTTATCCACGCAGACGCATTTTTATTATAGCATTCCGCACTCTTCTATTTATCATGTTTTTGTTGGAGAAAGTTAGTCTGTGCTGAAATTTCAATTAAAATGGATCTCCCCAGAAACCATTTACGCCATGTTACGTTTTGGGAATTCGACAAAGGAGAAAATGCTACTTCAACTCATCGGGAACTTGAAGAAATACATGGAGACAACGTCGTTAGTGAACGGCAAGTGCAGAGGTGGTTTGAAAAGTTTCGAGCGGGAAACTGCAAACTTGACGAATCTTGGACAGATCGACCAATAGAGCTTGACCACGAACTCCTGCAGGCTATTGTTGATGAAACTCCTGTTGACAGTTGAAGAATTAGAAGAAAAACTTGGATCGACACATTCTACTGTCCACCGCCATTTGCCATTAGAACCATATTAATTGAAATTTCAGCATAGACTAACTAACTTTCTCCAACAAAAATATGATAAATAGAAGAGTACCTATATAACGCTATAATAAACAAAATATATAAACACAATTCAATTGTACAGAATGGATTAGTAATATCAACATAAACAGGCAGATTTTTAAAAAACCGAAATTACTTATGGGATTACCTGATAGAAGTTCTCATTTGCAATGAAATTATACACTGGCTGACCTAGCAATGTTTCACTATTGCTAAATTTTCAGCTGCTGCACATTTTTTTGCCTCGATCCATTTTTTATTCAAATTAATTTAATTGGATTTTTTCTTAACAATATTCCTTTTTTTTATTAATTGCTCGGGGGTGCATCCCCACCCTCCAAATGTCGGTTTAAATAACTTGGAAAAAATACAAAACATGATAGTTATCTCACTTTTTTCCAGTAAACACAAATAGTAATACAAAACCAGTAATACAAAACATAATAGTTATATCACTTCTTTCCAGTAAACAACATTAAAATAAAATAAAATGTTCTTCTAGCACAATTATTTTTATAGGTTTTTAAGGATGCTGTCTTCGTTTTAATTTCCGTAAAAAATTAAATTATAAATTAAAACATTATAACTGAGGTGTATTTTTCAAATAAGTTGAAACATCTTTTATTATTCCCGTGCCTCGCTGAGGAAATAGATTTGTCGGATGGATGTTCTTTTCCCGACAGTGTCCTCCCTAAAAACACTATTAATCTTCGTTTATAAATGGATCTACATTTGTTCGTATCTCGTTCCATTGTAGAGACACCTAACCCTCTCAACCCCCTCCTCTCCTCCCCCCTCTAGAACCTCGAGGCGCAATTAACCTCCGAAACAAACTTTCATGGTGGGGGGAGAGTTAAAAGGAGGGGATGGGGGTTTGCTGCCACCCCGAAAAGGAACTGCTAGAGAAAAGAATCGCACCAATTAGTCAAACCAGGTTAGAAACTTGTTCAAAATGGAAGGCATAAATTTCCGAAAATAAAACTTAGACATCTTTTATGAGCCTGGTAAGACTTTTTCAGCTGATATAAGGGCAGTTTGGAACTGAGATCTCTTAAGAGTGTCGAAATAAATTGCTCTACTCTTTTTAACTGTTCTTTCTTTATTCGTTGTTAGTCACTAAACAATTTAGGATTCGTGTACGATTTATAATTTTTCCTATATTTTTTTTTTGTAAACCTACTTACTTCCTCCCTCTTTTAAATAGAATCGCCTATTTTAAATGTATTTTCCAGACATACATAAATAAAAAAAAAAACGCATTAAGATTTGGTTCCTGTTGGGTGATTAATGTATAAGTAAGGTCTTCATTATTTGTTGTTTAAGTTTGCTACATTTTCCTCCTGATGAATGAATGAATTCTCCTATAAGCAAGAAATCGAATCTATCGGGAAAAACGTCAGAATTTAAGTTGATAAAATACCTATTACATGGCCAGGCTTATCAGCCTCTGTTTTTACTTTCTCTTACCTATATACGAAGTATATAGTAAAGGGAAGTATTGCGATCGTGAAAATTTTCAAATTCGAGTTTTCAACTGAAATACATGTGTTAAGGTCCCCTGAGTCCAAATGAACAATTACACAATGATTAATGTATAATAGAAAAGAAATTTTTGGAACCGGTTTAGAAAGAATGTAAAGTGATTGCCAGTATGAACTTTAGTATAAAAAATCATAAAACATTCCCTAATGGTAAGGTTGTCCAGACTCTGAGAGCATTCGACGATTTTTTTTATTTTTATTTTATTCTTTTTTTCAGTTGCGGCGCTCTTTTCCTATCAGCTCTCCTGATGGATAAGCGCTGTTACAGGTCCTTGGGAAAAGTATAAGAAAATGAGTCCTCATTCAGGATGGTGCAGCCCACCCGTTGAATTATAGAACAATGGCTAGCTGAACGATTTAATTATTACCCCATTTGGAGAATCACAGTTACACTTACGGTAATGTAAACAGTTTTTAAGGTGGAAAAGAAAAGTATATAAAAATGTTTTTAATAATAAAGCATTAACTTAAGGATTTTATCTGTTGCTAAAAGTAATCTGGCCTCCTTCTAGAAAAAAAAAAATTACAAAGCGACATTTCGCTCGAAATGTGAAGATCTCGAAGAAGACGCAGTAGATTAATAACACAGACCTACGATGAAAAAAAATTTTGTACTGAAAATACCTTATTACTATAGTTTTTAGGGTGCTGAATCCAAATATGGTATTAAAAAAGCTGTATCACCCACAAGCCCTGGAATCCTCTAGGGTAACTTCTGTATTGGTAAAAGAGTGCAAACAGGCATTGGATCTACTTGCCTGTTCGAAGAGACTGGAATTAATTTGGGTTCCTGGACATAAAGGAATCAAAGGCAATGAAATAGCCGACAAGCTTGCAAGAGAAGGTGCTGAGAACCCTATCTTTGGGCCAGAACTTTCAGTAGACATCTCTAAAAGATATCAGCGGAAGAAGATCCAGGATTGGACATGGAAAATAGCAAGTAAGGAGTGGAGGGAGTGTGCGGGCCTTAGAAAGGCTAAGGAACTAATTAAAAAACCCTCTGCTTCTAGAACAAAGTGGCTGCTGGGCCTCAACAGAAAGGAACTCCGACTACTTATAGAGGTACTTATATGGCACTGCAGGCTTAAAAGGCACTTAAAGATGTGTGGAATAGCAGGGGATGAGACCTGCCACTCCTGTGGGCAGGTACCTGAAACTGCCCTGCACTACATAGCCGAATGTAATAGATATGCGTCGCTGAGATACAGACTGTATCTCTTCTGAATTTCATCAGAAAAACCAGAAGGTTCGATATGGAGGGTTAATAAGCTATTTCTATTGGTAATCCCCGGGTATGGCAAAAATGACCATCAGGTCCACTTGCCGGACTTTGTCCCCCCACCCTTGCCAGTACCAGTACCAGTACCAGAGTATCACCCACAATTTCTTCACATTTTATAGTTAAATTTATTAAATTAAGCGATTTTTAAAGAATTAAACAGCTTTCAGTCTTTGGCCTCATGAAATAATTAGGCCTTAAGTTAGGCCTCATGAAACAATTTATAAAGGCTTTGCCTAAAGATGGACCATGTTTCAAGTATCTCTGCCAAAAGTTTCCACGCCTTTCAGAAGCTAAACTAAAAGAAGGCGTCTTTCTCGGAACTGACATTAGAAAAATGTGTTTGATGTTAACTTTGAATCCACAATGACCTTAAATGAGAAAGAAGCATGGGTATCATTCAAACAAGTCTTTACAAAGTTCTTGGGAAATGAAAAAGACCCAGAGTATGTTTCTATTGTAGCTAACATGTTACAGAAGTTTAAAAAGTTTGGATGTTTGATGAGCCCGAAACCTACGGAAAACTATTGGTGATCCAAAAAAAACTAAGGCCAGATTTAGATCCAGCACTTAGAAATCTATAAAGATCAACTATTAAAGTTAAAAAAGTTTTCAAAAAATTTTTTTTTGTTGGCCTCTGTAATTAAGAAGATAGGAATAAGTGGTGTTTGAAGAATGCTCTAGAGGAGAGATTGCGAATAGAAATATGTTAGGGGCCTCATATGTTCTAAACAAGTTATTATTATTATTTTTTTTACCGATAGCAGTAAACCTCCTTCAGCATGACAACTTAATGTTAATTCCATAACCTCTGTTTAATTTATCCTAATTAAAGCTCTGCAAGATTGGGCGATTTATCATCTTATTTAGGAAACTGTTCTATGAGACAAGAAGTAAGAGGCTCTCGCCTTTGGAATATGCGTTGAAAATGTTCTTTCAAGGTTCCGTTCTGAGTTTTTAAATTACTTGAATTCTAATTATTATTTTTCATTTTGAGTTCATGCTTATTTTATCATCAGGATAAAAGTTTTATTTAGTTTAGGCTATAACGTTAAGCCGATGTGCTCCTCAAACTTTTTCTTTCCTACATTGTTCTAGCTTTGCTGCGATTATATTGTTCAATCTAAGGTTTTTTGTTCTTAAAAAAAATCATCCTTTCGATTTTTTTTTCCTTTTGTTGTAAATTAATTAGAACATGAACTAATTAATTTATAATATCCTGGCATTTATAATTATTTTTAATCTAATTTACCCTGGACAGCCTTCATACATTAGCTCAACGCAAAAAAGTTTCATAAGTATAAAACTTACACAAAATTACAAGTAGACTAAAAAAAAAAAAATAATAATAATAAAACAGTAAATACATACAAAATAAATAAATTCAGTTTAAGCACAGAAACAAAAAGGAAAAGCTACTTTTTATACAATGAATAATTATTTAGTGAAAGATATTAATGTAAAATTATTGTTATTAATCTGTTTTAGATGATTTGGTTTACTTATTTTTTCCTGTATATGTGGCATGAATGCTTTTTATATAGTTCTAATACTATATGAAAGTTTATCTAAAAACAACAAATGTAGTTAATTTTTATAAAATAAGAGTGGGGGTGTCTCAGTATGTAATATACTTGAATAATAATTCGGAACGTAAAGCCCGGCTGTGGCAGAAAAAAATTGTATTCTGTAATATCTGCTAGAATCTGTATAGAATACACTCGGAAATCTGTAGTTCCCAGGGCACACCTAGCCTCTATAAATTATGTTAGGATTGAATCCTTCCGGCTGAGAGAGGCTGCTGACCACATCACCTCCATATATATCCATTTGTCAAGATATAGTAATTCCTTACTGATTCTAAGCCCAAGACTTTTCATAGATAGTAGTGGTAAAGGTAAGTGATGCAAAGCAATATGTAATTTTTCAATAGGTGATAGTCATAACATACAACTCTAAATGTAAAATATTTTAAAATGAATTCACTTCTTGTTAGTAGATGTTTGTTTATTTGAGTTTAACGGCCTTATGCATTCCAAGCTCTGTCCCTTTCCAAGAGCATTACCAAATATATAGTTACAGTTCTACCTGAAATTTCCACGTGTGTAGTTATTCCTAATCACTCATCTTTCCAGTGGTGTTCCACAGGGCTCATATCATTCGCCTACCATTTCTCCATTCACCTAAATGTCCTTGCTAAGTGCATCCTTAACTCTAATTACCACTTATTTGCTGGGGGCGGCCAGATTCACCGTTATATTCACCTATCTCAATTCCGAATTGACCAAGCTGCAAGAATAATATGACCTTAAAAGAATTGGCACTTGGGTTAGTCCAAACCTCCTTTTCTTTAAGCATAAATCAATCCATAGCCACTGCTATTTGGATCTGATGAAACAGTTAAGTATTCTCACTAAGGCAGTTCAACTATTTCATATCCTTCCTCCATGCAATCACCAGGATCCTTGTCCTCTCGTCCATTTGCCCTCATTTTGACTCAAGACTCGAGATGGACAAATAGTAATCTGAGTAACGAGTACTGAATATTTTACTGGAATACTCTCACTAGGAATTAGATACGGCTAGGGGTGGAAGTGCAGCAAAGACTGACATACCTCTTCCATTCCCAGTCGTATCTAATCCCGGCTAAGTGAGAGTGTTCCAGTAAAATACTTGGTACTCGCTACTCAAGAGTACTTTTTGCCCATCTCTACTCCAGACTAAAAAAGATTAATTAATTTGTTTTATTCGATTTATTTTCGGGATCTCCAGAGATTTCCACATTTCGCAATACTTCACCGAATTGGCCGAGTGGCTTTTACCTAATCGCCTCCGCAAGGACTTTTTTGTTTCCTTCGGATTTAATTCCATTTCCATCGCCTTTCTTATATCCAGGAATTTCTTCAGTTAAAATTCAAAATTAACTCTCATTATACATTAATACCCTTTGACTTCTAGCTAGCCCCCTCCCCGTAAGACTGCTGCATTTGCCAAATCCTTCATTGCTCTGCTGCATCCATATGGACCTCTACTCCACCCCTAGTTTTGTAATGCTCTTTCTGTCTTTAAATTTATATGCGTTCCTAAGTTCTTCTCCTTTTTCTACAAGAAACACAATTCCAATTTTCCACAATTTAATGTAAATAATAATTATTAATCTTTTTGTTATTTTATTAATTTTTTTTTGTATTATATGAAGATGAACATTTTTATTAACTAATTATGGTTCAATTCAATGCGTCAATTTATCATTATTGTAAGTTACTGTAAGGGAGTGTAACATAGGACAAATGAAATAACTTTTTATTTCATTTCCACTAGGTTATCCAACAGGTTACTAAACTGCGAAGATCAAGATTTATTCCTTAGATGCTACTAGAAGTAATGCAATTGTTTACAAAAAAATAAACATATGAATAAACGAAGAGCATAACACATTTTAAAGGATTATACAACTATTTTTGGTACTATTCAAACCTTATTTTTGGTACCTATGAATTCATAAAATATGGGTACGTGATATATAATTATAAATATATCTCCGTAATTCATCTAGCTAAATGATGAAACAGGTAATCAATTACAGGTAAGATTAATATCGGAAGTGAGCTGCTCGGTTAAGGGAAAGGGTTAGCAGTTAATCTGGGAAGATGGATCCCCGCAGTCGACCCAAGAGATATTGTACCTGTTTAAATGCAAAGTGCAACCTAGGCCCAACTGCTCCGCGAGTTCTAGCACCCTTTGGCGGAGATTGATGGATTGGTTCCTGATCATCTTACGATGGGCACATAAGTCGCATTGAATTTATTGATTAATAGCAATCAAATCGGTTTCAATAATATATATATATATATATATATATATATATATATATATATATATATATATATATATGTGTGTATATATTATTTAACACTCTATACTGCGTACCCCTGTAAAACTTGGCAGAGTAGGTTTGAACTGCTGAAGATAGTCCATTACTTGCCCCAATTGTGTTCCTGGGGGCTCTACGATGTCCAGCCCTGATGAGGATCTCATTTCTATTTAAGAGATCGAAAAGTCACGTCAATAATTAAGTGAAGGCAATTGTTATTCTCTTTAAAAAAGAAGAAGTATGTTTTATTTTAGACTCCAACGAATAATATTAATATGATATAATATTAATATGATTAATATTAATATGACTGCTATCTCTAAACCAAATTTGTATTTTTCCTTTTTTCCGCCGTTATAATTTTTAGTTAGGTGAATTTCAACTTTTTTTTTTGCTCTTCCTAGGTCAACTCTCTCCGCATTTAACATTTTTCATAACTTACGGGACACTTTGTATATAATTCAGGCGCAAAATATGATTTTCCTGTTTGTTTACTTATTTTACTTTGTTTACTTGAAGTTATTAGTCAGTAATAACTTCTAAACTATTGACTGCATCGTCATGGAAGTCTTCTCATTCGATTCAGAAAAAAAGAAGAAAGAAACGATGCACGACTTACTTTGTACAAATTATTTGCGAATATCCCACCCTCATTTTCGTTCCCTCCAGAGGGGTTTGTCCCTCCTAAATTGTGATGGACTCTGCAGATATTGATCCCTACTACCAAGACGAAGTTATGACCGAAATTTCATGAATGTTCAAATTTACATTGCTTTTTTTGTCTATTTTTCCTTTACTAAACCGCGCCCATTCAAGTCTGGCGTAACTCTTGATTTAGCGTTATTCCCAGTGATCTTAATTCCACTAATAATCTTTTAAAAACATAAATAGAACAATTTTGGTCATTGAAACATTTATTGAAGTATAAAATTCATTTGTCTAAAAATTATAACGGCCAAATAATGCAACTTTGGTCGGTAGGGCTAGTTTATTTATTTATATATATATATATATATATATATATATATATATATATATATATATATATATATATATATATATATATATATATATTAAAATTAAGATTAAAAAATAAAAATAATTATCTAGTAATATTTTCTAGAAATGTAAAAAAAAAAAAATCAAACTATATATATGTGTGTATATATATATATATATATATATATATATATATATATATATATATATATATATATATATATATATATATAATTTGATTTATTTATTTTACATTGCTAGAAAATATTACTAGATAATTATTTTTATTTTTTAATCTTAGTAAAACTTTCTACAAATTTTTAGTTTTAAAATATAAAATAAGTAAATGCCTAAAGGAGGAGAAAAATCCTATGGAAGGAGGGGAGGCTAAGTTAGACAATATGCCGAGAGGTCCCATCTGGCTCCTACACGACGACCATATTGCTACGGCCCCTTACAGATTTAATTCTCACCCTGCCCCTCCCCCCACACCGTCCCCCCACATCGGGTGAATATGTATCCCCCCTGCCAATACCTTCCTGTCGATAATTAAATAAGACTGATCCTCCCGACACCAGCGAATGGGATTGTGGTCTGTAGCGATTACATTTCGCCAAAGGGAAAATGGTTTCGCGCTCGAGGCAAGGATTAGGAATGGATAACTTTCGTTTTTTTTCTTTTTTTTTTTTATTTATTAAAGATACGCACTAGCATCAGATCTAACCAGAAAAGCTATGGACTTTTCGAAGTATTTAATACTAATAATAATGGGAAGAAGAAAAATTCTTCAGAGCAGTGTGACAATGATGAAAATATATATAGTATACACTTCCAACAATGTTTTTAAAGCATACAAAACTCAGTTTTATTTTTTTTTTTATTTGTTTCTATTAACAACCGAAATTAATGTGGATATATCTAGACAATTGGAGTATAGAGGTATTTATAGTATGAAATGACTTATGTGCAATATTGTTACATAAATAATTTTGATTGTTTTAATTATTTTATTATATTTGTAGTATAATACACCTTGACAATGGGAGATTACCCGGAAGCGTTGGTGAAACTTTGTAAAATAAGGTCAAATAAAAAAGGAATATTGAGGTATTTGGAAGAAATTATTCCACTTGATATATATCAATCTTAAGTAAGATTATTTAAGTCAAATAAGATGAATAAGAGGCTGAAATGTACTATCAATAGGTAAGGAGACAGGTAAGCAGGCCTTCCCTTGTCAAGGAAGAATAATTGATAATCCTTTATACCTTAGAAATACGAAATAAGTTAATTTAAAAACCTATAGAGAATAAGACAGCTGGGATCAGTGTAAGAGAGGTCAGATGTGGTCCGTCTCGGAAGATTTTTGGAAATGGAATTATTGAATAATGGAATAAAATGGAATCAATTTTTGGAAACAAGTAATCCTCGGATCCCTACTGGCATCCCGAAAAAACAGGGGAGGTCTGGGAAAGATATCATTCAATTAGAGGATGGTAATGTATTCGTAGATAGTCCGAGAATTCCCTCTCTTGCGGGAGACAGATTGGCCAATCATGAAACAGATACAGCCCCTTGCCCGGGATCTAGCCAATAACAAAATTTCATCTAACTACTACTTGTCGAGAAGTGTGAAGACAACCCAGGAAGGAGGGATCGAAGCTGTAAGGGAAAATCAAGAGACTCTGGCAGGAACCCTCTCTCCGGGACACTAGCACTGGCCCTGGCTTCAATGACAACTATACCCTCTAGCTGACCACTGAAGGTGACATTGGCTCAGACTTATTATTTTATTTTATTTCATTTCCCGGACCATGATTCGAGATATTCTGAGGTACTGATGGGGAAGTTCCTGAATCATCAGGCAGACCACCACTATTGAACTTCCAGATCGTCTACATCAATTAATTTCCAAATAAGATACTTATGTTAAAACATTTAATGGCTAAGTCTATTCTGAATCACTCCTTGGTTAACTCCTGTATCAGTTTATTACATTAATTTTGATAAATAAAGATAAATGTCAGGAAGAAGGTTGTTGTTTAATATCCAAGGCATTACCAATTTGAATATGTTTAAGCATGATATAAATATACTTGAGTAACATTATGGTATTATTAATCTTACAAGTAGGAATATTATATTGGTTAATTAATAAACAATGGTAAACACAAATCAGGCCCTTGGAAAGGTACCCAATTTAGAGGACTCAACAGGTAATTAATATTTAACCGTATTCTTCAATAATTTTGGGATAATCATTCCCAACGATTGCCCAATGGTATCCCTTGTTAGAGAATTTAATATATGTACTACTACTAATTGGTCATGAAACCAATGATTATAATTTGCCTATATAAATATAGCATAAAAATGGCACCGCCTTTTGGGGAATGACCATCCATTATGCATGCTGTTTAATAAATAGCACACTAAAAAAACTATGAACTTTTTTTTTTTAGAAAAACATCTTTCATTTGAACTTACTTCCCAGTTGCCTTGAAAATTGAAGGGAAAAAATAATGTAATTAAAAAATGAATCTATATCTTTGCGAATAACTGCTTTAGCCGACTCAATAATGAGAATGAGCTGTATTATATATTGCAAAATTTTCTTGTCATCCACATTGCAATAACTCTGCAATCGGTATATATATTTCGACGCCTTCCATCTCACGCCTATGTAAAAAACGTATTAGCGTACTAACCCTTTGGCTGCGTAATACTCGTGCGGTGGGAGGATACGCTAGTGCGGCATAGTCTAGCGGCTACAGTGCCTCATGTGCTGAATACTTTTTGCGTTTAGCGTTTATCATTTTTTTTCCATTCTAGGTTTTCTAATAATGTTTTCCATCCTCCTTTTAGATTCGGACGGTGGTCCAGCACTGGCGGCGTTAATTTTTCTTATTATTTAAAAAAAAATTTAATGTTTTTAATTTATTTTTTAATTTTTTAAATTGTATTATTTTCAATAATTAAAAATGTCTGATTCCGTGATATATCTAAAAAAAACCGGCGCTGGAAAAAGTGCTGTATCGCACTCCTGGCATTATATTTTTATTTGCCGCCTTATATTCTTCAGAATAATTTTTTGTCGACATATTTACGTACTTAATCCAAAACTATTCACTAGTAAAGCAGAAAATATACTAAAGAGATATGCAGAGTGAATTTCAAAGAAACCGAACTTGGGCGTAAAAAAAGGGACGGAGCTGGTGGTATAAAGGTTGGCCGAGGAGAAAGAAGCTGAAAATGACAAAAATGAATTCCTATGCCCTCTATTGGCTACTATATGAGCTCATAGCATACGGGGCACTGCAACCGCCCGACTACTATTTGAGCTCATAGCAGCGAAAGGGCTAATATCCCGCAAGGGATAGCTGTTGTGCGCAGCTATCGGGGCTTAACGAACTCCCGGGCTCCTGAGTACAGTACACCGCACACACCCACCAGAAGAATACACTATCTACCCGTACATAAGTTCACCTACAGTACACACTCTAGGGCAACCTTCCCTAAGAAGACACCCTGGATGGGGAAGCAAGTAAGAGCCTTAGAGGAGGCAATCCCTCCCCCTGACTCGGGGACAGAAGGCTGATAACATTCTCACTTTAAAAATTATCATCCGGAAAGCTCAACATGGATTACCCAGACTGATACAAAGGAAATGATCTGACGGCCGTCATATGGTCTACTCTTAAGCCTATTGGAATGTTTTATCTTTATATAGACCAGGGTCACTGCAAACACTCCTTAATACCATCAGTAAATATTCTATAGACATTTCTGCCACCCAAGAATTCAGGTGGACCGAACAATGCAGCAATATCTGCTATAGCTGCGAAGATCGCCTCGTTTTGGAACAGGATTTATAATTGGACCGAAATCCACACAACTGGTAATAGGGTTCAAACCGCTAAACTAAATATTTTGCGGCCATCGAAAAACTAAAGAGCAATGAAGCTCCTGGTCTTGATAGCATACCAGCGGAATTATATAAACATTGTAGCTCTGAACTAATCACTTTCTTGTTGGATTTATTTATGGATATTTTGAGAGAAGAATGCCTTTCCATGGAATGGAAGAAAGCGATTATACACCCAATTCATAAGAAAAAGGATTCTCTAAATTGTAACAACTATAGAGGTATATCGTATTATATTGCTTCCATTTGTATACAAAATCCTCTCAAAAATATTATACAAACGATTGATTCCCAATGCAGAGAAAGAAATGGGAAAATATCAGAGTGGCTTTGTTAAGGGTAAATCAGCTACTGACCAAATTTTGCTCCTTGAAAAAACAAGAGAGTACCAGATCAATACTCATCACGTTTTTATAGACTTCAAACAAGCCTATGACTCAATTGACAGAAAGGAAGCATATAAGGATATGATGGAGTTGAATATCCCCACTAAATTAGTTCGTCTGGTAAAAATGATGATGGAATGTCTTCCATTTATTGTCATAAATGCTCTGTAAGAATGTATGGAGAGTTGACAAGAGTTCTCGTCATGACAACAGGTGTAAGGAAAGGATATCTGGCCTGCCTTATTCTTAATCTCTCTCTAGAAAAAGCTGTGAGAGATTCTGGGATTCAGACAGAAGTTACGATCCTGAACAGAAGTTTACTTCTCCTTAGATAGGCCGATAACTTAAATCTGGTCGGAAGGTCATTAAAAGCGGTGCAATATGCGCTTGCTGCGATAGAAAAATCTCCAAAGAGATTGGAACTTCTCATAAACGGAGACAAACCAAATTTATGTGTACCGAGCCTCCTAGTTAAGCATCTGATAGGGACGTTAAGTTGGGACAGCACGACATTGTAATAGTCCAAACTTTTGTATATCTAGGCACGGAGGTGAATGTCCGGAATGACATCGAAGACGAAGGGCGTATTATTGCTAACAATCGGTGCTATTTTGCTGTACAGCAACACTTGCGGAGGAGCACCTTCTAAGCTTATCTCGGAATGCTAAGCTTAGAATATGCAAACCCTTGTCAGACCCGTTCTCACCAATCGATCATTCTGGGAATTGAACTGAGGTCCCAAATTGATGGATTCCTCCAATCGTTCGGAGGAATACGGTCCATTATGTACGTAGGTTTTCTCCTTCATGGAAGATATGCAGAATTAAAGAGAAAAATAAGATATATACAAACTGGATAAGTATGCATTATTTAATTTTTCAACAGCTATGTCATAGAAATTGGTGGTTATTGATAATTTTTTGCCACATTATTATTTGTAGATCATTGCTCTTTTCAATTTTCTGTAAAAATTAAATTAAAAAATATTCTTGGATTATTGGCCCTGTGATTTAATTATTATCAATACCATTTTGCCGTCTTCCTTTAGTAATTGAAACTATATCAATTTGATATCATTATTTAGTGAAAACATTTTCTAATTCACTGATGCCTGTTGTAGAATGCATTCTTGAGCCTTTTTTCAATGTAGGTTTTTATTACCTGTACAAATTCTTTAATGAATTTCCGAGTATTATAAAATTAGACATCCGGCAGATATTTTTTTTTTAGTTGTTAAATTTACATTAATTAAACTTGTTAGAATTCAGTGGTTTTCAGTTGCTATTCCGTTTAGCATTTAACATAGCAAGATGAACTTATTCGCTCAAAGAAATGACGGATTTGCTTGGGTTTGGCCTACATATAATGGAAGTTAACTGAAAATTTCTGTATAATGAAATTCTTACTACTTATGGATTACGGCTTTCATTACTAAATTAAATACTATTATGCTGTTTTTGTTAACAAACACACTTCCCTTAAATTATCTTTATTATTTTTTTTTCATCCACACACAACCAACGTTTCGAAATACTCTTCCATCTTCTGGGTTTTCCTTTCTTCTTAACTATGGTATTTTTTCTATTATAAAATAATTAGCAGTACTTCCTTAAGGTCCGTTTTTTTTCTATAACATATTATTTCGTCTGCTGTGTCCACTATTAAATTTTTTTAAAAACATTATTGAACTAGAGAGTTTCTGCTAAGATTATATCGATGTTACACTCTCTAATGCAATAATGCTTAAAAAAAATTTTAATAGTGGACACAGCAGACGAAATAATGTATTACGGAAAAAACGGACCTTAGCGAAGTACTGCTAATTATTTTATAATAGACAAAATAGCATAGTTAAGAAGAAAGGAAACCCCAGAAGAGTATTTCGAAAAGTTGGTTATGTGTGGGTGAAAAAAAAATTAATGTATAAAATTAATAAAGATAATTTAAGGGAAGTGTGTTTGTTCACAAAAATAACAATACTATTTAATTGAAAATTTCTAGTGTCATTATCAAGATCCTTTTACAATTTTAAAATATCTGTTCGATGAAAATTGTTTGAAATTGTTGCAGTGGGTTACTTTCTACTTTTTGCTTTGCATATTCTAAGTTGTATGACGCAGTTATGTAACACAATTTATGTAATTTGTTGGATTGTGTTAACGAGACTTTCCACTGTATTCCAGAGATGAACGATCTGTTCAAGAAGTGATCGAAAGAGTTATAGTAATTTTCAACGAGTAAGTGATCGGTGAGTCCGATAATAATTCGGTAATAACGGTAAATCGGTGAAGTGAGCATTGAATCATGGATAATTGGAACAGAGATATCACACGAGTGATTTTGAATATTAATATTCAAAGGATTACCTTGAAACGATTGATTTTTTTTTCCACGGATATATCTGATTTCCACTAACTTTTTTCCAGATAAAAAATATTTTTATATTCACGGACTTTTGTTATAAACCATTAGTATTTAAGTTAAAAAAAAATAATTAATAGTTTTATCGCCTTCGACTTTGGATAATACGAGTGAGTGCTTTGGTTCACTAAGTAACTAATAAAGTTATGGTCTAGAGTTATTGTCAGTTATGTGTCAGTAGAGAGAAGGGAAGTTGTCTCGATAAGTTGGAGCATTGCGGCCATTCTTCGGCTAACTACAAAAGACGGTTTTGGACCCGAAAGTTTCAAAACCGCCATAGAACGGGATATGGCATTAGCTACCTTTGTTAGCCCGTCGCCTAACCTCCTTACCTCAATTCATCACCTTTTGCAAGCCCAGTGCTATATTGTTCCACGAGTGGATCGGAGATTTTTACTTATATGCTTGTGGTAAAACTTGTGTGGATGGGAATCGTGAATATTCATTGACGTTTCATTATTTAAATCTAGGTCATTTTATTAGATTTGATGGTCTAGAATGCGGAAAACCCATAAAATATTTTTTAAAATTCCTTGCACGAAGTAAAGGAAATATTTTACTCGCGACAATGTTCTTATTTCAACGGAAATATCCATTTGGACCACCCCAGAATCCATTTTGACTAGTTTCGTCGTGACGTCTGTACGTACGTTCGTACTTATCTCGCATAATTCAAAAACGATTAGCCGTAGAACGTTAACATTTTTGAATCTAGGATTATTGTATAATCTAGTTGTAAACCTCCCTTTTAGGTCACTGCATGATTACCGGAAGTGGTACTTTACTTGAAGGTCATTACTGATTATCATCAAAAATTATATTAAAATATAATGTAAATCTTCTGGAATTTGGTATTTAAGACATACTGATATAAATAACATAATAAATTTTGGTCAAAATTAGCAAACTGGAAGTGGTACTTTATTTGAAGGTTATATTAGACTCAGAAAAATTATATTAAAATATAATGTAAAATATCTCAGATTTGGTAAATTAGATTTTTATATCAATATAATAAATTTTGGTTGAAATTGAAAGTCCGAAAGGAGTACTTTACTTGAAGGTCGTACTATACTTACATCAAAAGATATATCGAAATTTATTACAGAGATCATATGGTTCGGTGATAAAGTTTATAAACGCGATTTTTTCCGATGTAATTAAACAATTTTATTACATGTTTTAAGTGTTGTAATTGAGTGTAAAATACTTTTTTCCTCCCCATTTGTGAGCTGAACAAGTCTGTAGTAGGGGAATAAGATAGTGACATAATTAAAAATAATTATTAATAATTTTAATTGATAATTTTTAGTTTTAATGTTGTCAAGGAACACGAAGAAATCTCTAGAGAACTTACCAACTGAAAGGAAACGACATTTAATAAAGGAATGAAACCTCCAGAAACAAGAGGTTATTTGTGTGTGTCAATAGATGGACGTCGCGACGCCGAGTGTCGTTTTTGAAATACTGCTATCTTCGGAAACTAGTTTCCGAATTAGAAACTGAATTCAGGGCCACTTTTCGAGGCATCGATTTATAGTTTAACAGGCGTACAAGGAAAACATGGGGTGTCCACATCAGATGTTTTATTATTATTTTTATTTTAAAACTGACTGACCGCCCTTCCTTCGTACAGGAATAATAACACTGTAGACAGTTCGTAGCGTTACCCAAGAAACACCAGGAGGGCTTCCTTTATAATATCCTTTATAACCGTTCTTCGCATTATAATATTTTTTATTTAGTAGAATATTTTTTTTTTGTAAATACTTATAAATTATGTATTATTAATTATAAAATAAGTATGACATGTTTCAAAAAATCATAGGTTTTTAATTATGCTTTTACTGGAGAGTCTCATAATCAACTATTTTGGTTGTCTGTTCCCTCGGGGTAGCGAGAAAGAAAGTGTTGTATCCCCTCACCCTGGAGCAGGCTCACGTACAAGAGAAGCATCCTGACCCTCTGAGTTCTGCAATAAACGTAAAAATAAAGTAACACGACTTGATTCTAGGCTTAAAAATTCTAGAAGCTCATATACATCGTAGCTAGACGTCATGACGCACTGTAACTATTTAACGACAGACCCCAATTGACATTAGGCCTATCCATCTATTTTTTTTATTTTTCGATAAATAAAATAAATTAAAAATCAATTCAAATGTTTGTAATTCCACCATTTTTTCAATATATTCAAGAGAATACACTAGTCGCGTAAACTATAAAATGTTATTAATATAATCAATGTTCTTCAGTTTACAATTTTATCCCTCGACTAATGTCTGAAATTCGGTTTTTTATGGCTAAGTGAATCCATGAAGTTTATGTAAAACCACTGTCACAATTTCGTTTAAATGTTTATTGTGGCAAGCAAGGGACTTGAACTTCGGTCACTTAGCAGTAGAAGATAGATAGCTCTTTGGCCACTATGAAAATAGAAATATATTAATTTTATATTATTGTTTATATCGTATTAAATATATAAGCATAAAAAATATAAACTAAACTATATAAATCCAACTAATCTCTGTCGGATTGTATATTTGCAATGAGCTACAGTCAACTGTATTATCTCCCGTCCTTCTTTACTTACGGATGTTAGCTATGCCCCAGTTGTCAAAGAGTTGGTATATCCATCCTTCCCTTTGTGCCGTCGACCGCGATATTATCTCTGTATGGATCTCGGTCAGGAGTGGGTTCTCCACTCCGTTATGTTGATTATCTTTATTGCCATTTCGCTCGTTGCCCTTTGACGGATAAATTTTATTGTGGGGTTGGAAATGTATATTGAGAACGTAACGTTTTCCAATCTTTTTATTCGGTCTGAATTAACATAATTGGTTTAGTCAAAATTGTCATATTTTTCAAACCAGCATCAAATGAGTAATAAATAATCAGAAATCATTGAAAAATGATAAAATCTGCAACAGTTTAGGGCAATAGGTATCAGTGCTGCATGCAATCATTCATACCTCATACCTAATTCATATTTACAGATTGAT
This sequence comes from Rhaphigaster nebulosa, assembly GCA_948150685.1. Classification (NCBI taxonomy): domain Eukaryota; kingdom Metazoa; phylum Arthropoda; class Insecta; order Hemiptera; family Pentatomidae; genus Rhaphigaster; species Rhaphigaster nebulosa. The sequence goes on along the minus strand of OX411312.1, from coordinate 44,341,094 downwards.
AAGAAGTATACTAAAATAACTAAATGATAAAAATAAAATAAATACATAACTAATAATACAAAAATCGATTAAATACTGGATAAAGAAAATCAGGTTAAGTGAAAAAACAAATAAAAGCATCATAACTTTTTTATTATAATTTTTTATTACGGTCAGTCTCGGAACCAAGCTTTGCTCCCCACGTGTGGAGCCAATTGCAGGACCTAAGGGGATCCCAGTGCTTCTCCCCCAGTTGTGGTATTGGTATTGGAAGCCAGAAGAGGTTGAGTAAGGGCGCTATTGCCACAGACGTTCAGGACTGGATTGGAGAAACTGGCCAATGCTATAATTTCAGTAACATATTACAAAAGGTCTCGGGACCACTGCCGTTTTAACCTTTTAGGAAGATTATAGGGTAGGTAAAGAATGCGCTAAAGAATTTGCACGATGAATAAACTTGTGTTGAGAGTAGATAATTTGTAGATAAGTAGATAAAAATTTGAATAGTATAAGGTTTAAAAAATATGGGATAATGTGGTATTGTATATGTTATGTGGTAAGTATAATCCATTTGGTCATGGATAATGTGGCATTGTATACAATATACATGCGGATTTTCTATTGCTGAAGAATTTTTGACTGAAAAGATTGGATAAGTCTGACCTTGTAAAATTTAGCTGCCTCCACAGCTCTAGCTCTTAGATGCAAAACGGTTTCAGAATGGTCTTGTAAATCAATAGTTAATTGAAAATTAAAAAAATGAGATATTCTATTGAGTAGTCTATACAATTATCTTTTTCGACGATTAAGCTCTTGTCTTTCAACTAGTACTTACTTACTGCGTAGCTCTACATCCCGGGGTGGGCCTTGGCTTCTTGAACAATAGTCCTCCAGATATTCCTATCCTTAGCCTTTGCCTTCCAGTTTGTTACTCCCAACCATTTGAGGCCATCCTGAACATCATCCATCCATCTTTTCCTAGGTCTTCCTCTTTTTCTGGTCCCATAAATTCTGCTTTGGAGCATCTTTTTCGGCATTCTTAGAACATGCCCTAACCATTCGATTTTGCGAGATTTTATAAAGCTCACAATTTCGGTATTGTTGTATAAGTCGTAGAGCTCATTATTTGTTCTTTTCCTCCATTCATGAATTACTTCATCGAAGATGGGACCAAATATTTTCTTAAGTATTTTTTTCCTCTCGAAGACTCTTAATGCATTAGCGATGGTGGTAGTAAACGTCCAGGTTTCAGCTGCATATGTAAGAATAGGCCTAATTAAAGTTATGTATAACCTTACTTTTGTTTTATTTGAGAGCAATGATGATTTAAAAAACTTTTTAAGTTTGCAAAAACTGCATGGTTAGCGACCATAATTCTTTTTTGTACTTCTGTTATAATTTTATTTTCATTATGTAACGTTTTCAGAAACGCCCTTCCACCGTAAGATTATGGGTAAATCTTAAATTATCTGGAGAAATGCACATATACTTGGTTTTCGAATCATTTATTTCAAGGCCCATATTCTTACTCTCAGTATTGAGGTTATTGAAAATTTCAGTAAGGGTTTGAACACTTCTAGCCACAATACCTATATCGTCCGCAAAGGCACATATTTGACTACAGGAATATATTATATTTCTTTCTGTATTTATACTATTTAATACTTTATGTATTTCAAGATTGAACAGAGTGGCGGATAAGGCATCTTCCTGCCTTAAACCGGTTGATGTTGAAAAAGAACGACTTATATTACCACTGACAAGCACTCTGGCGTTGCTATTGCTTAGAGTCATTTGTATCATTCTTATTAACTTTTTCGGCATGTTATATTCTATTAGTGCTCTAATTAAGTTTGCCCTATTAATGCTGTATTCAACTATAATACGTGGGTTCTATGTTAGTCTTTTGTCTAACAGGAAGCCACGCTACCTGGCTGTACCTCAAGAGGGAAGCGGTATTATAGTGTTATAATAGACTGGCCAACAGGATCTGCGTTGGAGGTTGAAATTGATATGCTTGAATTTTGGTTCTTGTCTTCGATGCTCCAATTATTACATCACTGTTCAATTAGGAAGAGGCGCTTTTGTAGGTTTGAGGATACAATTTCAGGATCATAATGACATGACAGAATGGTGGTGTCACCAGGAAATGTTGCCAGGAAGGTATCAAAATTTGCAGGAATATCGGCGGTGAAAAAAAAAAAAAATGTAGAGAACAGGATCCACGATAATGCCTATAATATAATATATTAGTGTTTAGCTACTTTGATAATCGAACATTATAAAAGTCAAAGGTATGTTTAAATATTTTTGAATGCAGAGTAAGGCTCTTTTCCGGTAATATTCTTACAATATTTACTCCCATATCTTATGTTTAAATAGTTATCTATAATTTTCTAACAGTAATTTTCTTTCTCTAATTTACATCAATTAAACCAAACCTGTTGGACGAACGTGATGGTGCAGCACTTCAACATATCTGAATCAGAAGCGACGTTGTTTGTGTCCGGTTAAGGGGTATCAATTGATACATATAAATGTCGTTTAGATGTGAAATTAAAGCGCCTTATGAATTGTTTTATAAGATTGATCTTTGGAGTTCCCAGATGCTCACAAATATATATATATATATATATATATATATATATATATATATATATATATATATATATACAATCCACTCTTTTGAAGACCAGAACCTATCCAATCAATATTTATACTCCATCACATAGAACTGCTTCCTTTGGCAAATCCTTTCTTATTCGTTGCTCCTCCTTTTGGAATTCCTTGCCTATCTCTATCCCTGATGCCTCCTCCATATCTTCCTTCTATTATCAATTATTCCTTCACCTCCTTAAATCTCAATCCTCCGATCAAATGTAAAATTTATGTATCAACTAGTTGATGATTTAGCCAAAAATAACTTGGTCGACCATAAGTGCTCATTTATGTTCAGTTTTTTTTTTGTTTAGGGGATTTGGTCCCCAAATAAAAATTATTTATCATTCGTTAATTCATTATTTACAATAAATAATGTTGGCATAAAGATAATAATGTAATTAGACAAATTTAAAAGTGATTCATGAGGAAATTTGTTCAATAACAGACGAAACATGGCTCAATTTGTATAATATAATGTGCATATAGCTTTATCATGATTTATAAGATAACCTAACGATCCAAGAGATACGATTTTTGCTTCTTGTTGCAAAAATTAATAAATGAAAACCATGGAAAATCAGGTCTCACTGATGCACCAAAGTATTGTAATGTAAACACAGTTCGTATTTCTAACTTTGTAAAATGTTAAATGAATTAAAAATAAATAGTGAAGAGGTTTTCTACTACGGATCAATCCATTTTAAATAAACCAGGCATGTTGCTCGACATTTTTGATTTTGATACTTCTTTTTTTTCCCAGTTATTCCCTATTATTTCGTATTGTTAAGCTGGGTTAAAATATTTTTCAGAGTCATCCTTTTTTTTGTGGGGTCATTTTAAATTAGCTTCGCATCTGAAAACATTTTAGAAAATGCCTCTTAGTCCGGTAATTTTGCAGATTTCACCAAATAACAATAATTAAAATTATGATAATGATGTTCTCTACATTTTTTTGTCCTCACAACACATCAGCTAAATATTGAAGAAAGTGATTAAAAAAAATTAACAAATCTGACAAAAAACGAGACATTTAGCGTAATTAAAGCGTGTTAAGGAAACAAGGCTCAGCTTTGATTTTTTATTGTTGTATACTTTTAGCATTGTACTACTTGCTGTAGAAATTTCAATCTTGACAACATTGTTCTTTTTTTTTTAATGAATTTTCAAACATGGCCAAAAGTAGTTTTCTGTAAAATTTAATGCCGAATATCTCAAAACGTCATTAAAAACTCAACTGGTCTCTGAGTTTTAATGCATCAAATATTGCTTCCTCGCGAGTGTCTACCTTTACCGTATATTCCCCTTTGAATTTGTAGCAACCGAAGAAAATTTATTACTCTGGAACCAATTATATATATATATATATATATATGTAGTATAGGGGGTCGGGGTGGCCGAGCGGGTTAGCGCGCTTGCAAAAGTGCACCTGCTCACAAACCCAAAGGTTGTGAGTTCGAATCTCGGCACCGGCACTACTTTAATTTAATTAAAGTAATAATTCAGGAAATTTATCACCTCTCCCCCCGGGTATGTGAGGCCCGTCAGCCTACTGGAGCCTACTCACACAGACCGGGCGTAGGAGTGATGACCCTACCCCGTGTATCTTAATTGTGAATCGCGTCGTGGTTTTCCAGGACATAAAATAGCCGCCCCGAGGTTTGGTCCATGGACGGTCTGTCTCGGGGAAAGAAATATAGGTCCTCGTGCGCCTGCTGACTCCGAACAGCCATAATCCGTGGATCTAGACCGATTTGACACTGTGCTTGAACCCGAGTGAGTCGGTGGGAAGGACAGTGCCGAATTAGCCCCAAAGGGACCGGTTATGGAGCAATGGGCAGCCTGCTGCTGCACCATGGTAACCATGGTTCGCAGCGATGTGAGGTTGGGTGACCCCCTCCAGACTGTCTGTGCTCCCGCAAGCAATAAATGTCTGTAAGAACACCACATCGCGCGGCCAAAGATCTACAAGGTCTATAGAGCCAACCGAAAAAAAAAAAAAAAAAAAAAAAATATGTAGTATATAATGTGTTAGTTTCATAATTTTTCACTTTGCTCCTTTTGAGATGTTCCGTTTTAAATATTTAAGAAAATGACATTTGACAACATTTAAAAATTCATATAAAAAAAGAAAAATGTTTTCAAGATGGAAATTTCTACAGCATGTAGTACAATAAAAAAAATTATACAAGAAAAAAATCAAAGTTGATTTCTGGTAGGGTATTTACATTAACAAATCTTAGATTGCACCTTAGGAATTAGAGAAAACATTAATTAAATCGTTAAAACATAAAACGAAAAAAATATTGAATGAATTAATAAAAGCCTATGAAGGTACATATTAACATTTATTATTAGAAAAATTCATTACTAAGAACTAGAAATGGCTTAATATAAACAAATTAAAAATATCTGATGTGGACAACACATGACTTCCTTGTACGCCTATTAAACTATAAATCGATGGCTCAAAAAGTGATCCCCAATTTGGTTACTAGTTTCCGAAGATTGCAGTATCTCAAAAACGACACTCGGCGTTGCGACATCCATCTATTGACACTCACACACTTGTTTCTGGAGGTTTCGTTCCGTTATTATATGTCGTTTTCTTTCAGTAGGTAACATGTTCCTAAGAGATTTGTTCGTGTTCAATGACAACATTAGAACTGTCTATGTCACTTGATAAAGTATAGGAAATCGACGGTTTCGACATTTTAAGCAGAAGAACCCACTTAGCTTATATCCTATTCTCCTGTTGGAGAATTATTCATCTCACAAATGGGAAGGAAAACCAGTATTTCACACTCAATTTTAACACTTAAAACGAGTAATAAAAATGTTTAATTGGATTGGAAAGCAAATTGCGTTTGTAACCTTTATTACCGAAACATATAATTTAAGGATTTAATTTAAATATAATTTTTGATGTAAGCTTATTATGATCTTCAAGTAAAGTACCCTTTTCGGCTCACCAATTTTAACCAACATATAGTAAATACATTCATATCGATATAAAAGCCCTATTTACCAAATTTTAGATAATTTACATTATATTTTAATATAATTTTTGATGAAAGTCTAATATGGTCTTCATGTAAAGTACCGCTTTGGTTTTCCAATTTAGATCAAAATCTAGTATGTTATTTAAATCAATATATAAATCAAAAATACTAAATTTGAGAAGTTTTGTATAGTATTTTAGTATACTTTTTGATGGAAATCAATTATGACCTTTAAGTAAAGTACCACTCCCTGTAATCAAGCAGTGACCAAAAAGGGAGGTTCACAACTATATTTTACAGCAATCCTAAATACAAAATTACAACTTTCTACAGCTAACCATTTTTGAGTTATGCGAGATACGAACGTACGTCATTCAACGCCACGACGAAACTATTCAAAATGGATTCAGGGATAGTCAAAATGGGTAGATGGTAGGGTGTAGGAATTGATCACGAATTTCTTAGAGGTTGGTGCCCTGTAGTGCAAATGGCCCTTTTTGTCCTAGTTAGCGCCTATAAGAGCGATAATAAACCATAACTCAAAAAAAAAAAAAAACTGAAAATCGGTTAAGGTCAGTTTATTTTACTTTAGTCGTATAATGAGTAGGACTGCCTATAACTCAGCCAGGGAAGTTTCTTTCTACAAATTGCGTTCCTTTTGCCTCAAATTACCTCTACATTCTGTAAAACCATCAAAAACTGTTTTGTAGTTTAATATAATGAGGGTTCCTTAGCGATAGAGTACATCTACAACAATACTTTTAATTTTTGTATAACTTTTTTGGACTCAGTCGATTCCGAAAACTTTTAATTGAGTGGGGAACTCAAAAAATCATCTAATCGGGTTCCATAGTTCTTAGGTAGTTATGGAAATGAAAACATAGAAACCACTGTTTGTATATTATCATATTTTTTAAAAACATGTAATAGTTTTAAAGTTTCTTATATCAAAAGGTTCTAGTATGGCATCCTTTTAAGCGAATAGGCGTGCTTGCTGATCTAATCGGTGTTTGATTATCCTCAGCTGAGAGCCCTATTAATTAAACGGTGTAATTGTAATTAGACTTTCCACGTCCTAAGAACCTAGAGAGCAGACATCCTCCAATATTCTCTGATCCTATCCAGTACAGGTCCCTTTGATTGATAGATCGACCTCTTGATGTAAAGGTCTCGATCAGATCAATCTTATGCTAATGTGATGCAATTTTCTTGTTATTCAGAAATCACTCTCTGTTTTATATGGCCATTGATCTGAAAGAGTTTAATTTGTACAGTATTACCCATCAGCTCACTTTTATCGGCTAAAACTGGCCGCTAGGTAAGCCGTAATTACAAGACACCACGGAAACTCGAGAAAAATACGGACCTCAATCCAAAAGATTCTGATAATACTTTGGTAGACAACATTGTATTCCGGCAAGATAGAATTTTAATTCCAAACCGCTCACGTTCCATAGTTCCAGAAGAGCTTCACCAGACTCGTGGAATCACCTAATTGAAAGAGCTTGCTCGCCGGTACATCTATTGGCCAAATATCGATAGAGATATCGAGCGCTTGGTCAACAGTTGTTAAGGTTGCACTCTGACACAGACAAATTCTTCCAAAGTTTCAGTCCATCCTTGGGACCCTCCCCAGGATAATTGAGAAAGGATTCATTTGGATTTTTTCGGTCCATTCGAAAATCATTTTCATGTGGATGCTAAGTCCAAGTGAGGAGAGATTAAAATTGGGATGCGCCTACTATTTCTGCTACCATCTCGCTTTAGGAAACCATTGTCTCTGGCAGTGCATCCATTTTCCATAGTGAGGAATTCTGCACATAATCCCCACTCAATGGCGTATTCCAAAATTTCATACCACCTCTGCACCCTATCATAAATGGTCTAGCTCAGGGGTTCCCAGACTTTATGTTACTGTGTACTACCTCCTGTTTTCAGATAACTGATCTTATCTCATGATATCAATATTAAAGATTTGCCTTCATAAAAAAATGAATCACAAAAATTGATTAAACAAACAAAAGAATATATATTACAGTGAATTTGTTTTAGATAATAATAAATTTGCAAACAAAGTTCAAAATTTCAGAATCAAAAGTTGATCAAATTCACATTACAACAGCAACAGTAAGATTCACATAACAAAATTAAACATTCCGCAAATAGATGTGAATCAATCAAATGTAAGAAATTTGGACATTGTGAAGAAAAGAATCAATTTTTTATTTGGAAGCAATATTGTTTATTTACAATCAGAGCATCAATGTTTGGCAATACGAAGTTCAACTTGATTCTTAAGACCTCTTCAAAACTGAGAGGTAGCCTTTACTACGCTAACCATTCTGAAATATTCTTATTAATTGGTAGATCGTGTTTATTCATATTATAATTAATACATTCAATAATAATTATTAAAAAAATGTTATCCCTCATTCGACGTTTTGAAAATATTATTTTATCCATGTCTTTGCTTGTACGCGTACCACCTGGAACGTCCTTGCATACCACCAGCGGAAGTCGTACCATGGTTTGTGAACCCTTGATCTAGCTGAATGTAATGTTCAAACTCTCCAAATACTGATTTGCAGGTTAAAGGTAAATGATACCGATTCAATTGAGCAAAAGGTGTTCAGCATGCTATTTCATTACAAAGCAAATTCCCTTCATCACCAGAGAATTCCTTCTGTACCAGAACCAGAAAATGAAATTATCGATTGTTGTGAACCTCAAACTAACCTTTAATCAATTCTAACCCTACCCGTAACGGGTTCGCAAGCTTCCATCAAGCCACAAAGATTTTGTGATGAGTTGACAAAAGTTAAAACCAAACATCAATCAGTGAGGTGTGTGTAGCATATAAGAGAGTGCAGCAAATAGACGATATAGAATGAGTTTGTAATTCAGAATTAAATTTCTGGAGAATTATTCATCTCACAAATGGGAAGGAAAACCAGTATTTCACACTCAATTTTAATACTTAAAACGAGTAATAAAAATGTTTAATTGGATTGGAAACCAAATTGCGTGTTTAACCTTTATTACCGAAGCATATGATTCATGTAGTTAATTTAAATATAATTTTTGATGTAAGCTTATTATGACCTTCAAGTAAAGTACCCTTTTCGGCTCACCAATTTTAACAAAAATCTAGTAAATACATTCATATCGATATAAAAGCCTTATTTACTAAATTTGAGATGTTTTACATTATATTTTAATACAATTTTTGATGAAAGTCTAAGTACCGCTTCGGGTTTTTCAATTTAGGCAAAAATCTAGTAAGTTATTTAAATCAATATATAAGTTATAAATACTAAATTTTTTATGGAAATCAATTATGACCTTCAAGTAAAGTTCCAACTCCGGTGTTAAAGCAGTGACCAAAAAAAGAGGTTCACAACTAGATTTTACAACAATCCTAGATACAAGATTTCAACTTTCTACGGCTGACTGTTTTTGAGTTATGCGAGATAAGAACGTACGTACGTATAGACGCCACGACGAAACTAGTCAAAATGGATTCAGGGATGGTCAAAATGAATATTTCCGTTGAAATCTGAAAACCGAAAATTTTCGCGATTACAATACTTCCTTTACTTCGTACAAGGGAGTAATAAAAATATATCAAATTGTATGCTTCTAAATAAGTGGGGGAGAAACTGTGATAACACTGAGTCACAGTAACCTTCCTCGTTGTTAATTGTAAAAATATAATATTTAGACTTTTTTTATTTGATGTGAAACTATCTGTTCAATCAAGTAAATACATAAATCACAATTAATATAGCATTTGTATAGATGTTCGAATTTCAAAATCAAATATAGAATCCGATAAAATATTATTTTCAGCTAAGATGAATTTCTTTCAATATGCAATGATTTTATTTTGTTTATACATATTTTATTGTTATAGTTTTTAAAATAAAATACTTAAAAAAAAAAAAAAAGTTAATTTTCCTTCATTATTGATCATGCTGCGTTTCGATCTATAAATTAAATTACTCTTTCATTTAAACAAAATAGGTGCTAGTTCAAATATTTAATTTTAGTTTGGAATAGGTTATTTGGCACCCATTTTTTTTTTGTACGATTATCTAAAATTTTATATAAGTCTGATCTTGAATTGATAAAATTTATGCAGGTTTAAAAATAATTGATACATCATTCATAGAAGAACAGTATGGGTGAGTAGTTGAATAATTTTTTTTTCAATATTTTTTAATGGTTAGAAAAAAGTAAATAACACAATCTAGGAGATTAGTGAAATAGAACCTCAATTTAACAGATTAAGTAACCATTATATTATCTCATAAACGATGTGTCGCTTTTGGTTATAATTGTATCAATTAACTTTTTAATGAATTTATAAAATTAAATCTGATATTAATGAGTTAAAAATTCAGATAATGCACGGTTCATTGTGTGAATAAGTTTTTAAAAAAGTTTTTTTAAGTCTAATTCCACCGCTAAGGTTACAAAATCTTCTTATTCAATCTAAAATGGTTTTCATTCTACAAAGTGAGGTCGAGAAAATCTCATTTCGTTTCTTTTTACACGACACAGACTTCTTTCAAATTAAGGGGCAGCTGAATATTGTCACCACCAAGTAGCTTTCTTATTATTCTTTTCTTAATTCATTTAAAATTTTGAAAAATAAAATTCGATTAACCTTTTTTGCTGTCGTTTATTTTCTTAAAGAAAAAAATAAATATAATTTTTATCATACTTCTGCAAGAGCTAGTTTGAATAATAAATTATTTACTGGAAGACTGAATTCTTATTGTGAGCTTTCGTAACAAATCATTCTTGAGAAAAGATACACAAAAGATTAAGTAGACATTTGTAATATTTTTCTGCTTGTATTAATTTTTGAGAAGTTTTTTTTCATTCTCTCTATTCAAAGACATATTGCTCAAATATTTAAAAAGCATATATATATATAAAAACATATCGACATCGTTTTTTAATAAAGGCCTAAGCTGCGTTTGGCTAACTTTACAGGAAGCCCATGAAACGTTTTTTCCCAAATAAAAATGTAGAATTATTTTATTAATAACGCGATGATTTGTGAATAAAAGCTATTTATTAAGATTTAAAATCTGACTCCGTTTTAAACACTTACATTTTTTTAACACACTATAACCTTTTCAAAGTTTCTTATCAACCCGATGTTATGAGAATCGATACATCTAATCCATTCAGAACATATTGTTGGTTTAAACAATATTTAACAATTTAATTTAATTTAATTTAACAAGTTGGTTTAAATAAAAATAATTATACATTGATTAATTAATGTCTCCTACATCACTCCCCTCTCAGTAACATAACATCCAGTTACGACAAAATTAAACAAATACTGAAATAAAAAATGTGATGTTAAAAGTTTACAATAAAATGGTTATTGGATGAAACATTTGAACCAATTGAATTAGGAGCACTAAACGGACACTTGCTTCTGACACTACATTCACATTTTCGTCGCGAATCGCACTGGCAGTCGAATCCTGGCGTCCTCGTCAAGAATGCGTCAGTAGTCTGGTCGAAGGCGATGACTGAGAATCGTCAGTATTTGGTGTTTACGTCATCAATAATCGATTTTTAGACCATTTCCAATTTCTTTTTCTCGGTATATCATGAGCGGGAATTGATAGAGGTCGTGTTTACGTCGCTTAATAAATTTAAATCTATATATCGAAGTTTTGGCGCTTAAGTCTGTTTCAAAAATCGACGTCGATATGATCAGATCAAACAAACAAGTTTATTAAACAAATTCATTATAATATTTGTAGACAACAATAAAAAGCATAATCTACAATTTTAAAGCATACTCAGGCAAAATGTTTATTTATTTCCTGAATTATTATGTTTAACAATTTCTGTTTTTAATGTACATTCAGAAAGGTATGAACCTAATGGCGAACAGCATCACTGTTATATTAGGAAATTAATTCAGGACGTTTCCCTGTGTAATAATTTGTGAGATTGTTAAGAATATGAACAAAAAAAAATTCTATGTACTATCTATTGATAACACTGTGTTACGTATATTTTTGTACCAGCTGTTATCTAACCACTATCGTAGTGAATAATAAAAGTTTTGTCTTCTTTCATTTAGCTGTTTTTATAATTAACTATTTTATTAAAGTTTACTCCAGCTCAACAGGTTATGAGCCCAGTAAACGCTAGGGAAGTTAATTTCATTTGTAATCAAATGTGTTTCAACAAATTGAAGCTAAATAAAGCAGTGGGGTTAGTTCATTGAGAATACACGTTTTTTACTTCCTTGTACGAAGTAAAGGAAGTATTGTAATCGCGAAAATTTTCGGTTTTCAGATTTCGACGGAAATATCCATTTTGACCATCCCTGAATCCATTTTGACTAGTTTCGTCGTGGCGTCTGTACGTACATACGTTCGTTCGTGTTTCGCATAACTCAAAAACGGTTAGCCGTAGAAAGTTGAAATTTTCTATTTAGGATTGTTGTAAAATCTAGTTGTGAACCTCCCTTTTTGGTCACTGCTTGATCACCGGAAGTGGTACTTTACTTGAAGGTCATAATTGATTATCAAAAATAATATTAAAATACTATGCAAAACTTCTCAAATTTAGTATTTATAACTTATTTATTGATTTAAATAACATAATAGATTTTGGTCTAAATTGGAAAACCGGAAGTGGTATTTTACTTGTAGGTCATATTAGACTTTCGTCAAAAAATATATTAAAATATGATGTAAAACATCTCAAATTTGGTAAATAGGACTTTTATATCGATATAAATGTATTTACTAGATTTTGGTTAAGATTCGAGAGCGGAAAAAGGTACTTTACTTGAAGGTCATAATAAGCTTACATCAAAAATTATATTTAAATTAAAAGAGAAATCATATGTTTCGGTAATAAAGGTTAGAAACGCAATTTGGTTTCCAATCTAATTTAACATTTTTATTACTCGTTTTAAGTATTAAAATTGAGTCTAAAATACTAGTTTTCCTCCCCTTTTGTGAGATCAACAAGTCTGCAGCATGAGAATAAGATATTAGTTAAGTGGGTTTTTCCGCTTAAAATTTCGAAACTGCCCATTTCTAATGCTTTATCCAGTGATATTGACAGTTTTATTGTTGTCATGGAACATGAAGAAATATCTTGGAAACTAGTTATCTACTGAAGAAAAACGACGTATAATAACGGAATGAGACCTCCAGTGGCGTGTGTGTGTGTGTGTGTGTGTGTGTGTGTGTGTGCGTGCGTGCGTGCGTGCGTGTGTGTGTGTGTGTGTGTGTGTGTGTGTGTGCGCGTGTGTGTGCGTGCGTGCGTGTGTGTGTGTGTGTCACTTTTTGAGCCACGGATTTATAATTTAATAGGCGTACAAGGAAGTCATGTGTTGCCCTCATCAGATATTTTTTCTTTGTGAAAATTGATTAGTTCTTCTATCACATAAAAATGAATGGTAACCGTGTTGAATTTTCAAATGTAAATAAATTTGATGCTAAAAACTACCATCAATGGAAATTTCCGATGAAATGTGCTCTTATGGCCAAAGAAATTTTTAATATAGCTAATGGCAAAACAGTGAAACTTTCAGGCAAAGAAAATGAATATGAAATTGCTTCATGGAAAAAATCAAACGGATATTCTGTGTATTTATTAACCTCAGCAATGGACCTTGCTCAAATTACACTTATTGAAAACTAATTCTTCAAAAGAAATTCTTGATAAGCTAGATTCCATATATGAACAAAAAAGTGAAGTTAATAAATTGATTATGAATGAGCGCTTTCGTAACTACAAAATGGATCCCAATGATACAATAGCTCAACATATTGCAAAAGTTGAAAATTTAGCTGGACAAAAAGTCAGTGATGCTGCAGTCATGACGAAGATATGCAGTGGATCTCCAAGTAAATTTCGTAATGTACGACAAGTATGGTTGTCATTATCTGATGATAAACTATTAATAATCTAACAGCGAGATTATTGGATGAAGAGGCAAGTTTGCATTCATTTGAAGAGAGAGACAAAGCTTTTATGGCTATTACTTCTAACAAAATTTTTAGAAACTTTAATAATGCTAAAAAGATTGGTGGAAGGGCTCAGGAAATTTGTTATAATTGTAGGGGGAAAGGCCATTTCACCAGAGAGTGCTTTAAGAAGGAGAACGAAGATATAAAATCACATCATATTAATAATGGATCAGCCTTCACTTCAATTAATTCAAATTCAGCTGAGTCATCAGATGAAGATAGATGGATAATGGATTCAGGGTCTTCAGCACACATGACCTACAGGAGAGAATTTTCCACACATTTAGAAGAAATGAAAACTCCAACAAGTGTGACCTTAGGAAACAACCATCAGCTGAAATTGGAAGGTAAATGTACTATAAAAATTAAAAAGTTACTAAATGATGTGATATATGTGCCATTGTTAAAGAAGAACTTGCTTTCTGAAGGATTGATTACTAATATGAAATTTATGAAAATTGTAAAGTATAATGTTGTGGCTGAAATTGATGAATATGACTTTTTAATAGCATGTGCAGTAAGAAAAACAAATAGCATTTATCGTGGGCTGATTAAAACTGTAATAACAGATCAAGTAAATGTGGTGCTAAATAGCTCAGATTTAAAAGTATGGCACGAAAGATTGGGGCATATTAATGTAAAATATATTTGTGAACAAGTTCCAAAAGACGTAGTAAATGGAATAATTCTCAGTGACAGTACTATTTTTTTTTTGTGAAGCCTGTATATATGGTAAAAATCATAAACTTCCATTTAAATTTAGTAAGCGAGGTGAAGTTTTTCCTGAGGAATTGATTGATTTGATTGAAGGGAATAGATTGAATTGACCTGTGTGGTCATTTTGGCACCCCATCAATAAATTGTTCTCGATATTTTATTGTGTTTAAAGATCCGGCTTCTAGTTACAGATTTGTGCACGTTCTTAAAAATAAAAGTGATGTCACCATATGTTTTAATGGTTTAAAGCAATAGCACAAAATAACTTTGAGCGAAAAATTAAGAGGTTGCTTGTAGACAATGGAACTGAGAATTGTGATAAAGAAATGACAGAATTTTTAGAAGAAGAGGGCATTGAGCTAAAATTAACTGCTCCAGAGCAGAATGGCAGAAGCGGAAGAGATAATAGGACTATTGTGGAAAGTGGAAGAACGATGATGTATGGACGAGACATGCTAAGACATTTGTGGGCAAATACTGCTTTTTACCTTTAAAATCACACTGCAAATACTCAAATCCAGAATAAGACACCATTTGAGATTTGGATTGTAAGAAAACCAAATTTGGCTCATGTGAGAATTTTCGGGTCAACAGCTCATGCATTTATACCAAGACAAAAAAGAAACAAAATAGATAAAAAGACAAAAAAATTGATTTTGGTTGGGTATGATGATTTTACTGATAATTAGATATATGATCCAATTACTAGAAGTGTTACAATTTCTCGCCACGTTATCTTTAATGAAAAATATGATACTAACATTGAAAAGGAAAATTATACAAGAATAGCAATGGAAGATATAAATGGTGCAGAGAATATTAACAGAAATGATTCCCACTTGGAAACGGAAAAAACAAGAAATAACACAAGAGATAATACAGAAGCCAGAATTGGCTGAGGAAACAAGAAAATTACCAAACATTGAATATAAATCAAGAACTCATTACAATCTGCGGTGTAGAGAAATTTTAAAATCACCTAGAAAATTTTATGAATCAAATTTCATTGAATGTGAAGAACCTCAAACTTATGAAGATGCGATGAATTGTGAAGATAAAGAATAGTGGATACAAGCGATTAATGAAGAGATATAAGCTTCGGAGAAAAATAATGTCTTTGAATTAGTAGATCTACCCAAAGGGAAATCTACAATTGATTCCAAATGGGTATTTAGAATAATAAAGACATAGAAAGTGACCGAAACCGTTACCCGACCCCTTCAGACCTTCTTCTGGTTGCAAAGAATCCTGGAGATCTGGTGGCCAGAGAGGATCTCGAACGAGGAGCTGTGGAGTATGACTGAGCACCTGGAATGGGTACATACAAACTGTATCGCTTCTTACCCAAGAATGCTGAAGTGTTGCCTCAACACGCTAAGCCGTCACGCCCCCATAAAGCCAATATTAAGAAACAATGTTTTTAAATACTTTAATACAGCTGATTACCTTATCATGTGTTATTTGTGCGTCGTAAATTTTTGAAAACCTTAAGAATTGAGGGAGAGACGATTGAAAATTATGTAACAGTGATATCAATTATGTACAGATTACAGTTTACAAGAAAGGGAAGGTGAAATAGAGCTGGCTAATGCAATCGATTTTGTGAACGCTTCTGAAACTACTAAGGTACATGTAAGTAATTAAAAAAAAATACTCGAAGTACATGACAGAAACAAATTAATGCTAGTTATAAAAATTCTCTCAGATACATTAGTAGGAGAGTATATAATTTTATCAACAGTAATATTTCTGTGAGGAACATTTGTAAGAAATGTGGAAGTAAACAGATTCCTAATAAGAGTCCCGCATGTTTGCAACAACTTCAATCATTTTACAATTAAGTGTTTTAAAAATAAGAAAAATATAAACATAATTCAACAAGATTGGTCTGAGATTGGGCAAGGTTTTATGGATTCTCTAATTAACCGTTGTGAGTTGATTGAGTTCTCAAGAAAATTATACAATATTGGTAGTTTTTGCAGTGGTCTCATATTTGAGTCATAAATAGATAATAAAGAACTCGAATTTAAGTTAGATATTGGTGCTGAAATTAATGGAATTCCGAGGAGCTACCTTTATCAATTAGTGATTGATATTAATGAGATGAATGATAAAAAAACAACTGATTCTTGAGGTATTTGGAGGTAATTAAATGAAATCACATGGAGTAATTAACTTGAAATGCACTGCAAATGAGGTTGTTGTGGGCGACACTTTTAATAATAAAATTAATCCTTTGTTGAAATTAAATGGATGCATAAAAGCAATTTAATTAAAAGGATTAATTATCTGGTTATGGATAGTAGGAGTTAAATGGAAATTTTTGAGAGAAATGCTGATAATCTTTAATGGGACTGTATTAATAATAGATTATGAGTGTCACAGTAAAGTTTATGGCTCTACAGCACCGATTAGCTGATCGTCTAGAAGGATGCCTCTAGCTATTATCGGTAAGTTAAAAGAAAAATTAGATTTGTTGGAGAAGGAAAAAATTATCAAGAAAGTGGATGGTCCAGTATCCTGACTAAGTATTCTTGTGGGAGTGCAAAGATTATATGGAGGATTACAGTTGTATTTAGATCCAACGGATTTAAATAAGTTTGCTTGATCTCAAGGATGATTTTTGCATCACGCCTTTTGGTTGTTCCAGGGATTACCGTTTGAGGATTCGAATATAGCAAAGGAATTTCAATGAATAAATATTTCAATTTTTTCAGATATTCCTAGGGATCATAATAGTTACCGAGACAGAACAAGAGAATTATCACATATTAAATGTCTGGAACGAACAAGAGGTGTGAATTTAAAATTTAATCTCAATAAAGTGAAATATAGAACTAGTGAAGTTAACATTTTAGGATTTAAATTTCACAAAAATGGGATAAGAATTGACTCAATAAGGGCCAAGGCTATTTAGAGTTTGGAAGGCCCTAACAATAAGAAGAAGCAGAAGAAAAAGAATTTTATTCTAGGACTAGGTCCGTTAAGAATAACATAATCGAACAAATAAAACAGAAACAATATCTGGCCATCAGATTACAAAGTAAAGATCAATTAATATTTACAATATTTTCAATAAAATAATAAACAAACAATACAGGGTGTATCGCAAGTAGATGACGATATGCAAGATGGAGAAACTAGATCAAAAATGTAGTTAAACGCCGCCAACCGCATGATTCTATCTCATTCCGTTGCACAGATATGCCGTTCCAAAGGTTATTTCGAGAAAACCGTGTTTTTTGTAGGAAAACCTCAATTTTCTCTGCTTCCACACATTTTTTTGCAATGTTCCATCACAGTTTTGAATTCAGCAATAAATTTCCTTTAAGCCTAATGCACATTCAATGTTCACAAGTATCTTTTCAAAAGCGCGATAACAGATCAAGAAATAAAAATTTTAAAAAAGTGTTGTCAGCGACAAATTTTCGAGGATCACTACTCTTCCAAAAAAAATCCTACAAGCTGCCGAATCTCACAAAAGTTGTAAAATCTAATTACCTTTCTAACGGTGTACTCAAAACTGCAATTATCTCTCAATTTTGTAATGCAATTGGAATGGGAAGGAGAAAAAAACTGATGTCATGCTTATTTTGTAGGATCTTATCTCCAACAAATTTAATTTATTTTTTATGTAAATTACAAATATTTATTTAATAAATCTACTAGGGAGTTGATTGAAACCTAAAAGAACGTGAAGAACGTCAGGCATGATGAATGTTTTTGTTTACTTCTTAGGGATTATGTTCGCATTAAGGTTTGTTTGCCTTATCTCTTTAATTCTTCCTCTACCTACTTTGTGTTTAATACTGATAATAATTGTCAGTATCGTGCAAATCTTCAGTCTGTTAAGTAAGGTTCGATTTGAGTTCAAGAAATAAAATGCCAAATTTATACACAGCTGAAGAGTACGTTGGCATGATTTTCGCATATGGGGCTGCAAGAGGCAATGGTCTTCGTGCACAAGAAGAATATCGCAATATGTTTCCTAATCGGCAAAGATTTCCAGACCGAAGAACTATTGAAAACACTTATCGCATCATGAGAGAAACAGACTCTATTCCAAGACAACCTGTTAACTACGCGGGCCGAGCTCGAAGGGACGTTGAAGACATTTTGACTATTTTTGATAATGATCCATCAACTAGTACCCGTCGCGCTTCAAATCAACTGGGAATATCGCATTCTACAGTCTTCAGAGCTCTCAGGGAAGACAATCAATATCCTTATGTCCAGGAGTTGCTACCCCGTGATATGGAGCTACGGATGGTGTTTGCGCGATGGTATGTTCAACAGTGGCAGGAGAGGCGTAACTTCCCTGATCGCAAAATTTGGACAGATGAGGCAACATTCACACGTGCGGGAATTTTTAACTCACGCAACTCTCACCTTTGGTCTCATCATAATCCACATGGCACTAGGGAACACCGCTTCCAATATCAGTTCAGTGTGAACGTGTGGCTAGGAGTCTGTGGGCAGCATATGACAGAGCCCGTTTTCTTACCTCGTCGGTTAAATTCAAATACTTTTTATGATCTACTTCAGGATGATATAAGTGCGGCACTCCTCGAAGCAATACCACTTGAAGAAGAGCTATGGTGGCAAATGGACGGGTGTCCAGCGCATAATGGACGAGCTGTAACGAACTGGCTCAATCAACAGTACCCAGGAAGATATGGACCTGTGCATTGGCCGGCCCGAAGCCCTGATTTGACGCCACTGGATTTTTATATTTGGGGTAGGCTTAAATCGGAAGTGTACAGAGTACCCATTCAGGATATGAACCATCTGATCGCAAGGATTCGCGAATCATGTGAAGCAATGAGAGCTGACCGCGATCAAATTCGAAGGGCTGCATCAGCTGTGTTAAACAGATGTCGTCAGTGTGTACAGCAAGGAGGAGGCCAGTTCCAGCAACTTTGAACGTAATGTTCAAAGACATTTTATTTACTATTAAACTTTAATGTAAGAATTAATTTAATTTTTCTTTGTAATTTACATAAAAAATAAATTAAATTTATTGCAGATAAGATCCTACAAAATAAGCATGACATCAGTTTTTTTCTCCTTCCTATTCCCATTGCATTACAAAATTGAGAGATAATTGCAGTTTTGAGTACACCGTTAGAAAGGTAATTAGATTTTACAACTTTTGTGAGATTCGGCAGCTTGTAGGATTTTTTTTGGAAGAGTAGTGATCCTCGAAAATTTGTCGCTGACAACACTTTTTTAAAATTTTTATTTCTTGATCTGTTATCGCGCTTTTGAAAAGATACTTGTGAACATTGAATGTGCATTAGGCTTAAAGGAAATTTATTGCTGAATTCAAAACTGTGATGGAACATTGCAAAAAAATGTGTGGAAGCAGAGAAAATTGAGGTTTTCCTACAAAAAACACGGTTTTCTCGAAATAACCTTTGGAACGGCATATCTGTGCAACGGAATGAGATAGAATCATGCGGTTGGCGGCGTTTAACTACATTTTTGATCTAGTTTTTCCATCTTGCATATTGTCATCTACTTGCGATACACCCTGTATAAATTCTTGTTTTGAAAAGAATAATTAATGTGAACACAAAAATAAAAATAAAAAGAGGAAAAATGAAAAATAATGGACTGATCAGCAAAGTTAAATCTGGTGCATTAAAAACTATTATTTACGTATAATCTAGATGTTAATCTTAAATTAAAATTTCGTAATTAGAAAGCATCATTTTGGAAAGAAAGGAGGTAGTTGAATGAGGATAAAGAAAAACAATGGCGGAAATTAGAAGGAAAGGAATTCCAGAGGATAGAGGAGCGGGCGAGAAAGGAACTTTCGAATGTTTTGGTCCTATGGGAGGGGTATAGAGGTCAGAAAGGCGAGATCTTGTTTCCCGTGCGTGGACCGAGGATTTAAATTGTAGGTGGCTGTAGATGTAGGAAGGAGGGTGCGGGGTGGTGATAGTTTGGTATAGGAAAGATCCGAAGAAATATTGTCTTCGGTTGGAGGGGAAGGGCCAGTTCAACTCGCCGTAAAGGTTGAGCCCGTCTCGAGGTACTGAAGACAAATCTTCAAAAAGCAGCTCATATTCGGAATATGCGTATATATATATATATATATATATATATATATATATATATATATATATATATATATATGTATATATTGAATAATATAAGAAATTTTATTCTTAATTTTGCTCAGTTCAAATTTGCGTGTCCTTCTCTAGTCAGATATTGAATTTATTTGGACAGCGGCTCACTCAGAACTTTTAAAAAAGATAAAAAAAAAAAAAAAACGATCACGAAGGTTCCTCTTAGGAATTTACCATTGATTTTGATGTTGCGAAGGATGAATTAGGTTACTGTCTTATTCAAGGGGGACAACCAGTGTCTTATGCGTCAATAACGTGGACTCCTACTGAAAAAAATTATGAACAGATATAGAAAGAGCTGTAGAGTCTTCTTTCCTCGACTACCATGTCTCTTCTTTATATACACAAAGAGTGGTCAGGAGAAATCAAATACCGCTCGTATTGATGATCAAGAAGAACGTCATAGGTATAGGATCACACAGACTACCTACCACGGGATGTTTTCAGATTAATTAAATAAGATCTCAATTCCGTTAATATCCGAGGGAAAAATCAGACTTAGCAGATTTGATGTCGAGAGGCTGTGAGCACAGTTAAAATATCGATCCTGGGTTGGTAAAATGGTACATGAAGTTGTGACTTATGATTGTCAATTGCAGGCCACGGATAGAAAGAAGAAGATATTGAAGATAATATTGCCGAAGATGAGATGTTAAAAATACTAATTCAGTATTAGATGATACGCGTTGTTGATGTGAAACATGTTCCAGAATTGGTGAGTGTTCATTGCAAATTAAAAGATAACATGTATGTAGCTGTGAAGTTGGGATTTGCCGGTAAAAAGTTGTTTTGGCGAGCCTCGTTAAGAAAAGAAATGCTAGAGAAGCTTCAACATCCCTATTTGGGAGTTACTAAAACGTGACGTCTATGGACAGAATTTTAATCTAGCATTATAAGAGTATAATTCCTCTCCAGTGGCAGGCTTATCAGTGAGCCACTCTCAAATAAGGACGAGCAGGCAGCTAAGAACATAGGATTACTTGTATCAAGATATGCTGGTCAAAGTTCAGACGTGACTACTCAAATATACCAATTACCTGTTCAGCCATTACTGAACAAGCAGGCTTGGAAGAAGAATTATGAAGTCCAGTCGTTAAATAGAGAAGTGATAAATTAAATTACAAATTAACTGTTAATGCTAATTGATTTTGTTACTTCTAATACTGACTTTATTTTGTTCTAAATCTGTAGTTTCCATACAATTATTTGATGTGCTTAATTAAAGAGGAAGATGTGATATGTATAATTGGCAACAAGGTAATAGGCTTAGGAGATTGGCTTGGGTTGAGAGAGATAGCTTGGTTTATTGTATCTAATGTGTAATTGTTTTAATAAAGAAACAGTGTTAGTTGAAAATTGCATTATTAATTGTTCCTGATGTTATCTCAGTAATTTTAACTAATATAAATAATAATAATAAAATAAAGCTCCTTCTTGATTATTATATATATTCAGTTTAAATGAAAATATTGGACAAACGTTAAATTAAAATTGTAAATAGTTATAAATTTAATTTAATGGCAAAAATGCTTGAAGATATTAATGATCTAAAGATCGTTACTAACATGCCTAGAAATAATTTTTGATTTTAAGATCAATGTAATGTGCTTTCTTCCAGAAGTGTCTGCTGTGCCACCGAATACGAATTATCCTGAAGGAGGAGACTATGGAAATAGAGCTCCAAATATGAGCTACGTTGCGACAGCGAACGATCCTACAGGTGATTGCTATCCACCACCTCTTCGTGCTCATAACTATGAATATTCTCAGCGACAGTACCTACCGCACGAACGTGAGTATGTGGCTTCACTGGGTTCCTGTAGCCATTGTCAAACACACTGCTGCCAAAGACCGACTGAATACCAGAATCAGCCTACAGGCAGCCGAGGCGAAATGACGGAAAGGTCTGCCGCTACCGTTCCTAATGAGCCTGCTCTGGTTGCTACAGAACCTGTTCACGAGGTCCGTTCAAGAAGTTCCATTCCGCAAGGACAAGATGTACCCCACCATCCTGGAACATGCAATAGTCAGGTGGAAGGTACTCCAGTGAATGATGTAAGTGTACCTCCAACCAACCAAGCTGTAGAATGCAGCAGTCTACGTTATCAACAGTCCGACGAGAAGACTACCAGCCCGCGTGACACCGCAAGCAGTGATAAACAACCGGTACAGTGCTGCAGTAACGATTCATGTCGCTACCAAACTGAGCCAGTCCCTTCATCCCCCGTTATTACTCAGATAGAATCGCCTTTTATTGCCGAAGATAGAAATACTGAACCAAAAGGTCCAGCGATCCCACAAACTCGATCATCTGAACCGAATGTAACTCAAAGCGGTCCGGCTCCCAGTGTTCCACAACCCATTCCTACACAATCAATGCCAGTCCTAGGATCACGAAGTCTTAGGAACGAAGATTCTGTTGCATCACTGATGGTGCCCTCGAAACCCAGTCCGCCTAGAAACCCTGCCAATGAAAGAAAGAACCAAACGTTCAGCCCCTCTTCGTTGACACACCTCAACTTCAAAGAGAAGCAGCTTGCTATGTCTGCCGTAAAGAAAGCCGCGGCGAATATGAATTGTCTTCAAATGTTTGAGGTGAATATAATACGACTTACATATGAAGATAACTTTAAGTTATTTTTAACTTTCCTTACCTATATACGAAGTATAGAAAAGTATAGAAAGGTGAAGTATTGCGATCGTGAAAATTTTCTAATTCGAGTTTTCAACGGAAATACACGTTTTAAGGTCCACTGAGTCCAAATGACCAAGCCTCGCAAAATGGGCTGTGTGTCTGTGTGTCCGTGTGTCTGTGTGTCTGTGTGTCCGTGTGTCTGTGTGTATGTGAACAGCCTAGCTCAAAAATGAAAAGTCGTACGATACTAAAATTACGTATTTAAGGTAGGCATATGGCTGTGATGTTACAGCAACTTTTTCGTCAAAATCGACTTAACGGAAGTGCCACTTTATTTACAATTTTCTCGAAAACGGCTCTAACGATTTTGATGAAACTTGCCTAAATTATTCTTCATAAAGGCCTTTAACTTTTCATTTATGTAGTAAATCACCGAGGAATTGCAGAGAAAAAAGTTATTATGAAAAGAATATTTTATTTGCGCATAGCTTAAAAAGTATACATTTTACGGTCAATTATGTGTAGAATTGTATGAAAGGTAATTAAATTATCTAATAAACAATAAAAAAATCATGAACATCGGACCAGTATTAGCAAAGATACAGTGCATCGGAATAACCGGAAATAGCTATTGTATCATGGATTTTACACTTTTTTACAATTTTCTCGAAAACGGCTCTAACCATTTTGATGAAACTTTCCTAATGTCTTCTCCTTACAGCCCTTTAGCTTTTCATCTATGTAGTATGTCAACGAGAAAATGGAGGGAAAACAGTTATGATGAAAAGAATATTTTATTTGCGCATAGCTTAAAAAGTATGCATTTTACGGTCAATTATGTGTAGAATTGTATGAAAGGTAATTAAATTATCTAAAAAACAATAAAAGAATCATGAAAATCGGACCAGTATTAGCAAAGATACAGCGCATCCGACTAACCGGAAATAGCTATTATATCATGGATTTTGCAATTTTCTCGAAAACGGCTCTAACGATTTTTATGAAACTTGCCTAAATTATTCTTCATTAAGGCCTTTAACTTTTCATTTATGTAATAAATCACCGAGGAATTGCAGGGAAAAAGTTATGATGAAAAGAATATTTTATTAGCAAATAGCTTAAAAAGTATGCATTTTACGGTAAATTATGTGTAGAATTGTATGAAAGGTAATTAGATTATCTAAAGAATAATAAAAGAATCATCAAAATCGGACCAGTATTAGCAAGATACAGCGTATTTTATGAGGAGCACAAGACCCTAGATGGATAACCAAGCGCATCCGAAAGGAGACAGATGCGATCGAACCTCCTCCCACCAATCCGCCAATCTGTTGTAAACAATACGCTCTGTAACAAAGTAATTTAAGAATACAAAAGCGGAAATTAACTTAATAATTTCTACTTTCACATTATTTAGTGGAAAGAAAATGTTTCCATTTCCATTTGTTTCCATGTTCCATTTTTTCTAAGTTCAATAGGTGTTAATAATACCTAAAAGTGACAACTGCGTTATCAAATGAGTGAATCTTTAGGAAAAAATTAAAATAGGAAGATCGGACTGTATAGGGCTTCAATGGAATTCTTACGCCAAAAAAAAAAAAAATAGGAAGATATGATTTAACGCAAATTCAAGACTCGAAGTGCAGATCAAATTCATTTGTCCCTAACATTGGCATTATCACTTGACGTCTCTCGAATGTTACGTCATTTTATTATTCCCAATTGCCTATAAATCGATGCTGAGAGCTCGATGGCTTGAAAAAAATTTTTTACTTTTTAGTCCATGTTCGAAGAATTATGTCATTCGTGTTTATTTTCTTGATAAGCTACCGACAAACTAAAATTAAAATATTTCTGAAGCAACCCCAAAGAACCAAGAATTTATAATAATTCTACACTATAATACATAACAAATATATATATATATATATATATATATATATATATATATATATATATATATATATATATATATATATAAAACGGTTTTCATTTAATATTATTTATTTTTTCTACTAAATAAATTCTCTCTATTAAACCTATATACATTCTCTTTATAGACCTCTTTAATTATTACATTAATATATAATTTATTAATTAATATTAATTAAAACATGTCGAAATATTAAAATTTAAGCTAAAGTACTGTAAGTAAATAAAAATCCAGAGTTATATGTGAATATAAAAATAGACAACAATATAATATTAGATTTAATATATATATATATATCTTTGAAAACATGCCCTATGATGCCCTATGATATATGCCTATGATGATACATACATGCCTTCCCATTCGATCACTTTGCACTTCATTGGATACCACGCACGTGGTGGATGATTCTCAAGGAATCAAGAACTCTATTTTCGGCCAACATCGCTACGTTCTTAATATCGACACCAAGATCCTCCATGAAGCTTCTTGTTGTAATCGGTATAGTTGATCATTCTACTTGTATATTATATGATGGAAAATAAATTTTTCCATGGAAACTAAATGAAATTTCAATAGAAATCAAATTAAAACATTTAAAATTTATTTTAAGCTTAACAAACCATAAGTATATAGTCCAAAGAATTGTAATACTAATTGTTTAAAAATATGTTTTATTGTACTTTTGTGAGAAAAGAAATAATGAAATGGATGCTCCTGAAAATATTTCAAGTAGTGTTTATTTGAATTTCTTGAAATTATTTTAAAAATCACTTACCAACCTAATTATGACAGATTGGTAAGTGAAAGTTGAGCGATGTGCGCACCAGATTTTTTTAAGTGCACTCCTAAAATTTTATGTTTTTGTATGTATTGAATTTGTATTGGGTTAATTATTTAATTTATAAACTTTTTTTTTTTTTTATTGCCTTTTTTAGGATAAAGACAAACAGAATTGTGGTAAAATTGGCAGAAGGGACTTCCAAATCGTGATGGACCGAATCGGAGTATTAAGGGGAATGAGTTCGAGGGAAATTGACGCTGTCTTCAAGGGTTTCTCTACCAGAATCGATACGGAGATAGATTACAAAAAGTTTTCAGAAGCTTGCAGGCATGCCATTGATAACGATGACAGGTTGGCTAGGATGGCACAGAAATGATTCGCTAATTCTAGACCACATTTCCAAAAAATAAATAAACCATTACTGAAATAATGATGAAGTCAATTGTTTAGTAGGGTTTCCTTAGATATAAGATGCTTAGTGACTATGATAAATATATCGAACCAGTTGCTAAATGGTGTTGAAACCTACACTACATCCAGCAGGCCAACTGATATACATCAACAGTATTTTTGATATACAAATGTAAATTATGTGAACCCCATGTCTCATTCTATCTGAATCAGAACAGTCTCTTGAAGGTGTAGTTGGGAAAAAAAGGGAGTAGGATTCCAGAGATATGTAAAACCGCTCTTTTAAAGAATCACAACTCACTCAATACAATGAGTTAGCTTCTATATATCATTAAGGTTGACAGTAATAAAATAATTAATGGGAGATTGAAATCATAAGATTCATAAAAAAAGGCTATATAGATCTTTTTCATGGCTCATCACTCAGTAAAATAACAAATGTGATAACCTAGGGGTGGAAATTAATATTCATAAAAAAGATGTTTGGTTATGACCTTTAATTGTTCATGGATTGTTCATTCAGTTACTCATTTCGCACAGTTATCACTCTTTTGTCCTGAATTACAAATCACTCACTATCAGTCTCCTTGAATGAGTTTATGCCAGTGAGGAAAAGATGGATTGAGTTTCATCGAAAGTCGTAGAATAGAACGATACACGTTTTCTACTTTATAAAAAGCTACATTAATATTTATGCACTCATTATATGTATAAACTTTTTTTTATGATAGGTTATTAGTGTTGTTATTTTTATAAAAAAAAAAATAGACATTTGGACGAGTGTTGAAAGAAACGATTTGTTCATTGACAATTAAGAAAAAAACAAGTTTGTATTTTTTTATAAACAAAAAGGCTTTGCTTTTTACTCATTTTCGAACGTCTTTAGTTGGCTGTTGGACCTCCTCTGCTTCGAATTTAAGATTCAAATCGTTGTTCCATACTCCTTATAAGATTCAAAATGTAACGCTGTGGAAAAGGAGTCCGTTTCTCAATTAATGCATCTGCAAGTTCATCCAAGTTATCTGGACGAGGGAAACTCATGTGTATCTGGCGTCAAAGCTTATCCCAAACAGGCTCACTTGGATCCATGTCGAGTGAAAGGAAGATCAGTTAATTCCCATGATTTCTTGTTCCTCTTCACGTTGATCCACCGTTGCTCTATGCGGCCGAGCATTATCACCAGCAAGAGTGAATTTTTCCTCGATTTCTTTTGATAAAGAAAAATAGCAGGCCTTATGACTTTGTCCAGGTATGTTTGTACGGTATCGTGCTCATTTCTGAACAATATCAGCTGAGTTTTGCGATTACTCGATATCCCTGTATTGAACTTTGAACGTCTTCCATGATATCGTACTGGATTGGCCATACCGATCGTGGTGATGAAGAAAAAATTTCGATTCGTCAGTAAATGAGCAATAGTCCCCAGTCCTAATCAGTCCAATCAACGTATTCACAAGCCCATTTGGGACGCGCTGCTTTCTTTTGTCTTGTTAGAAAAACCTTCCTCGCTGGTCGTCCTGCCCTCAAACCGACTTCATGGAGGCGGTTCCTAACTGTTTGTATTGCAATGCGGGCACCAGTCGCATCCAAATGCGCTTTGCAGTTGTCAAGCTGTTGAACCTTCAGTTTCCCAGTGGTCTGAATTTTCAAATAAGGGCCCAACTGAAGGGTCGTTTATCGAACCCGGCTTCCTCCATAAATGTTCTGAGTAGCACCTGCTCTTTGGCATCGTGGCCAGACTCTTCCAATAACACTGCGAATGCAATCAAGTCTACGATCAATATAACTCTAAAAGACCTATAAAAAATTGATGCGTACTGACAGTGTAAGACTAATATTTTTTTATTTTGTAAATTACATTCAAATTGGGTCAAAAAAATTAATTTGTTTTATTTTATTTTAATTCTGTATTAATTCTTATACAGTGGCGTTGCCAGAGGGTGGAGGAGGAGGTCCGCTCCCTTCTTCCCCGAAATTACAAAATACTTTTACTTATTCTTATCTGTAAACAAAAATTGTTTAAATCTTTTTGAATGTTATTTCCTAAATAACATATCTAGGCATACAAAAAATTATATGTAGAGAGGGATCCCTTACATACCCGGTTGGTGTGGCTTTCTTTAAAGTAGATCCTTCGATGGACCATCCCGAAATGAAATCCTAGCTACGCTACTGTCCTTATAGTGAGAAAGATTAAAATGGAGATTGTATGAATGGGTATAAATGGATGTTGGTATACTTGATATTAATAAGCTTGCTCCAGAATAGGAACTCCAAAAACTCTGTACATCTATACACAAAATCAGAAAACCAAAATATTGTTTATACATACGTGTTACGCTTAATCTTAGCATTAGTTTGAATTATTTTGTTGTTTCAATTAAATAGCGAATGGAATAATCAAAAATATTGTTCATTCACGTCAATTATTTTTAAAAAAAATTGTATATGGTTAACCATCAGTTTATCAGTTAACAGTTTATACCAATAAAAATAATGGAATCTCATCATTATGAGCCATCTTTCATTTTTCCTCAACAAATTATAGATTCTAGAATACATAAAGATCATTCATTTTCATATACAAAGAGGTTAATAAATATATAGGACAACGTCTGCTGGGTATCACTAGTATGTATTAAAAATAGTTTATTTTTACTGGAAAAAATTTCAAATCATCGAGGCAAATGAAAATATATGTTTAAATTAGCTTTGGTTAAAGGAATGATACATTGCTCCCTCCCCATGGCCAAATTTGCGTTCATTAAGAGAATTTAAAACTTTTTAGAAACTAATTTTTCACCATAAGAGATAGGATCCGACTCTATTCTGCGAATATTTGAGAATTTTCATACATCAAATAATTATTATAATTATGGTTATATTGAATTATTAAACCTTAAAATATTTACAGCAAACTGAAAACGGAAGCTTAACGTTAAACGTGGTAGCTCTTTGATGGTATACAGTTGTGTCGTTAAAGGAACTCAATACTGAAGTTAGTTTTATGGGCTCAATAGTATCTTCTGCTACGACCTCCACTCTGCCTTCCAAATACTTCACAGGGATCCATTCCGTTAGAATCCTACTAGAGGAAGGAAGCAACCAGAAAATATATCATCTGTTCTTATTATATTAGACTTTTACTCTTTACTATTAAGTAGTTTTTTTCAGAAATTTGCTAAGACACTTCCCAACATAATGTTCTTTTATTTAATCGTCGGGATTACTGTTTATTTTCATTTAATTGTGCAACTACGTGAGGTTGAGGAGACCATGGTTATGGGACAGAAATTTTGTGTACAGATCTTACTTTGTTTACCAGTTATCCTTTCTTGGTTCAAATACTAGGTTACAAAAAAAAATGTTCTTTCGTCATTGTCTCCTCTTCTTTATTAACGCATCGTTTCGCTAAATAATTAAACCGATTTTAATAAAACTTTAGGTTTTATAAATGTAGAAATTGGGATGAAATCTTTCATTGGGGAGAAACAGAAAGTCAAAGGAAAATCCGTTCACTACTCAATACCATTTTAATATAATTGATTATGAACGCCTCTTGAATTTTTACTTTAATACCGCTATTAGCTAAGGCGTGTTAACTCGCGTCAAATGTTTGATATGCAGTTTTAAACGGTTCTCTGCGTTTCAGAACCGCCTGAATCCAAAATGAATCCGCTGAATTTTTCAGCAATTAGTCTGTATGTCTGTGTTTGTGTGTGTCTATGCCACGATTATATCCTGAACTAGCCAAACTTGCTTCTTTTTTTTTTTGTTTTATAGGGTTATGACCCTGATGCTTATATACTGAATCGGGCTCCTGTGCTCAACAGCCGAAGAATTTGTTTTTCTATAGACTGTAGCGCCAAAACGAATCAAACCACAATGACGAAAGTTTCCTAAAATCTTCTCCTTAACGCCCATCAATATGCATATATATATTGTACATCTCCGAGAAAAAAAACACAATAAAAAATGTTATGTAGAAAATAATTTTTTTTTTTGCGCATAGCTCGAAAAGTATGCATTTGATAGCAAACTTTGTAGAACTTTGAAGAACTTATTTGAAGAACTTTAAATAATAAATAAGAAATAAATAAGAAAACAAAAAAAGAATAATATAAATCGGATCATTAGTAGAAAAGATACAGTATGATGAATATGAACATATGTTTTTGTTTGTTCTTCTTCGAGATTTTGTAAAAAAAATTATCATTTTAAATAAGAATCATTCCCAAGAAGATTGAAAATAGCTAATGTAAAGAAAGGTCGGTGCATATTATGTTATGGTTCCGTAAAAAAATGGTGGCTATGGTTGAACCTGATTACTACCATGAGTGCTGAATTAAAATAATCCATTATAATCGACTTAGTGTATTTTTTTTTTGTACACCGTTCGTATGGAACACTATATTACTTATAAGTCGGGTCATTATCCCGTTTGGTACCAAATCTATTCTATCCAGAGTTTGAACTTGGGTCCGCTACGAAATAAAAGCCAACCTCCTCAGACAATGGCTCAGCAAGAAGTAGTAAGACCTGGGGTGAAATGTTGGATGAGACCCATTCCTTCCATTTAGGGGTGGGGACAACACATATAACAACAATTTTTGCACTTAAAAAATTTATTGCTTTACAAGTAAAAGCAGTACATTAAACCGTCAATGTAAAATGTATATTTAACCAAAGTTTACAAGCTATAAACATTGAAAGTTATTTTTTAAATATGGTATATTAAGTATGATAAGTATGATATTAAGTATGATATATAAAGTATTATTTTAAATATCCATATTTTTTTAAATATGGATATAAATTTAATTAGTACAGTCGTTAAACTGATCACTTTTCAAGTAAGCACAATATAACAAACAATAAAGATAAAATATATAAACAGACTGCAATTATCAAGCCAAAAATATTATATATTTGCAATATTAAAGGTGATTTTGTAAACGTGTTAAATGTATTACTTTTCAAGTTATACAACACAACAAAAATCAACATTATGTAATCCACAATTAAATAAAATAAAATTATTCTAAAAATAATTTCTTTAACCGTATACTTTTTAATTTATATATATATATATATATATATATATATATATATATATATATATATATATATATATATATATATATATATATATATATATATATATATATAAGTTTGTGTACTCTTTGTAATTTAAATGCAATTGAGGATTTATATCACTACGTGGCTGTTTGTTCGATTTTACAAGAATATAGGGCCAAGTATTTTAAGAAAAAATTACTAAGTCGTCATGAACTAATAGACTTATTTAAATGGTAGGGATTGGAACAGTTTGTACCAGTACCACATATCAGCTTATGGCTACAGAATGTTATTGATTCGGCAGTACAACACATAATATTCTTCTCCTATATATAAGTAAAAATCACAAAATAAATAAAAAACCAAGTGTATGAAAGATAAATTATTAATAAATTGATTAAAAATAAATTAATTATAAATTGGATGTTCTTTGTTATTAAATTGATATGTAATGTATTTAATTAAGAAATTATTAACAAAAGGATGTATGTTTCCTAATTTCCTAATTTCTCATGTAGGTCATGCAGAAGATTCAGATGCTACAGGCGCAGTGGAGCCATGAGTGAATGACGATTTAATCAAAACTTGAAGCTAAATGCTCTTCTTACGCCACTTTCTTCTGAGGCGTTTCCCCGCATGATAAAATATCTGTCTTTAAATCTCTTTTCTTTCTGTTTTTATTACATAATTATTGTTATTTCTAGTACTTTCTGAATTTTTAGTAATGTTTCAAGAGAAGAAAAAAAAGTTAGAACCTGGATAATCGGGGACCCGCGGCAAGTTGTCTTCATTGCTACCACGTTCCTACGTTGATGCCCTCAGGCAGGATTTCGAAGGTGCTGCCTCAACGTGCTCGAGCACTATGGCCTCCTATAGTTTAAGTTAAACGTAACCTGAGATTGGCAAAATCATGATCATTATCATTATAATAAAAAATAAAGAGCCTATTACTTGATTTCACTATCCTAATCGTATTGGCAACATGGTTATGATGGCCGTGCTTACGATTGCAATGATGTAATCGAGAAATGAAGCTCTTTTTAGTCGTATTTTTCCCGAATAAATAGACTATTGCACAGGATCGGTGAGCGGCGGGACTGCGTTTTCAATCCGTTTCATACCCCCTAGATGCACGATTATAGAAGTTTTGAAGTATATATATATATATTCTCCGCTACATTAAAGCATTTCCAGAGGCCCCCTTTGGGTCAATTGAGCTGAAATTCGGTATGTAGGATTTTCTTCCAGGAATGGGTAGATTCCAGTCAAAATGTCGGTATGTTTACCAGAAATTTCGTTTTTTTTTAAGTTTTGCCCATCTCTACAGCTCCACCAAATTAGTTTATAAGATTAAATATTTTTATTTGAATCGAACTGATGTTAGGGTAGTATCTTTTGGAGGTCTCAACTTGGTTTCCCCACCCCTCGGATTTTTCGAGTACTTATTTATAGTTGCGCACGCCTAAAACCCCTCCAAAATGGATTCGGGGGCTCAAAACTTGTTGCATTTGAAAGAAAGTGATAATACCTGTAAAACAAAAGAAGTTTCGTCGAAAGCGGGCCAGTATTAGCAAAGATATGCCTATTTCAACTCCAGCGGCCCCCGGTGAGTCAAATAGGCTGGAATTCGGTATGAAGGGTTTTATGTATCGATGGTCTGCGGAGAGGAAGAGCAATATAATAAAACTATGGGCAAATTTCGATATGCTAGGGAACTGTCTTTTGGGGGTCTTGACTTTTTTCTCATTCCCCCGTTTTTTTTTAATATTTTGTATTTTACTGAAAATGCGAGTTTAGTGAGCTCTGCTGCTCACGTTTTTTAAATGTTTTTATTGTAATTAAAATCATTATCATGATTATGACTAAGCCAATCTCTGAAATCAACAAGTAATACTTTTTTTTTTAAATAGGTACAGTTTTTTTTTAGTTTATATATGATCATTCTTCTTTTATTAACTTCAATAAGAAGAATATTATTGAGGCGTTTTACAGAGTACCAATACTTATGATTAATAATCACAAAATCCGATATTTGACGATATCGTACTTAAAAAGAGCTATAAAATTAACATTCTGGGTAGCCAGAGTTGAAGGTAATGCTAAAAGTTAGAGAGTCGTAACTGACAGAAATTGGCCCCCTAGTTAGGGTAATGTCCACCGATAGGAAATGGTAAAACCCTGTCAGCCCTAATCACCCTTGTACCTCTAATCCTCGGACTAACGATAACTGCCCCCGTAATGGAGGACCGGCTAGTCCAAGGACCAGCCGAAGAAGCATTTCTAATTAGGACAACGTCCCGAAGGAAGGGCAGGATGAGCGGCCTCAGGTAATTAACATTTAGCTCCCGTGGCTCGCTATATCCCGCGGGATATCCCTTAGGACCTCTGGTACTCGTCCGTCTCTTACACATCTGCGTATGATTAAAACGGCACCTCTTCCCTTCAACACAAAGTGAATTCACATACCAACTTCGCTGTCCTTTATTATGATGGTTTTGTACATTGAAAGGCCTTGTATACATCTGGCAGACTACCGGAGCAAACAAACGTCACATGTTTCGCATGTGTTCATACACACGCATCTGTTTTCAAGTTGAAAAATAAAAGGGAACAAATATTTCCAACCACCAGTCCATCGCAAGCGTTATTGCCGTGTGAGGAAGCAAGTTCCACAGTTAGTTCCACTCAACTTCTAGATCAAAATCAGCCTTGTAGTAACAAATATTAGTTTGTTTTTTTAAATTTTATATATTGGCTGCTGTCTCTATCAATAAAATAGTTTATCTGTGTTATTTATAGTACATTCTTTACATATTCAATAAAGTCATTTTTAAAAGTGTGTACAGCAGCTAAGTTGTGCTCCAAGTGTTCACTTATAACACATATACACAATCTTACCTTCATCATTTTTATTTTTTTTAACTTAGCGCTTTTTGATAGGTGCTTTATAGGACTTCAATTGAAGCCTTGAGGAAAAAAAAGCGTTTCTTACAATTTCAGCTACATTTAAAATTTTCTAACAAAAAAACTAATAAGGTCTCAGTTATGAAAATTTTAGCACATATTACGAAACTATAAAACAATGTTGTTTTTTTTTTCAAATTTTGTATTTTTAAGTGGGTCCCTTCTGAGATATTTCAGATTGAAAATACCTGATTTTTGAAAAATCGTTCTATTTGAAGATTCCATGAAAAGTCTGAGGCCTGGAATTATTTAGGGAAGTTATATACTATAAACAGTGTATCCAGAAAAAAAAACTGAAGGTGATTCTTAGTTTTGGCTTTAACATTTTTAATTTTAAACAGTTTTTTTTATTTTGGAAACGTTTACATTAATTTTTTTATAGTGTTTTTTTTTAGTTTATTTACAATCAAATAGAGGCCTGTAAACTGGGCAGAAAATATTGTACATATTATTAATTCTTTAATTTATTTAATCTTTAATATGTTTTTTGTTTGAACCGAATATTTTTAAAACAAAGGAGATACAGAGTTTAGGGCAAACCTATTTAAAATTCCATATCGGCTGACATATCAAAATTCAACATATAAACAATTAATATCTGCTTTTAATTCAATAATACATAAATAAATTTTGTCAGGAATCCTCATTGGTTGATTTGATATGGATTGACCCTGATATTAAACAAATTCTCGTACAAATTATGCTAGTCAGGCACATAATTCCCTAATTCCAACTTTGGCTAGAACCGGTTGGTAACCTGTAGGCTAGACCACTACTTTATGGTTTTCGAAAAATTAATTAAAAAAACCTTACTACGGAAATAACTAGATAATAAATAAATCCCTCCTAAGAGACGTAATGTACTTGCGTATCTACTTAAACACGTTGGTGGGTCTTTGGTGAAGTTGATGTAATTGGATATTGAAAGTTGATGTTGTAGTCGGGCGCCTTCCAAACCCGTACAGAACTCAAGACGGTTTTGACAATACCTTAATTTACTTTTTATATGTTTACAGGCACAAATGCAAGAAGGTTTCTGTATGTTGACAAGCACCGATGTATGGGGTGGAATATACGGGCTACAATGAGCCGTAACGAGCAGTCGAAGGACAAGTATCAGTATTTATAGAAGTCAACTTCATTAACAACTCACAAATGTGCTTAAGTAGATATGCATGTACATTTCATCTCATTGACCTTTTTTAGTTCCTCAAGTATTAGCAATTTATATTTTATTACATATGATCATGAGCTTACACATGATATCATATGAAACATCACAAAAAGTCAAGAATACTTGAAATATAATAAAATATTTTTTCAAGATTTTCAGCTCAAATTATTTCAAAACATTCACTGGAACTCACCGAGTAATTTGAGCCATCAATAATAAAAATCGATTAATTCGTTCGCTGAAATAATCACTCGATTTCATACAAAATCGTTAACTGGCAGATTTAACACATTAAATACAGTATTTTCTCATTATTATGAACTGAAATTGTTTCAGAACATTTATGGTATATCACTGAGTAATTTGACCCATCAAATCTGAAAATCGCTCAACGAAATCTGGGTCTTTTCTACTTTACTCCACTCAGTGATTTTTTTTGGAACTGTTTTTTTTTTTTCGATCTTTTATTTAAATGAAATATCGTATGTATGTTGAAATTATTTTAGTAATGCATAACCTGATTTTTATCCAAAGAAGGAACACATTTTAAATGAATTAAATATTATAAAATTTCTTGAAATATCCGTTTTGACCATACCTGATTCAATTTTGAATAGTTTCGTCGTGACGTCTGTACGTACGTTCGTTTTTATCTCCCATAACAGTTGCCGTACAAAATTGAAATTCTAATGAACTAACACCTATTTGTACACATCCTTTTTTGGCTACTAAATAATCACCGGAAGTGATACTTTACTTGAAGATCATAATGGATTTTCAACAAAAATGATATTAATATACAATGCGAAACTTCTTAAATTAGGCATATAAGAATTATATATTAATATAAATAGCATACTAGATGTTCGTTAAAATTCTCAAACCGGATGCGGTACTTGTCTTGAAGTACATAATATACTTTTATCAGAATTATGTTAAGTGCATTAAATTCTCAAGTTTGGTACTTAAGACTTTTAGGTCAATATAAATAACATACTAGGATTTTTTTTTACAATTCAATAACCGGAAATGGTACTTAAGTTCATAACAGACATTCATCAATCGAGTTCTGCGCTTGCGCCGTCATATTGGACTTGCTTTACATTGTCTCTACATCTCTTTACTACGTTTTGCGATATTACTGTTAAATTACAATGAAAAGTGATCACAAACAACTGTGAATTTGCAGCTGTAAAAACAGGAACATTTTAAATTTTGATTAAAATTGGCAAACCGGAAGTGGAACTTTACTTGAAGCTCATAATACTTTATTTAATTTCCTTATAGATTTTTAAATGGTTCTCTATCAATTCAAGAAATCAAAGTTTTAGATAATAAATTTCTGAGTCTAATACACCCAGAATCACGACTCAGGGCATCGTAATAAGTATGTAGGTATGTCTATTGGCTTAGACTTTGCGACGCCGAGTGTCGTTTTTTAAATACTGGTATTTTCGGAATCCGGTAACCGAAAAGTGATTCAGGATCACTTTTTGAGCCACTGATTTATAGTTTCATCGGCGTACAAGGAAGTCGGCATCAGTTTTTTTGTTTATTTATTTGTTGATTTATAAACAGCATCCACCAACAGGCTAAAGCCCAATTGGAGGAGATAAAACAAAGAAAAATAGTGCTTAATATATCAAAATAACTATAAATACATAACTTTGTAATACATATTAGTAATAACAAAAATTTAAATGAGTTAAAAAAATGAAATACACGAGCTGCAACGAACTTAAGTTAAAAAAAAAAACTAAAAGAAAACCATGAAACGTAAAATAACTAAACAAAGTGAACAATGTAATATAAAAAATAATAAGAAAAATATATACATCAGTAACAAACATTTTAATGATCTTGAATTTATATTGATTTTTTAACATACAAAAGACAATTCCCAGAAATGCCACTTGGTTATTTGATTAATATACATGTATTGAAATCAAAGTAAGTACATGAATAAGTACTTTTAAAGTTGCAGACTGTATCTAAATAGTATGTATTAAATGAATGACAAATGCTTTCCTAAAATATGCCGAAGATGATTAAAAGAAAAATTCAGGTCGAGGTCCAGTATACCATCCAGAGTTGCACAGTTCTGCAATGTGCCGAGTAGGGCTCCTACATCCTGTTTTATTAATAGCAAAATGAAAATCGTCCTGCCTGCTGCTCACCCTTCTTACTCTGAAATTAGGTTTACCAAGCATGCTGATGCCATCAGTATTGTCCTTCACAAGTTTAACAAGGTGCCGAATGGCTGATATTGTACACCTGTTTTACGTTTCCTCTTTTATTAAATGAGCTATATATTTATTTCATGGATTATAATATTGACTCGTATACCAGTATTTATTTAAGGAAACATGGAGAAATCATTAGAGATTTAGTAGACGGGAGAAGCTAGGAGTGGAACTGCACAATAGGAACGGCGGTGAGCAGGTCAACCGCAACTGCCCGCTAACAAATGTTGGTCATTGGCCACGTTCCGCTGCGGTCCGCCCCACCAGCCTCTCTCTAGCGATAACTATCCTACGCCAGATGGCGCAGTCACTTCCCCGGATCGGGTATCTGCAATAATCGAAGCGACCCTATAGTTCACCATAGCCGAATGCTATAGTAGTCACTTCAATAATAGCAACTATAGGATATTTCGCTCCGTTTACTGGACAAACTCAGTCGTTATCAACCTCATTTTGCGCGGTTCAATATTGTCCGCGATTGTGCGATACGAAGCACAAAAGGATCTTTTGTCGAAAAGACATGCCAGTTTTATTTTATAACTGATACATGTTAAAGAAATTACACATTATTTTAAAAGAAAACATATGTATTTTAATAGATAACCTCTAAAATTAAACAATAAATACATCTAAATCTGAGGAAAAAATTCAGCGATGTGTTCCAATATCTTTTGAAACAAGCACTCCTTCTCATACTTCCTCCTCCTTTTAAACTCGCACAGATAGGACTCCAACATGTCCCTTCTAGTTCCGCATTCCTTCCTGTTACGTCGTTTCACTGAAGAACTCTGTAGAAACTTTGCACATATCTTAGTACAAGCAATGATATTTTGGATCTGTAGAAACTTCAGAGCAGCATTTATTGTGTTCACTTAACTGGAATATATTCCTAATGTTCCAGTTCAATCGGTTGACATCCGCATGATGGTATAGAAGGATCAATCTAATTTGGGATTGATAAATTATTTGCCACTTCTATAATTTTGTTTTATAGAAAATTAGTGTCGAATGTTATAGGTGCATCTTCAGTCCAAGATTTAAATGGATTATATCAAACAGAAAAGTTTGTACTGGTTTCTTCTCGCAATGAACTGCTATGTTTATCTAGTTTGAGTTGAGGTTGACTTCTCTTTAGCTGCTAATACATTAGTCTATATATATAGGAATGCCATTGGGCAATCATTGAGGATGATTATCCCAAATTTAAGTAAGCTTATGAATACTTTTGAATTTCTTACCTTGTCTTCTAAATTGGATACCTTTCCAAGGGCCTGGTTTGTGGTTACCACTATTTAATAATTAACCAAGATAATGTTCCTACTTTCGACTTTAATACTAATGTTAATCAAAGTTACTGCTATCTTAATGAAATATATTCAAATTAAATATGGGCATGGTTACTAAAGAACAACCTCCTTGCTAACATTTATCTTTATTCTTCAAAATTAAAACTATTACAATAAAAAGTTAACCATGGAATGATTCAGCCTAGACTTAGCCATTAATTGTTTTAACATAAATCTCTTATCTGTACTAATTGGTGTTGATGGTTCCTCAGCGTCTCTCCCTCGGGTTCCCCTGCATTCATTTCAGTATTCATGGAGC
Organism: Rhaphigaster nebulosa; assembly: GCA_948150685.1. Classification (NCBI taxonomy): domain Eukaryota; kingdom Metazoa; phylum Arthropoda; class Insecta; order Hemiptera; family Pentatomidae; genus Rhaphigaster; species Rhaphigaster nebulosa. Next base: position 44,301,746 of record OX411312.1, on the reverse strand, counting down.
CAGAGCGCATTTCTCATCTTCAGATTCTCGTTGTTCCGTCCTCAAACGAGATCAGCTAGGAAGGGTTTAGTCCCTCGAGGTCAGCGTTCAGCCAAGATCAGTCCAGAAGTCCTTCCTTTTCACCTCCTTGCTTCTATCCCCCTTTCTCTCTTGTTCTCCCTAAGAGGGGGTCGAAAACGTTGTTCATTGGCCCACTAGTTTTATAGAGGGAGGAAATTCTGGGATTTCATCGGATGGCTCCACCCCTTGTCCTGACAGCCGGTATCAGGACCAGTTCTTAAAATTGATTAGGTGTCCCAGCTTTTGGCATTGTTACAGTGTTAACTTCTCGGTAGGGTTTTTAAATTAACTTATCCCTTATCTCTTATGTCAGTTACCCTGTCAGTTACCCTTCTTTCTACCTGCTCGTCCCTTATTTCTTTTGTTCGCACCTGGTCTGTTTAAATTATATAACGATAATATTGTCCAATATCAATACAATTAACGGTCAATACTCTGAACATTTATTCTTATATTATTCTATATATTATATTCTTATATAACTGTTTGTTAATATCTTTTATTATTATTTTGTTGTTATTGTATTTTTTAGATTTCATACTGGTTGTTATCTTCTTTTTACAATGCTTGATGAAGGCCTAAAACGTAGACCGAAACGTCGGAATACATTAGAATAAATATTTTCCTTTGTGTGATTTTCTTCACTGATCACATCCCCAGCCAACTTCTCCTGCCAATAGTTCTACTTCTTCTTTTTTTTCTTCCTCCCTGTGCCATTAGATTAGAACATATTAGATGCATTGTTAGTGTTTGATGAATGTGAAGATTCAAGGAAAATCGTGCCATTCGGCACGACAGATATTTTTTCTTCATTAATAATATAATAATATAATAGTATAATAAATAGTAATAAAAAATAATAATAGACTTGTATTTTTTTTCCATGTCCTATTTCTAATGTATTAAAAACTATATGCTAGATATATGGTGAAACTTATAACGTCATTTGGTCTATAGAAACGAGAAGGTCGGTCTATAAAGACACATTAATTCCATTTTAATCCAAAATCCTCTAATGCAATAGCGGGATGGGAATTTAGATTTTCCAATAAAACCTTAATCTCGGTTTATCATACCCTGTAATTTCAGAGTTTCTATTTTATGTAATCTCAATTGACGATAATGTTCTCATTTAAGTATTCTTAAATGGCCCTATATTATATTTTGTTCATATCACGTTTTCATTTCATACCGTACTAATGTGTTTTAAGAAGTAAATATATAATAATAATAAGTGACTTTGTTTTAACTTGAGTTAATCCTCATAATATATATATATATATATATATATATATATATATATATAAACTTATATATATTTCGTTATCATGGCTTAAATTAAATTCAGCTGGAATTATATTATTGTAATTATAACATCTTAAAGCAATTTTTTCAAGCTATTTCAATTTTCGTTATATTCGTGTAAAGTAAATTCATTAAAAAAAAGAAAATACTAGAGTTATTATATGTATAAGCCGATGGCAGAAGCTGTTACTCAAAAACGTGTATTATGAATGGAATGTACTTTCGTAGAGAGAGAGAGAGAGAGAGAAATGCTTTATATACAGCAATGCTGCCCAAAAACCTTAGGTTGCTACATACACAGCATACAAAATCAATCTGTAGCTAGACATACAATAATATTATACATAATATTTATAAAAAATTTTTTCTTTCATTCTAGCTCTATACACATTATAATTATCACTACATTACCCATAATATATCTGTTCTGTTTCTTTTTCCTTTTTTTTCTTTTCCCTTTGTTTGCTATAGACCTATTACTCTCTAATCAATTCTCTTTCCTGGTGACTCTGAACCATTTCATAACTTAAAACAACGCTTTCTCTCTTCTTTTTTTTTATACATTCAGAACAAAAAACGTTCAAATTTTAGGAACGCACACCTAATCATCAAAAACAGTACAATAAATAATAACTAAATAAGAAAATATGGATAAAAACAATTAAATTATTTATTTAAAGACAAAATAAATAAACAATAAATAATAATATAATAAATAAACAATAAATAATAATATAATAAATAAAAAATAAATAATAGATATCCACTCAACTAACTATCATACAGGTGATGGTGCATAATTCTCAGGGAGTAATACCAACATATAATTCAGTAATTTCTTACTAATATGTATTGACAATATTATACTTAATTTTATATAACAAGCGAACAAAAGATGATAAGGGACGAGCAGGTAGGTAGAAAGTAGAGAAATAGAAATAGAAAAAACAAGAGGTATAGAAAGTAGATAGAAAGAAGTAGGTAGAAAGAAAGAACAGGCGACGGAAGATGTCACCACAACTTTTACCCTCAGATGTAAGGAATAAGTTAATTTAAAAACCTACGGAGAAGTGGGCAGTGCGACAAAGGCAAGAGGTGGTCCGTCTTGGAAGACTTAATCAATTTTAAGAAAACAATCTCCCTCGGTTCCCGGCTGACCTCCAGAAAAAGCGGAGGAGGCCTGGGAAGAGCGTCATTCGGTTAGAGCCATACTAAGATATACTAATGGATTAAAGTCGTCGGACCATCTTCTGAACTGTACACTAGTCGGCCAATCACGATAAGGTTACCACCCAGTGCCGGGTATCTAACCAACCAACAACGTCTTCGATCCCCTCTTAGGAGAACAAGGGAGAAAGGGGAACCGAAGTGGAGGACTTCATGACTTAAGATATGTAGGGGAACCAGATGGAGAGATGCTGAAGGACCATCAACACCAATTATTACAGATAAGAGATTTATGTTAGAACAATTAAAGGCTAGATCTAATCTGAATCATTCCATGATTAACAGTTTATTGTAACAGTTATTATTTTCTGTTGTAACAGTTTATTATTTTAATTTTGATGAATAAAGATAAATGTTAGGAAGGAGATTGTTCTTTAGTAACCATGCCCATTATTAATTTGAATATATTTGATTAAGTATAATAGCAATAAACTTGATTAGCATTATGGTTATTAGCATTATTATTAAACTTGAAAGTAGGAACATTATCTTGATTAATTATTAAATAATGGTAACCACAAACCGGGCCTTTTTTGGAAAGGTATCCAATTTAGAGGACAAAGTAAGTAATTCATATTTATTCATAATCTTACATAATTTTGGGATAATCATCTTCAATGGTTGCCCAATGGCATCGCTATATACAGATTAATATATTATCAGCTAAATATATATCAACTCAACTTATATAAAACATACCATTACTATTATAAATATTCTATATTGGATGCTTCTTCTTTCGTCATACACATTAAAATTTATTTTTGGTTGGCCCATAATTTTGAAAAGGCGAAATAACATGTTCCAGAGTTGTGGCGTTGCTTGCAACCGAGAAACAGAACTTTTAGCTGCCTCAGGAAACCAGGCAGAATTTACATTATAAATCACACGGGCTTGACGCGACATTACGTATTCCCGTTGTCAGCGGTTACTATACGACCTAAATTATATTTCATTTTTTATACACGGTATCGGAGTATCGTAATCATATTATTTACAGCATGTTTCCTATTCATTTATATATATATATATAATTATAATGAGAAAAAATAAATTAGCTTTTATATGATCAACATTATCATACCGACATTATACCTTGATTTTGTTTTACTAAACCTGGAATTAGATAAAAAAAAAAAGAATCTGTATACCATTGGTGTTTTCCTTGCTGCTTCAGCACTTGAGCACTTTATCAGAAATCTAAAAGTTTGTTTAGCAAATAAAGGTCACTGGCCTTCGTAATGGAAGCCTTAGCTAGATAAATAATAAAAAAAAGTAATTAGGCATTTGCTATTCTAAGTAAACAGTCATGTATTTAATTAAGTAAAAAAAAACTCTTACTCTACTGCAGATTTCAAACGGTTATGCAATGGAAAACTGTATTCGTTGAAGTTGGAATAATTCAATCTACATATATTTTGATAACACAGAATATTCTCGTATAATATTGTATGCGTTCTCATTTCAGGCGATTTTGCTTCAAAAAATAGGTCAGTTTTTTTCCGCATTAAATTACCGATAAGCCAATTCATAAATGCGAAATAATATTGAAACTATTAATTTATTTGTTGTATATTTAATAATTAATGAAAACTAAAAATATTTTTATTATTTTCCAGGCGAGATCTAAGGCGAAGGGCAGGATGAGTAAAGGTGGTACTTCTCCCGGATGGCTGAATTTTGATGGTGACAAATTTTGAACGAAATATATTACCTCGTTGAGGGAAGAAGGATAAAAGAAGTGACAGCAAAATTAAGCTTGCCTCTGCCAAAAATCCTAGTTCCAGCCATGATTATTTTATTACTCCAACTGCAATTAAATCATCGCTCTCAGAAAGACACTTGGTGCAAATTAAAAAATTTGTTTTCGTTAAAAAAGTTATGGATAATAATTATTAATACATTTTTTGACAAACAAATTTTGAATAACACAGAAAAAAAAATATGAAGCAAGCATAATTATTGTGCAATTGTGAATTATTGTGAATTATTTTACCTTTTATTCTTTTTTATTGCATTATTTAGATTATTATTACATTACTTTAATGTATCTGTTGTTTAATCTGTTTAACGTCCTTGTATACTCCAACTAGATCAGAAAGAGCAGGGTATTATTGTAATTTAGAAGAAGGACAAGTTTTTATTTTACTATGCAGGCTATAGTGAAGAGATCTTCTTTTACAAATATCAGGTCATCCCGTAAGTAATGTCGGTTTTTAAAAATCTGTCTTTTTATAATGATATTACTAATCCCTCCATTACAATTGAATTGTTCTTACATATTTTGTTTATTATAGCATTACGTACTCTTCTATTTATTATTTTTTTGTTGGAGAAAGTTAGTTAGTCTGTGCTGAAATTTCAATTAAAATGGATCTCCCCAGAAAGAACTTACGCTATATCTTGGGAATTCGATTAAGGACTGCTTCAACTTATCGAAAACTTGAAGAAATATATGGAGAAAATGCCATTTGTGAAGGGCAAGTGCACAGAGATAGTTTGAATAGTTTCGACTGGGAAACCGCTAACTTGAAGACGAGCCTCGGACTAGTCGACCTATAGAGCTTGACGACGACCTCCTGCAGGCAACTGTTGGAGAAAATCCTGTGGTAACAGCTGAAGAATTAGCAGAAAAACTTGGATCGACACATCCTACTGTCCACCGTCATTTGCTATTCCAACAAAAACATGGTAAATATAAGAGTTCGTAATGCTATAATAAACAAAATATATAAACATAATTCAATTGTAAAGGAGGGATTAGTAATATCGACATAAACAGACAGATTTTTAAAAAACAACCTGATTTGACCTGATATATACGGAGATTTCTATTTTATATATTTCGCTAATAGAGCTTATATTCACAATAAATTTAACTATACATAATTTTGTGTATTTCATTAAACCTTTTTTTACAACTTTAGCTTCAATTTTGAAAATTATTAACAGCATGTATATTTTCTGTTAATCGACTAAATCCCCCTCCCATATTATCTTGTTTTAATCCTCTGGTAGGAACGTGTTTTTTTCCACTAGGAATAACTACCCGAGAGGCAGGCATTGTCAAAAACGCTAATAATTCAGTTATGAATGATGGGATTAAGAAACTTTTTTGTTTTTTCATGCAACTTTATATTAGAAAATATTTCAATCAAAAGTTTAACTTGAAATATACATTAAAATATATCGTTTCACACTAAACGCACTTTCTTTAAGGACAGTACCTATAGATTTTGTGTTTATCGATGTTACGGTTTATTATCATAGAAGTACTTTCTCCTCTTAGTTTATCTCCTATCGTATTCTCAACCAATGTTCTCATGTCTTAGCGCAAGTTCGGAATCACCAGTATACGTCTCATAAAAGGATGTACCAGGGATATTCACAGCGTATTTAAAAATTCGAATCTCTTAAGTTGTTTGGGATTTGGGTATGATTTGGCCAGGTTTATTATGTTATAAAATATCGTCAAAGATAGGAAGGAAAGAAAACAAATCTGAGAAAGAGGAAAGATATGGAAAAAGAGTGAGAGATAATGTCATGCAAAGATATTTCTACAAATCATGTAGACAGATAGTACCTCAGCAGTGATAAAATAGAAGCAGAAAAAATATATTTAGCTCGTTTTTAGGTACGCCTGCCTGAGAAACAAATATTAAAACATACAGCTGAAGGAAAGCCTGCCTGAGAAACAGATAAAAATATTTATAGTAGATGCAAAAAAAAAAAAAAGAAAAAAAAAGTAAAATGGATCATGATGCATCTGAATCGTATTAATCCTTATTAAAAAAAAATAGAAATATTTTAATGAAGAAATTCGATGATTTCGGTTTAATTTCTTCATTGAAACATTATTAAAGTTATATATTGTATTACTTGTACTTAACATACTAGGCATATAACATTCAGAATGAATATTAAAATGGTAAGACAGAGTTTTTGCTTAGAACTTCTTATTCTTGTTGTCTCTTATTTTGAAATAATGGTTTTGTCTTGATTATAAGCCATGATTATGGAATTTGATATAAGCTCATTCTTATTTAGAGATTATTTTTTTTTTTTTTAACTGTTGTTCGAAAATTGCATAAAATTATATCAAGATTTATTCATCTTTTAATTTAATTTTTTTTCTTTTTGTATTTTATTTTACTACTTGTAATAAACGAGTTGACCAAGTTTTACTTTTGATTATATGTGATAAAATCTAAGTGTATTATAATATTATAAAGGGTTGGCTGGTTGAGGCTTGAAATCAAAGAACTTATTATCAAATAATGTTACTTATGTATTTTTACGGTTTCTGATTACTTTCGTTCAGTATTAAAAATAGCTGGTTTCCTATTCGGAAATTAATGGAATATTTCAAAGTGTTTTGCTTATTATTATATAATTTTTCTAAAAAAAAAAAAAAAAGTAGATGTATAAAAAATAGATGTTAATCAACCCTGATCTCCCTCAGTGTAAAACGGAAACTATTTTATTCACAAAGCCCTTAACCTTTGTCCTGCTAGAAAATACATCCAAGCAGGGCCGACTTATAAGGGCTCATCTGACTACAGGAGGAAAAAAAAGGAAAAAATGAAGAAAACAAGCAAAAAAGAAGGAGGGGGAAGAAAGAGGTCTAGGAGGTGAAAAGAGATGACGCCATGAATAAGGAATCGTAAGGCTTGATGATATCGAGTGGGGCTGGTAGAGGGGCTCATTTAGCCACTGTCTCCTGCCCTTATCTTCCGGCCTCACGAGCTGATAAAACCCTTAAGTGCCTGAGTGTGCCCGGGCGTGGCTCTTAATGCCTCTCTCCGAAGTGCCGCATTTAACGGAAATTCTTCTTGCCAGTGTTCGGCATCAATCTGTCAGGCCTATAGGTGAGGCTGCCAAGTTTGAAAATAAATGTGTTAAACCCGATATATAAGGAATTTTGTTAAAGTAGTGGTACATGTTAGGATTTAATATCAGTGAAACATTCAAAAATGTTGCTAGCTATATTTACTATATTTGAATGGGAATGTATTTTCATACAAAAAGAAGTGATTGATTGGGTCAGTGAATCAACTACCAATAATGTGCCCAATAAGTTCCCAGTTTTTCAATACTTTACATATAAAAATATTGAGTCGTACATCTATATATATATATATATATATATATATATATATATATATATATATATATATATATATATATATATATTTTTTCGGTTGGCTCTATAGACCTTGTAGATCTTTGGCCGCGCGATGTGGTGTTCTTACCGACATTTATTGCTTGCGGGAGCACAAACAGCCTGGAGGGGGTCACCCAACCTCACGGTGCTGCGAATCATGGTTTCCATGGTGCAGCGGCAGGCTGCCCATTGCTCCATAACCGGTCCTTTTGGGGCCAATTCGGCATTGTCCTTCCCACCGACTCACTCGGGTTCAAGGACAGTGACAAATCGGTCTGGATCCACGGATTATGGCTGTTCGGAGTCAGCAGGCGCACGAGGACCTATATTTCTTTCCCCGAGGCAGACCGTCCATGGACCAAATCTCTGGGCGGCTATGTTATGTCCTGGAAAACCACAACGCGATTCACAATTAAGGTACACGGGGTAGGGTCATCACTCCTACGTCTGTGTGAGTAACCTCCAGTAGGTCGACGGGCCTCACATACCCGAGGGGAGGGGTGATAAATTTCTTGAATTATTACTTTAATTAAATTAAAGTAGTGCCAGTGCCGGGATTCGAACTCACAACCTTTGGGTTTGTGAGTAGGTGCACTTTTGCAGTACCGCGCTAAACCGCTCGGCCACCCCAACCCACTTATGTATATATATAAATATATATACATATATATAAATATATATACATATATATAAATATATATACATATATATAAATATATATATATATATATATATATATATATATATATATATATATATATATATATATATATATATATATAAGGATGCATGAATACAATATCCAGAATTGATCCACAACAAGAGTGTAAAATGCGAAGAAGAAAAAAAGAAAAACACTTTTTCATGTATTGTTTAAATGCTATATACATACCAATTTGAGGTTAAGAGTTTACCAAGAAAGAGGAAATTTTAATGGGCTCGGAATATTTAAACCAGTATCCATAGAGGATATGAGAAAGTTGTATTTTTTCATTGCTGGGATTTCAAATTATAGAGAGTTGGTCGGGTAGATTTGATTAAAAAATATGCTCATCTCACTGAAAATGGCTATATAATAATTTTTAGTTTTATATTTATAACTAATAATATTAATATATTTGTTAGTAGTATAAGTTTTAGCCTACTTTGTAATAATAAAGTTTTAAATTTTCTTTACATCCAAAACATATGTAAATATATATACTAGAATTGAGGATATATATATATATATATATATATATATATATATATATATATATATATATATATAAATCTAGTAATAGCAAAGCATTGCCGGGTCAACTTGTAATTTGATTTTTTTTTTTTTTTTAATTTTATTATATCTTTTTAGTTCTATTTTGGTTTCTGTACCATATATAGTTAATCGTTGGAGGCTGGAATAGAATTCAATCGTTGGAAAATATGAGTCGAGTCGACTGGGAATAAGGTCTTACTGCGAGATATTTTGTTTCTCTTATATCCTTCAGGGGCCTGTCACTTGCATGCTTGGTGAATATTCCTGGATATGCCACCTGGGATTTAAAGACACAGCTGGCTTACCTTAGCTTCTAAACCCGGAATAGAAACATTTCCAAAATATATTTTAATGGCAATATGACAATATCAAGTTTCGTTTTATTATGTACTTTTTTGGGCATTAAAAAAAAAAGAACCTTGAATTTTACTACCTATTCTGGTTTTAAATTTAAGTTGAAACCTACCTATTCAAGTTGAAAACTTAAAATAAAAATATGAAAAAAATGATAACTTCACAGAAAATAAAAATTTTTACTGATACTTTAAAGCGACAGAAGTGTTGGTTATTTTTTCGTCAGAAAAACGCAAAACATGAATTTCGAGTACTTTCCATTCACAAAATTATTGTTTTTTGGCGATGTACAGGAAAAGGCCGTTTCGTACCACTGTGCGACGTAATATTTTTACCTTGGGTCTATTTCATCTCAAAATATGAAAATGTTTACTGTACAAATACTGATCTTCCCACTTACAGGAAATATTATATCATGGTTCTTTACTTTAAGATTCAAATGGTCTGAAGAGACCTCGGGCAGAATTAACTTGACCGTTCAAACAGACTCTTGCCTTATACATGTTTAACCTCCGCTCTAACATGTTTAGCGGTGCCTAAACCCGTTTGGGCCGGACCTCGGTGGTAAAACAACGGAGGACAAACCTCATTAGCCTCCCGTGAGGAGGTGGAATCACCCCGAGTATAACTCGGTATAAAGTCTTCCCCGGCTCCTGTCAACTCGACAAATTTAATGGATAAACAGTAAATACAGGGGCTCGGAAGAGGCCTAACTGACTTACCTTCAAAGTGGAACTGCAAACAAGTTTACTTTATACACTCCCGACCCCCTCCCCTTTCCTTGTCCCCCTCCCCCTTATTTCTATTCTCCATCTCTCGTCTCCGTCCTTATGCCTTATATAACTAGTTCTTTAAGCGTAAACGTCGCTTATCCTTTACATTTACTTTTATACTCGACTTACTCTGTCCCTTTAAGTATCCCTTTGAGTAAACATGTTGTTCTGTAATACTTATTTAACATTATTACAGGATATAATTGAAAGATTATATATAAAAAAACAAAAAAATTATATTCTCTAACATAAGGATTCCCACATAAGGGAGCTAGCAAACAAAAATCATGGATAAAATAATCTTTTTAACACAATCAGTGAGGGATAACAATTTTTTAAAAATAATATTATTGAATATAACAATAATAAGATAAATAAACAAGATCTACAATGAATAAAAACAAATCTGGACGGTTGCCGTAATAAAGGCGAAAACACTCAATTCGAAGAGGACTTAAAAGAAACTATGTAATTCAGCTTCATCAAGCCTGACATTGAATCCCTGATTGTAAATAAACAACAAAAATGCTTCCAACTGAAAAATATCAACTGATGCCTTCCTGATTAAGTTCAAATTGCACCATCGTAAATTAGACAAGATCCACTTAAAGAAAAATAGTTTAGCTTAACTAAATCTATTGTATGAGGGTTTTCGGGAGGACCAATAGCGAAAAGTTTTATTTTTTTAAATCACTCTTTACTTGTAAATATTTTTCTCTGCCCCCCTCTTGGGCTCCAGATACCCAACTTCCCGGAAAACATCTACTTTTATTAAGCTTTAATTTCGTGAACATTAAATCGAGTTTTCCTTTGGGATTGGTCTAGAGCAGGCTACAAGTTTGCCAACAAGTGTGGAATGGAATCGGGTTTCCCCGACAAAGAAGTGTTTTGAGAACGAAATTTATTTAATTAATTTTGTTTCTAGTCAATTAAATAACACGGGGCTACAGAATAAAAATCTTCTTTGTGAAATAAAACAAAACTTTACCAAATCAAACTTGTAAATCGACCAAAACAATTCTGAAATTAAATATGAAATACTTAATCCCTGATATTAAATATTAAATAAACACGGACAAATTCAAATGAATAATGTTAAAATATTTAAAAGAAGATAATAATTTTACCATTCCTCAGATTTCTTCGACATTTTTATACGAAAAATACCTGGTTTGAGAACGGTGTGTACTAGTGTCCAATATCTTGTACGTTACTCTTTTCTTCTTATTTTTCGGTTTAAAAACAACTGTATTTACTACATTGCTAAAAAAAAAACCTGAGGAAAGAAACTAACTCAATAATAATACCAACTTTGATTTTTATTTTGTGATATTCTTTGGTGAAAATTAATTTATTAATGGCCGATAGGCTGTTAGATACCAACAATATTTCTTTATTTGAGGCTCTGTTAATCTTAGTTATTTTCTATTTATGCACAATATCAAATACCCTTTTTTTTTTTATTAAACAAAATCTAAAATGTTAACGTTTAGGTTCTAGATCCAATGTTATTTTTATATTGATCAAATCGTTTGATACATATGTTATTGAGGTTATACCTTGTTGATACAGGTTAATTTATTTAGAACCTTTTATTGAATGAAAATTGAAACTGAGCTCGTAATAATTTGAATTTTAAATTTGGAAATTAAAAAAAAATGTTCTTAGCACCAGACCCACCACTGCCGGGTTACGATCCGGTAAGTCATTTGATTTCTCGCAATTCATAGATGCACAAAGTAGAATAACATATTTATAATAGACGCTATTGACTTCACTTTCTGTATTAAATATATTGTGATATAATATATATCAATTATTCCTTGGATATGGCGATATGGATTGTTTTTATAAGAGCCTATATATTTTCATTGTTCATCGCATATATAAAAAATTAACGCAAATTTACAGTGATGAATTTAAATTTAAAAATAATACACACCTTTATTCATAGAGCAACATTTATTTATAAATTAATGCAGAAGTTTTATTACAGTATCATTTTCACGAATATGATTTCGAAATTACAATTTAGTGGTGGCAATTTTATTGTGATTTTTTCCTTAAATTTTTTTAGGGGAGGGATAGGAGTGGAGGGAATCGACAGTGATAATTTATTGACTATTTTGTTAGAAGTAAACATATCTAGTTTATTCACTTTAAAGGCTAAAATAACTAAGACGTAAAATAAGTTGTTAGTTATTTTGTCCCTAGCAACCATACGATATAAGACAAGAAGAAGGTTACAATTACTGTTTCTGAAACCACGCTAACGAAAGAGTACCTAATTTTAGTTAGACCAAATCGAGCAACCCAAAAATTAATTTTGATTGAAAGGAAATCTCATATGACAATAATACAATTATTCTATAAATTACTTTTAAGTTTGATATTAAATTTATATATGCAGTTAATTTAATAGCAATCATGAAAAATAAAACTGCATCTTGGGAAGGCTAATGTTTGCTGGTTAGGATCCGCGAACTCGGGGGTGGGGAGATGTTCAAATTAGAAGAATTTTGGCTTTACGTAATTACATAATGACTGATCAAAAAGTCAAATAAATATGGTTTATGATAAGAAAATTAACTAACTCATTACTCATCCATTAATAAGTTTTGTAATGCATAATTAAACATATAAAAATTGTAAAGATGGGAGAAAATAATTGAGACCCCCAAAAGACACTTTTCTAACGCCAACTCAATCCACATTGAAATGTTTATCCCTCAAACTCAATTTGGAGGGGTGTAAAGACGCGTAAAACATTAAAAACTGGTTATTGTCTTAATAATGGCCGGCATTTATGTATTATATATCTTAAATATTAATTTAAACACCTTAAATCAGGTTTTAGGTCAAAGATATGATAATACCATAAATTCAAATATACACAACATATATTATATGATGTAATGACTTAAACCCCGAAATCTTTAATATAATAACCGAAGGTCGATAATAAAATTTGTTAATACTTATAGCATACATCTTCGAAATGTTCTAGAGGTTATGAAACCGATTTAAAATAGTACTCCCACTTCTCCTCACTTCGATATTATTTTCGGGGGAAATACGAATATATATATATATATATATATATATATATATATATATATATATATATATATATATATATATATATATATATAATCATTAGTATTATTATTATTTTGCGTGAATGGTCCCTTTCGGAACACAAGAAACTTTCTGTACTTATTTCGATTCAAAATTTCCTCAGGTTGAATTTGTGCATTTTTCATGTCCGCTTTTGTTTGTTGTGCCCTTTTGGGAAATTCTTCAGTTTATCAACTCTTTCTAGAATTTGGTTGGTTAGTCTGGTGTCTGGAAGCCTCTTAACATGGCCACAAAATTTTAGCCTTCTTTTCCTGAGGTCTGCCGCAATATTAGATAATTTTTCCGTGGATTTCCTATATATATATATATATATATATATTTATTCGTCATCCAAAATAGATAGGCCAAAAAGCATTTTTATAAGTCAAGTTTTCAAGAAATTGGCTTATTCATTATAAAAATAAAAATAAAATTCTGTGCTTCTTGTAACCTTGTGTTTTTAAATACAGTATATTTTGTCAAATCTGCTATTATATCATATTTTTTCCTGAAATTATAAGAAATATACAATAAAATTGTTATCCACGGCATTTTTTATAATCATATCTGATATAGCTTCTACACTAGTGCATAATTTTTTTATTCGATGGCGTTTGGGTGAATGTGTACATGTAATTTTTTTTTCGCCACTAGGTTCGTCATGGTTTGTTTTTTTATACTGAAATTTACCTTTTCAAAAAATGATGTTATTCAATAAAACAGTGCCCACATTTCTTGAGATACTGTTTCTTTGATTTATATCCTGTTATCGAAGATTGAGTTCATTATAAACAAATAAAATAGTACTTTAGTCCAGCCTTAAAACCTTGTATCCCTTTATCCAAACACCAAAGATTTCTTATAAAAAAGCGCTTCCAAAAGTTTCTTTTTAAAGATCTTTTTTTTTTAATCTTCTACAATTTATTGCGATATTTTACTGGTTATTGCTTGTGGTCTTTTAAGGAGAATTTCCTTTAAACTTTATGACAATTACATTTTAATTTGATTAAATCACTAATATAGGAAGGTAAACAAGTATAAAAACTGATTGCTTAGAATGTAACATACTTTCAAAATATACACAATTTAAAAAAAAAATTACCGGGCTCCGTTTCATGGAAATTTTAATAAATCTTTTTAAAGGTTAAACAGGATTCATCGGCTGAGTGTTTGACTCATTCAGTTAAAAGCTTGGGAGTTTGGAGGTGGAAGCTGTTCTTAATTTCCATTGGCCTTTGTGCAAACAATTTTTTTTATTTTTTTATACCGGTTTTTAATTTATAATTTATACACCACCATTTATAAATTGAAGCAATCTATCCACATTCCATATTCTATGCACCAAATATTTTTTTTTTTTTTATTTTCATAAATATCTGCCTTTTAAATAATCATTTACTTACTACTTACTTTAACCTGACGGTTTTAACAATATTTTATTATTATATTAAAGGGATGGAATTACTGTTTTGTAATTATTCTCTAAACTTTATATAATACAATTTTTCAAAGATTTATTATTTTATTTCTTTTGAATTTGTTCTCAATAAATTTTTGTTTTTATGACGAATATTTTATTAATAACAAAAAAAGTACAGAGTGTACACACTCTGGTGTATATGATAAATGAATTTCCGTATTTTTTCTTTGAATATAAATCTAAATAAATTATATAGAAATTATTCGATGATATGAATCGAGTTGGATGGGAATATACACATAATTATTCTATGTACTAATCCAATGAGCCAAATAGTGTTGAAATCCTTGCTTGGTCTTTTTTTTCTAATACGAACGGCAGCATAGAAAAATTTACGAAATGAAATGATTCTATACCATTCCAAAGTAATTCATTTTTTAAAATACATTTTCGATAACGTGTTGATTTGAAAAATCGAAAAAAAATTATTTATTTTTAATTTGACTTTTCACTTAAATAAAAATCATATAATTTTCATTTTATTTCAACTGATCAAACTGAAAAAAAATAAAATTTTCTCAATTTTATGTAAAGATGATTAAAAAAAAAATCAAGTACAACCATTGAATTCTTTTAATATTAGCTTTGAATTGATATATGTGTAAATTTTTAAATGTTTCTTTTAGTATAAAAAATATCAGTTTAAACCAGTTTCATAATTTACAATAGTCATTTTCTTTTCTTAATGCTACGCTATTTTAAAATTTAATTTAATACTCATTTTAAATGAATTAAATAAAGCTCCATGAGCTGGTTTGAAGTGACAGTTTTAGGCCAAGTAGTAACATTTTGAGGCCAAATTGTAAGACAATTAAAAAAAAAATCTGGTGCGGTGCCGCGCATCACACAACTTTCCCTTACCATCCTTTAATAATTATCTTTTGAATACAAAGAGTTCATATAAACACTGCTTCTAATAAACTCAGCAGCGTACACATCTTCTCCCACTTAAGTACAATAAAAAAAAATTTTAAACAATTTTAGTACAACAATTCTGTACACTACCTATATATTTTAACATTGTCAAGTTGAAAATATATTTTAAAAGTTTCTGGTTTAGTTTCCATGGAAATAGTTTCTTTCCATAAAATAATGTGAAAGTAGAAATTATTAAGTTGATTTCCGCTTTTGTATTCTTAAATTACTTTATTACAGAGCGTATTGTTTACAACAGATTGGCGGATTGGTGGGAGAAGGTTCGATCGCATCTGTCTCCTTTCGGATGCGCTTGGTTATCCATGTAGGGTCTTGTGCTCCTCTTTTACGATTCTTTTACTATTTTTTAGATAATTCAATTACCTTTCATACAATTTTACACATAATTTACCGTAATATGCATACTTTTTAAGCTATGCGCAAATAAAATATTCTTTTCATCATAACTTTTTTCCCTGCAATTCCTCGGTGATGTACTAGATATATGAAAAGTTAAAGGCCTTAATGAAGAATAATTTAGGCAAGTTTCAGCAAAATCGTTAGAGCCGTTTTCAAGAAAATTGTAAAAAAGTGTAAAATCGATTATATAAAGTAGCACTTCCGGTTAGTCGATTTTGACGAAAATGTTGCTGTAACAACACATGCTGTGCCTACCTTGCATATGTAATTTCAGTATCGTACAACTTTTCGTTTTTGAGCTAGGCTGTTCACATACATACAAACACACAGACACACGGGCCATTTTGCGAGACTGGTTATTTGGACTCAGGGAACCTTAAACTCGAATTCGAAAATTTTCACGATCGCAATACTTCCCCTTACTATGTACCTCGTATATAGGTAAGGCAAAGTAAAAATAATAAAAATCATTAGGTATAAAAATTTAATTAAAGATAAATTTTATTTTGCTACTATATTTTTAGTGATAACACAAACTCCCATAAAATGCTTTATTATCACGTCTATACTTTTTACAAATTCATCGACATTTTGAAGTATTCCTCTGCCAGGATATTTTTCTCCTACAATAAAACAGAAACAACAACCAATGAATGTTAATAAAAATTATTGCTCATATTTTAGTTAGGTACATTATTTAAATACTGTATAATTTATTGCCTTAAAAACAATCTTATTTCCTTCATCTATACTCTATATCCTTTGGATGACAAGATTCCAACTAACAGTTCATATATTTCGTGAAAATTGATGTCAAAATTTCTTTAACTCATGATTCAGTGATCTCTTCACCTGCAGTAGTGATTTTTTGATTTGGTATTAATCGATGCTTGTCACAATGAACACTGAAAGAATATTTTCAAAAACGTTGTAATACAACATAAGTTGAAATAGCTGATCATCCTTTCCCCATTCTCATTCTTTTTAACACTTCTGCTGCAAAAAAATCTTTAAAAATTACAAAAAATTGATATATGATCATGATTCTTTAAAACTGCTATTTCTCTAGATAGCACAGCACGGGTACGTTCCACTTGTAACAGATGTCAGATAGAACCTTATGACACTAACGGTCATTTACCGTCAGTCGGAACCCTGACATTCCACATGTCCTTCAGTATTCATATAATTTTTATTTCGTCTCATTTATTAAAAATATTATTACTCAAACACACTAATTTTATTAGTGGTGTCCATTCTACTATATCTAGTGATAGGTAGACATAGGAAAATAACTATATGGATTAGCGGAAAATTCGATTCCTTGTAATACTGTGTGACATTGATAATACAGTAGAGCAGACACTGATAAATTAACCCTTAGATTGCACACTACATGGACCTTTAACACAGTTATCGCACTGGAATCCATTGGACCTTAATATTTAAAAAATAAATATAAATACCTAAATATTTGAAATTCCCATATTAATTCTTCAGGGAAAAGTATATTAAAAGCCAAAATGAATACTTAATATAAAAAATTTACTGGGGCCATCCAGACCCCAGTGTGTAAACCTGAGGGTTTGAGATATTATATTGTTAATAAATGGTACGAAATAAAATTACATTTATACTGGAGGTCATAGGGGACAACATAAATGATGAGATAAAGGAAATAAGGTTTTTGATAATAAATAATGTAATCTGAGTATATATTTATATATTAGTATAATAGGTAATCAATAGTATTTAAATAATATAACTAAAATATGTGCAATAATTTTTATAAATATCTTTTGTTCTTTATTTTTCTTCTACAATACAACTGTTGTAGAAGAAGAATACCCTGAGGACGGAGGAATGCTCCGAAACGTCGATGAAGATGTAAACAGAATAGATGTTATAATAAAGCATTGTTATGGGAAGTTTGTGTTTTCACTAACTATATGTTTTATCTCATAAAAACGTTTTTTTCCTCCACATTATGGATAAGTATAATTATTTATTATTTCAGTGCGCAGGAACTGAGCAAAGCGTGGAGAGGACTTTGGCCAAGATCAAATCTGCTTCTTTGAGGGTGGGATTCAATTTGTGGCATATATTCAAGCCTTTGGACCCACATGGCACCAATTACATGTCAGGCAAGTGGACATCTTTTATTTATTCCTCTAATTAAATTTCTTGTGAATGAATTTTCTTTATTAATTTCTGGTTAGTACAAACAATTAATTTGTTCACGATCCTTTAGTTCAGCAGTTAGATGATGTAAATCTTTTAAATGTATCATCATTTACAACATTATTAACTAAAGATTATTAACTAGCACCCTGTCCCTAAAAGGCCCTAACTCCGAATCATTTTTTAAAATACATTTTTGTATTGTACCCGAATCGCTGTAAAAACTACAACTTTTTATGACATTATGAAGCCCCGAGTCCAATGTTTAGATATTAATCATTGGTTTTAAGGCTTTCTAATGTCATAAAAAGCATTAGTTTTTAGAGCCATTCGGGTACAATACAAAAATTTATTTAAAAAAGTGATTTGGAGTTAGTGCTTTATGGCTTATGACGGCAGTATTTCTCTTTATTATTAACTGTTTTTTTATGTTTATAATTAACAGTTATTTAAATATAAGAATCTTTTCGTTCCAAGTTCGAAATAAGTATGAAAGTTTTAATTGATGAAAATGCAATTGTTTTAAGATAAACAAGCGTCGGACTTCACTGAATGGTACTTGGCTGCTAAATAACAAGAAGAAATGACCAAGTTACGATGCTGGTTTCTACAGGGTTAGTTTTTAGATGTTTCTTTTAGCTAATGACCTTTGGTAATAACCTTGGTCAAGTTTGCAGCTCTTGGCATGGATTATGAATTAAAAATTACGTTGAAATTCCTAATTACTTAAAAGAAGTAATATCTTCTTCGAGACATCACTTCTATTTCTTTATACGAATATTTTTATAACTATATCGTTCAGTTGGAAAATGAGTGCCACAGTACGAACAATTTTATTTTTCCTTGGAAAGCTTCCATTGATTATATTTCATTAATAAAAAATACCAGATTTTTATATTGAATATTTAACGTAATAAAAAAAATATTGTTAGTTTAGCTACTGTAAATTTACTAGTCAAGCCTAATGATTTCCTTTTAAAATTAAAATTTTATCAGGGAGTAGCTTTATAGAGTTTTATAGATTCTCTTGATAAAAATAATAATAAATTATTTTGAATGTTGTAATAATATTATTCTTATGCTAGTAAGGTATTTGGCCGGTGCATTTGGTATCAATTTTGCATCTCAACGAAAATCATTATTTTTGTTTAAATTATTATTTTTACTTCAATATATTCAATAAAAGATTTTTAGTTAATTTTTATTTCCAAATTCAATTTATTGATTAGTAAAAAGTTTTTTTGTTTTTTTTCCAAAAAAATCTTTTTAATGATAAATTGCCACAAGTTGATGTATCATTAATTATTAAATTATCAAAAAATGAAGATTAACATAAAAAAAAAAAGGTAAGTAACATTGACTACGTACTATAGATGATTGATGTTTTATCAGTTAGTTGTGGGACAGTGATAACCTGAATAGGCAAACTTCAAAGGCTTATTGTGACCCACTTCTTCCAAAAAAACGGTAAATCCTTGTAACCAATCATCTATATTTTACATTTATATATTATTGTTGTATATTCATGTAAATTAAATGTAATATACTAGATAATAGATCTTAACATCCAATAATCTTCCCAAAATAATTAATATCAGCTTATGGAATCGCAAGTTAAAATGAAATAAAGTAGAAATACATTTATGATTTCTGGGCAGTAAATATTGTTTTATATGTCATCTAGGCGGTGCAAATGAAAAACAATAGTAGTTAACAATCGAACATTAAGCATCAGAATGATTGTTTATGGGTTATTTTATTTGATTTTAATTTTATTAATTTTTCTATTGTTTCAATTTGCATATTTTGATATAATTTAATTTATTTATGTTTGTCTAAATGACTGGATACATACATCACTATCAATTATTATCCTTTAATGTGAGAACTTAAAATATTTGACAATAAAACAAATAAATTAAAAAAAAATTAAAATATTAAAAAAATTAAAATTAAAAAAAATATCTGATGTGGACAACACATGACTTCCTTGTAGGCATATTAAACTATAAATCGGTGGCTCAAAAAGTGATCCTGAATTTGGTTACTAGTTTCCGAAGATTGCAGTATCTCAAAAACGACACTCGGCGTCGCGACATCCATCTATTAATACACACACAAATGGGGAGAAAAACCAGTATTTTACACTCAATTTTAACACTTAAAACAAGTAATAAAAATGTTTAATTGGATTGGAAACCAAATTGCATTTGTAACCTTTATTACCGAAACATACGATTTATGTATTTAATTTAAATATAATTTTTGATGTAAGCTTATTATGACCTTCAAGTAAAGTACTCTTTTCGGCTCACCAATTTGAATAAAAATCTTGTAAATACATTCATATCGATATAAAAGACCTATTTATCAAATTTGAGATGTTTTGCCTTATATTTTAATATAATTTTTGGTGAAAGTTTAATATGACCTTCAAGTAAAGTACCGCTTCCGGTTTTCCAATTTAGAGCAAAATCTAGTATGTTATTTAAATCAATATATAAGCTGTAAATACTAAATTTGAGAAGTTTTGTATAGTATTTTAATATAATTTTTTATGGAAATCAATTATGACCTTCAAGTAAAGTACCACTTCCGGTGATCAAGCAGTTACCAAAAAGGGAGGTTCACAACTAGATTTAAAAGCAATCCTAAATACAAAAATTTCAACTTTCTTCGGCAAACCGTTTTTGAGTTATGCGAAATACGAACTAACGTACGTACGCACAGACGCCACGACGAAATTAGTCAAAATGAATTCAGGGATGGTCAAAATGGATATTTCCGTTGAAATTTGAAAACCGAAAATTTTCGCGATTACAATACTTCCTTTACTTCGCACAAGGATGTAAAAATGTTCATCTTGAAGAAATATAATGGTTCAAAGTCGTAATTGATTTTAATTAGATAATTCAATTAAGTAACTTATTTTAAATTAATATATTTTTGATTCCCTAGAAAATAATTAAATCTGGACAATAAGCTAAATATGGACTGTTAGCAGTAATCCATTATACCTAAAAATTGTAGATTCCCTTCAAAGTTCTAATTAAAATTAGAACTTTGAAAAGAATTAACAATTTATATATTTATAATTATGCACAAAATATTTGAAACATGAAAATCTTGAACTGTGACTGGTAATTTTGTCTGCCAAATAAGCAATCTTGGATTGAATATGGATTGACTTTTGTGCTAATTAGTATTTTGTTATTATTCAACAGTCATTTCGTTAAGTTGCTAATTTGGCTAGAGAAGGAACGGCTACTGTTTAGCAATCTGTTTTTTTTTTCTAGGTGTTATTTACAAATCACAACAAAATTATATCAAAGACTGTTCTATCTTCGGATTCATTTTGGTTTATTATTTTCAATAATGAGCCTTTGTAATTAATCAAGAAAAGGAAATTTTAACTCTCCCCCAAAAATTTGTTTAATGTTTCAAGACAAGTAGAATACAGAAATCGAATATTTATTTTATTATTATTATTATATATTTTTTTTTTATTTGGCACCAGAGTCACAGGTCACTCCATTTCGAAATATTACCTTTCACTATTTCGTTCCAAAATGGCGACCGATTAAAACTTTGTATGCCGTATCTCGTTCATTTCTCAAGATGGAGGAGAAATGTAAAATGTTATTGATTAGCATATACCAAAGTCATTAAAAAAAAAAATGATATTAATAATAAACTATACTTTAATAACATGCGGTGTTTTTCAAAATCAATCTGTCTTAAAGATATTTTTCCTGGTATAAATTAATTTATAGGAAAAAATCCAATAGTACCTATATAATAAAATACAAGTCCGTATTGTAAGAAATAGCAACTTTTCATCAAAAATAGTATTTTAACTGTTACGTTTATCAGTGTCAAAGTGTTATTTAAAATTGACACTGATAGTCTAGTCGCAAGCAACGGAATGGGCTGATTCGTTAATAAAAGGCTTGGGAAGCATTCCCCTGGCACACGAAGCACTTTGTGTAATCAGCCTAAGTTTTGGCAAAGGAAGTATTAAAGCGAGTACTAAGAGGATAGCCGCATCTTGCTGCCCTAACATTACCAAACACGCTCATACGAATCTGGATTCCTGGTAGGACAACTGTGGCGGCTGGTAGATATAATTAAGGGGGAGGGGTGCTACTCCAGAATATTTTTAGTCTTTGTTTTAAAAAGGAGACAAACGTGTATAATAAGAAAAAAATTAATCAGAAACTTGTTAAAATCCTAAAAAACAAGATCAAATATTTTTTACTTATAAAAATAAGCATTCTGTTTAATAAAAACCTAAAAAAATTATCAAATAGAATAGCTGAAAATAGGATAACAATCAAATTCTACACTTTATCACTTACAAGAATATGGTACACAGTTTTAAGTACAACACCAGCGGTGTAAAAAAAACAAAAACAACTTCTGCGAATAAGCAAGGATCGGCACTGTGTGAGATGAACAGTGCTCTTTCTTCCCGCAGCCTCGCGTGCATCTTCCTATCCCGTTGAAACTGTGAAGCACACTGTTTCATACAAAGATTTTTCTATATTTTTCATAAACTGTGGTATGGCTACTGGCATTAAGCTGAAGGATTACATATTGTACATGTATGAAGAAAGAATTACAGATAAAAGAACTCATTACATTGAATGCTATTGATAATATCTTGTGGAAATGAGTGTGTTGCAGTTCGATTGTTCTTATATGCGAGATGTCCCTGTATAACAACAATAGTTAGATAGGACATATAACTTTAAATGTGCATATGCATAAATTCAGACCCTGCAAGAATAATTTTTTTTGTTTAATTTATTTTTGGATTGTAATGAACAATTCAGATAATTATAACAATAACATAACTTAAACATTGGAACACTTCCCGAACACTGTTTCACTCTGTCGACTAATTTATTTATTTTTCTTATATATGCATATATATTCACTCCTCCCCTCTACGAGGGTAATGTATTTGTACAAAGGATATTATACGCATTATTACGAAGTTATGATTTTACACTGGTTCTTGTTTGGTTTAAAATGTTCATACGTTAAAGAAAAAAATAATTTAATTAATTAAACAATAACAATCAATATTTATTAAAATTTATAGACAAATGCAGCAAATTATCACGGTATGGTTTATTATTTACAAATAATTTTATATAAAAGTTTTAAAAAAATTATTTAATCTTATTTTATAGACGCGTTTAATAATTCCTGATTTCAAAGCATTTTATATTTTCCTCATATATTCATAAATGGCTGAGATATGAAGGTATGATTTCTCTGCCCATTTCGGAACAAAATGGCTGATGGTAATATAGAGTTCCGAGGATCATCCTGGAGTGCCTATAGTGGATGGCAGATGCAGAGGCAGTGGTGGCCGATTTTGTTAAAGCCACAACTTAGCAACCATGATTCTGAAGAGGCTCCGATTCGAATTCGTCCTGGGCGGGTTGAAATTGATTTCGACGGTCCCACGGAATGAATCTCGACCATCCCAATCTGACTAGAATAGGTTGGTAACCTGCAGGATAATCCGTAATGTCTGCCTTAATTGGAGTTGTTAAGGACGTTAAACCACAAATAAAAAAAAAAATAAAAAAATGGGCGACGGACGGAGTTTCTTTTATTCGATTTTAGGCTTCTACGTAAAACCTCAAATTTAAGAAGAAAACCAGGATTTGTACCTTTTAAAATTAACAAAATAGGAAAAGCGCTAAGGATAATGATTAGTTTCTCAGTTAATTCTAAAAACTGAATTCAAATTCAGCTTAATTGAGATGAGCTTTTTACAACTAAATATAGTATGGTTCGTACAAAAAAAAACTAATATAAGTTTGGTAAAATTAATAAAAATTCTTTTCCAAAGCATTATTACTTTTATATACTTTACTTTACTTTCAACTTAAACCGTTGGAACTTTGGAAATTAAATAAATGTGGGTATGCCTAAAAATAACTTCACCCAAAGTTTCCTTCTGAATTATATTTATAAAATTATAAATATAATTAATATAATATAGATAAATATAATTATAAATCCAACCATTACGCATTCGTTTCGAAATGAGTGATCATTGCGCTGTTTTTCTAATTGTTTAGATTGTTTAATGTTTCTGTGTAATTTGGCAGAAATTTACTTGAATAAAATATTTGATTAAAAAAAAAGATGTAAAGAAATGAATCTTGATCTAGCAATGGATCAATTATAATTTATGATATAATCTGCAAATTTAAATATTTTTCTTAAAGCGCTATTTGTTTATAGTTTTTTTTTATAAATTACTAAATTGAATGAGACCTCAATATTACAATTATTTGTTATTGTCATTATTTTCTGTATGTTAAACAGTAGGTACGGTTCTTTCATTACTATAATCTTGTATCGTAATTTTTTTTATTTATTAAAGAATTAGCATTGATTATATAATCATATTCGCTTTTAATGAATCTTTCAGAGGCCAAATTCTTGTCGATCTTACTCGGACCTATGAAATCAATTATCGGTCTCGATCCATTCGAAATTGACGAACTTACAAATTACTACAAAATCTCTGACGGCCGAATCGCTTACACGAGACTCTGCCAGGAAGTACACGAAAAACGTAAGTTAACATTGAATTTTTTAAGAAGGTTTAGTTTATTTATATATTGTTCTATTTATCTTTTTGGATATTTTTTAGTCTTTATCTTTTATTAGTTACGTATATATTTTTTTTTACTGTACCTGCTTTTGTTCTGTTTATCTATGCGTTCAAATTTTGATATTAGATTAGTTCTATAAGTTTCCAAATTATGAAGAAGTTGTATACTAACAAGAGGAGTGCACGATGTGTCCGTCTTCGATTTTGATAACATTTTTTTGGGTGATTCTAAAGTTGACCCGTAACCTTTCCTTTTGCCTAATGTGCCTTAGGAGCTGAGAAAAAAAATAAAACATGTTGAAAATGATTTATTTTATATTTCACGTTCGAATTATGACATCGGCATGATTTTTTCAGCTAAACATTTTTTTTTAAGAGTATATTAAAGGAAAAATATAAAAATAAAAAAAATTATTGATTTTCGATAAAATTAATTTTAAAAAGAGTTTGAATTATTAAGGAAACTAGTCTCATAGATTTTTTCACACCCAAAATTATTGCAGATTTAGATTCAGCACATCAAAAAACATTTATGTTGAAATAATTATCGAAAAAAAAAAATTCAGTTCCGAGTGTGCTCAAAGTTTTTAAAGCCACAAAATTATGTTTGGGTTGAAGCTTTGAATCTCCTCTCAGGTTTATCCGATATAGATTTTCTCGGAATAACTATGGCATTATCTTAGAGAGTCTGTGCAAAAAATGGTGATAACCATATAAAAACAAAATTGAAGTTTTTTGCCGATAAAGTTCGCTCTAAAACACGAAGAAACATCACTATTAAAGTAAATTGCGTAGTTTAGAACCTTAACCGATGCCCCAAATTAGGCTTGAATTATTCAAAGGGTTCCTGATTTATAAGCGATTATTTAAGTCTTAAAAAAATCTTGAAGGAAAAAAAAGAAGGTTAAATGTTTATGCCAAAAAAATTTATTTTTAGAGTCGATCGAAAATTTAAATATAGGAAATGATTCAATGTTTAAAAAAATATATATAAAATGTATATAATGTCCAATTTAGGATACTGTGCATTTTAGCAACCCAATACATTCGGGCAGCATTCCTGGTTAATAAAGCATTTTTCTCTATTTATTTATTTGATCTGTTAGTATTGTAATATTGATGTAGAAAAATATTTAATGTTTAGTTTATCCAGCTATTGGATTGATGGCTAAGGATTATCAAAGGAAGATTATCAATGCTTACGTTGCTAGTAGAACTATTCAAATGTTGGTAACATTTTCCTCAAGGTTTAATTAGTGTTTTTCGTATTTAATTATTCTTTGTATTATTTAAATTTACCATAAAGGATTTGAGTACATAAAAACGTTAACCAAATAAACGAGCAAACATGACTAAAAGCCCATTTACAGGGCCACAGTTACCTCGATTGTTGCAACTGTCGCAATTGCTGGTATTGCCTAAACTGTAAGACAATTACGTCCCTAGCATTTACAGACGAGACAGCAGTACTGCCACACTATCAGGTTTGACTTGATAGTTGGCAGTACCAGTCGCGGCAGTGACTGCTACTGTCATGTTAATTGCTACTTGTATACTGGATCTGCCTTGACAGGAACTTTCGCTTATCTACCAATAAATCTAATCTACTTATCAACTGTACATTGACTTGAAATTGATTGCTTCCAAAGTTTTTGACGTTCTTTAATTGAAGGGCTAGGGGCAAGTATGTGACGAGCCAAAATGTTGAAGTTAATGAGAATTTTGTAAAAATACTTAGATTCTCTATTTAGTTCTTTGTTCTGTTAGTTTGGGTAGATTCCAATAAATGATAGGACTATTGTACAAGAAGGGTATCCTTGATACCTCAAAAGATGATCCTGTCGTCACACAACATGTTTCGTTCACGCTCTACAGCAGGACGCGACGACCGATTTATTAAACTTCCTGTTTTCCACTGTCAGTTATCTACCGTCAATGAAGTAAGAAATCCAATTCAAGGAGTCCGATGTCTCTATGCTACATGCAAGAAGGTTAAACGAAGTTGGTATGCATACCAAAAGACCGTCAACGGCTCCACATCTCGCTATAGCACATGAGGTTCTAATTTCAGACTTCAATTTGGCCCTAGAACAAATTGATTTGAGATATGCATATTAGTCCCGTTTATTGTACAACTGATCACAGATGAGTCAAGATTCACTTTATACTCGCTTGATGGAAGGAAATGAGTGTGTGGAGAAAACCATGTGAAAGGTATCTCACATTGAGTGAGTTACCATGGAAGCTCAGTGATGTTGCGGAGTGAAATTAGTACTGATGCCTGTACACTGTTACACATTGCTGACATAGGCACTATAAATACCGTCAGGTATATTGAAGAAAACCTTAAGAATTTGAGATACCATTTTTACCATCTGTAACATTTATGTAAATTTTATTTTGATAAACAGTCATTTTTGTTTCTTTTATGATTTCTTGCTGTTTTATTATCACTATCCCTTTATTTTGTTGTTTCACTTATGTTTGTATTCTTTGCTTTTGATAATCCCAAACTAAAATATTCCATTAAGTTTTTCAAAATGATTTTTTTTTAATGATAATTCAAAGTGACTTACGACCTGTAGTTTATGGTCAAATCTATGATTTCGTAGAATATTAAAGCAGTTATGTACCGTTATGCAGGGCTGTGAGAGTTCCAAACAAGCCCCAAAGGATATATAATGGACCTGACGCTGTGTCCGGAGCCGGACTTGGGGTGACCTGTCTAGTTAGCCCCCTGAGATTGGATTACCTACTGAATGTTTAGTATGCGTTTGGAGTAGCATGTTCTGTTAGTGCATTGTAACGTCTATGCTATTTCGCCTAACCGGATAACTTAAATACAGCCAGATTCCGAAATTTTATGGTGTTTAGTTTCAAAAGAACACTTTTAAGCAGGATTTAATATTTGGGTCTGCTTATATTACTTCAATAAATTTAAGGAAGTAATAGCGTTTTAAGACTCTTAAATAAATGTTTAATTATTTGTGCTCCTCAATTCTTTTTTCCTCAATTACTTGTTAGCTTCAATCTTCGTTTATCTTATTTTAATTTTTCTTTATGTATATTAACTTTTGGAACTATTTGTTGACATTTTAAACTTCTGAGAGTTGAATAGGATTATTCCGTTTTTCATTCCAAAACATTATGCTGAGTTGTGAAATTCCGAATTTCCAGCTTTATCTTCTTTGAAGTTTCCATGAGATTTTATGACGGAGAATTATAGGAAATTTAATACCATGATTCAAGAAAAAAAAAATTATATGCGATTTTTTGTTTGTAATTTCTTGGCAAGAAGGAAATATGATGTGTCATTATTATTTATATCATTAAGACATTTTTTAAAACATTACAAATAAATTGATTACCAAATATATTGGTGACGGTAACACTCCGGACGTTTTCAATGGTTTCCAAATCTCCTATTTCTGAAATTGCTTTTGGAAAAAGTTCACAAAGGGTGGGAGGGATATAATTATTTACAAAATAATTATTTAGATTAAAATGTATTTTTATTCAAATTTTAAAATAATAAACTAATTTCAATCAAGTAAAAGTATAGTAGACCCCCGTTTATCCGGAATAATTTGGCCAGGGCTCTTCCGTATAACGTGAAATTCTGGATGAGATATGGTATAACAGTAAGAATGTAACATATTTTTTATTAGATACGAATTATAGTATGTAGTTTTATTAAAAAAAAAAAAAAAATTGGATCTAAAATATGATTCAATTCATATATATATATATATATATATATATATATATATATATATATATATATATATATATATATCTATATATATATATATATATATATATATATATATATATATATATATATATATATATATATATATATATATATATCAATACATATATATAAAATAAAAATAAAAATTTTAAATGCTTCTTAAACTACATAAGTAAAATTATGAATTTCTTTTAATACTATGTAATATGATTTCGTATCAGTTTATTGTGTATAAAACTTTTTATAGTTAGAAAAAAACTTCTCTATATAAAAGTGCCAAAAGGTAACATAAAACGTATAATCCAAGTTTCGGATAAGCGGGGTACACTGTAAGTGTGTAAATAATTCCTTTTCATACTATATTAGTGAGTCCACCTGGGCAGAGCGATGAAGAACGGAAGTGGGCTATGCACCAATCTAACAAACTTGGATCTATGGAGGATCAGGCTGTCACGGAACTATTGGCAAAAATTTCGGTTTCAGTCACACCTAGAAAACTCATCTTGAAACCATTCTTTCAAGATTTCGAACTTGTAAGTATGCATACTTGATTTCCTTTTTGCTTGAACCCGCATGTTCCTGTTACAGTTTAGCTTATACTCTCTGTTCTAGTCCTGAAGTTGGCACGGTTGGGTCGAAACGTAGCCTGTCACAATGAATAAAGGAAAAACTATTTTTTTTTTTTTTTTTTTTTTTATGTTGTGTAATCGATGAGTTGTCCCTAACAGAAACTAATCATTATCAGCACTAATAGGTTAAGCTTATTACTAAATTTTTTCTTTGATGCTTATTTTTCATTACTTCAATTCATTGCGAGCCAACCACTCGATGTCTCAAAACGAGTCTTTTGAGACTCATTTCAGCCTAAGAGGTGTGAATTAGCTCCTGGGTGCTACTTATAATATACCTATAATATAATATAAGCAAATAAATAGCTCCAAAACTTTAAACCGTATTGGTGACCCGATGTGTGTGATTCTCAAGAAAAAGAAAAATCTTGATGTATCAAGTAGCCGTGGAAACTTTTGGCAGAGATACTTGAAACATGGTCCATCTTTAGGCAAAGCTTTTACAAATTGTTTCATGACGCCTAACTTAAGGCCTAATTGCTTCATGAGGCCTGAGACTGAAAGCTTGTTCAATTCTTTAAAAATCGCTTAATTTAATAAATTGAACTATAAAATGTGAAGAAATTGTGGGTGATACAGCTTTTTTAATATTATATTTGGATTATGTACCCTAAAAACTATAGGAATAAGGTATTTTCAGTGCAAAAGTTTTTTCATCGTTGGCCTGTGTTGGCCAAATTCCATGTGGTGGACAACTGGTCCATTGGAACTGGCAACTAAGATGGTAACTGATTCCAAATTTCACTGAATAACATTAAAAAATAAAAACATGCCAGCATTTTTTGGATATCTTAACTTTTTTTTTTTAAAATTCGTCTTTACCTGATATTGAATTCAAGAAGGAATGCTATGACTGAAAATGGGGCATGACTCCATTTTTCGACGTAGTTCCAAGATATTGATATTATTATTAGTAATTTAGAAACTGTTTTGGTCTGAAAATTTACACAGTAAAAATCATGACTGAGGTAATCAAATGAAGTTACCCATGTTATGTAGCCAAATGGGATCGGAACTGAATATTCAGGAGTGGTAATAAGCGAATACTGCCGGCCAGGTTCATGTTGCTAATGGAATACAAAATTTCATCGGCTATGATAACTAGCCACTCCGACCCCAGTTTATCCTTTCATAATAAAACCACTTTCCTCCTGCTCTATGGCTCCTGTTGGAACCATTTGGATGTTGGGGGAGGGGTATTGTATTGATTGGACATAGTGAGTGGGTCCAGATTATGAGATTATTGTTTGTTAAAGCTATTCGCACCGTTACACCGTTCATCCCTTTCACCGTACTACTTTCGATCTTTAGAAATTTGGCTCCCTGAACTGACTTTATAACAGGAGATATGACAAACAGTAAACAAATATTTTTCATATTGTAAGATGCTTGGATCCAAAAAAGTATATTTTTTGTTCTAGAACTGAAAAATTCACTTATGATGGCATATAGAATTGATTGAAATTGTAAATTGATATAGATACTATGAATTTTTTGCAGCTCTTTATTTTGTTTATTTGTTTTGACAAAAATATCACAGCGCATAAAACAATTTTTATAGAAACATCTTCATTTTTAGGTTAAAAAAGATTCCGGTCTAGTCAGCAAAGACACATTTGTTCGTGTGATGCACTATTTGGGAGCACCGCTGAATCCTGAGGAAATTTCGTTGCTGTTGAGGAAATACCGCCACGATGCTGACACCATTAAGTACGAAGCCTTCCTGAAAGAGGTTGAAGAAGTAACGCAGTTTTTGGCCGACAACCACTTCGTCGACCCTTACGGTGTAAGCTGCTGATGGACTTCCTGTTGATAGTCTGTATCATTTGATGTTCCTAATAATTTTCTCGTTCCTCAGGCTCTTCGGGACGATTTCTTCGGTGAGGTGCCGCACCTCCCGGACTTGGATATGAAGCCTGTGCCGGATGGCGAAGAGTACGGCATCATCAAGCTGTGCTCGGAGAATTGGCCTGGTGGATCAGTCAATGCGGCGGAGACCTCGGTAGCCTTCAACAAAATCAGGGATCAAGTTTACAATGAGAGGCTAAGAGTTGAAGACTTCTTTATGGTAAGTTGTTCACTCGTTCATGCCTTTAGTAATTAATTCTAAAATACTGAAAAATTCTTCTATTTAAAACTGAATAATGAATTCTTAGCGTGAATCCATGTGGTAGTGACAGACAAGTGCTACGGAATCGGTTATCGTACTTTTGTGATTAGCACAAAAAGCCCATAGTTATGGGGATTTGTTTTGGTTTTACGAGACTTTATATAATGAGGTTTTATTCTCCAAAATTTTCTCCTTCCATAATGGTTACCCGATTGAGTCTTCTCTTCCTTTGGAATCATAGAAATGATCTTCGTTTTCTTCGACTATCTATCAGTTTTCCTTTATATACAATTATTTATACCCTTTCGCCTTGCAACGTGAGTACATGCCTATAATCTGTCGAGAGCATTTTCCTCAAACTTCCTGATTTCTCAGATTTATCCTGTTCTTGTTGTCTTACAAGGCGCAAGCCTTGTAGGTCTGCGGAAAAATAAAAGTTTAAAAATAAACTTTTGCTTCCCTGGTTCTACCAAATGCTTTCCATTACTGTGGTGTAAATCAATGCCTCATTCATTCATCAATGCCTGCATCATTCCTTCAGAGGAATATTTGCACTCCAAAGGACCGTTGCTCTTTATGTTATTTGAAGAGATAATTGTGTTATACAAGAGCAAATGCTGTAGTAGCATTATAAAATAATTTAATCGAATAATTTATAATTTTGATATTTAAACAAAAGTATAAATAAAAATTAACAAATGAAAAAAAAAATTATAAAGTCTTTGGCCTCAATAATATAAAGGGTTACTCTCAGCAGATTATGATTGAAATGGCAAAACTGGGGATAAGAAACGAGGATTGTTTGGGCAGGGTTCGATTCCAGAAACAAAATGAGAGTCCCTGCAATAAGGAAAGAACGGAAGAGTGGTGGGAAGAAGTGGTCGGAGGGGAGGAAGACTCAGCACTCCGAGAGGATGATTACAAAATAATATTTTGTAAATAGAGTGGGAGGATAAGTCGAAGAAATAATTTGAAACTTATTTAAGTCCATTCACGATTGAAGGCCAAATGGGTCCTCCCTGATTACCGGATGTCACAATTTCTCGCCGGACATGGAGGATTCCGTGCCAAGCTCCATGGCTTCGGAAAGGACATTAATCCTCTTTGCCCCAGTTGTGGAGTTTAGAAAACTGCTGAGCACATCGAAACCACCTGCACCGCGTTTGAGGAAATCCGGCCTCTATGTCCTTACAGAGAGTGATTTTCCTCAATTAGTTGGTCAGGAAATTTATCCATACTTTGTATCCTTCGTATACGGTTGGAAGGAAATAGTAGGACCAACCTATTTCAATAGACTCAATTAAGAGTGGACACGCATTAAGGATAAAGAGACTCATCGGTAGGTAATTCTTCCGAAACCCGTAATGCCGAGAGGCAAGGTAGGATGAAAAAAAATAAAATAAAACATAAAACAATATTGTAGGTAATTTTTTAGAAGCTTATTTTGTATCTTAGCTGTCAATCGAAACTTAATTCTGGTGAAAATTTGGGGCACAGCTAGGATGGAATAATCTCAAAGTTTCATAATATCAGAGTGGAAGTATTTATATCTCGACACTAATCAACACAAATAAATATAATATATTCTACAAACGGTAATTAACATAATAAAGTTTGTATTATACTTATGTGTTTAGTACTACGACAAGTTCAATACGGGTAGAGTGGCTGCGGAAGCACTGAGGTCATGCATAGATTGGATCTGTGTGAGCGAGACCTGCTTCAACGACCTTTACCTCACTCCCAGGGAAGTTGAGCTACTCATCAAAGTATACGCAGACCCTACCACTCATGACAAAATCCTTTGGAAAGTTTTCAAAAACGATTTAGAAAGAGGTAAGTGTTTATTATTGATTTATTATTGTTGATTATTGAGTCCCTATCTCGAAAACATCTGATGTGATATGTCCCTGAACAGAAAATATTGTTGAATGAATGAAAATAAATTTATTCTGGGACTTTTAATCTCCTTACAATAACAGAAAAGTTCAGTACTTGTACTATTTGTCTAGCTTACACACAGTGAATAAATTAAGAAAAATTAAATAATAAAATGAAATACAGGAGATTTTAATAACTGCGGACATTTAAATCATAATTAAATATATATGTACACTTATTTACACTAACACACCATAGACATAATAAATATGAAACTTTAAACAGTTAAAATGAATATATATATATATATATATATATATATATATATATATATATATATATATATATATATATAACTTTAATACTTACATAAACGCTGAAGATTGATAGTTAAGGAGATGGAGAAATAATTGATGCTTGAAGGAGTTTAAGGATGAGGATTTGCGGATGGTGTTGGATAAGGAATTCCAAAATGAAGTAGTGCGAAAGGTAAAGAATCTTTTGAAGGAGCTCTGTGAAACGTTATATACAGGTTTGTAGGTTGGGATCTGGTGTTTAAAGAGTGTACAGAGGAACACGGGGTGGACATATTGAGAATATAAGGAGGCTTTTTGGTTTTGGAAGTTGGGAAAAGATAGATAAGAAGACCTAGGAAGTATTGCCACTTTACAGGGTGAAGCCACTTTAACTCGGCATACCAACTGGAGACGTGGGAGCGCCTGGGGATTCCGAAGATGGATCTAATGAAGCGATTCACTAGTCTCTTCAGTCTCATCTCAAGCCTACCTGACAGTCCGCCATACAGGAGGCAGCCATAGTCGAAGTGGGAGGAAACGAGAGAGGATACGAGGAGCTGACGGGTTTTAGGAGATATAGAATCTCGAAATCTTAGGAACTGTTTAAGGATACCAATGGACTTTCGGGTGATTTGGGAAGAGTGATTGTTCTAGGATAGGCGATCGAGGTAGAGTAAGGGATAATAAGAAAGGGAATTATGAGCCTCAAATCATTGCGTACTGCCCATGCGTTGATACAATCTATATATTTTTGTACATTCCGGATAGCCTCAAATGTCTCGGTAGAATGGAAGGATTGGTAAACTTATAAGTCATCAGGATATAAGTGATATTTCGAATGCTGAATGAAATCGGAAAGATCGTTAATATAGATAGAGAAAACGTTTGGCGAGAGTGAGGACCCCTGAGGAACACCACGTGTTAGTAGGAATAGAACAATAGTTGAAATGAACCTATTTGGATGATACCCAAATGTTTGTCTAGTTCTTGATTTTTCGGGAGCTTAATCCAGTTTTAATTATTCTTGTGATGTTTCATAATTATCAAGGCAAATATGGTCTAATGATAATTGTGTAGTCGGTTAAATTTTTCTTGGTTTAAGACATAAGTGTACACTCATATAGTTTATTTAATATAATTATATAATAATTAATTAATATAATATAATATATAATAGTCGCGATTTATCATATATATCCAGGTGCTATGTTATTTTTGTTTTCACTTCATGTCTGTATGGCATCAACAATATATTAAAATATAATAATATTAGTACTCGTTAAGTTTAGTAACCTTGAGAAAACATGTTAAGTTCTACCACCATATCATGATATCGCTGCTGGTCACTCAAACTGTCGACAGTCCTTATAATTATTATCATTGTAACAATTAATACTATTATTATTATTAAATATTAACAATTATTATTATTACTAAATAAATAATAATAATTAACAATTATTATTATACCTATTGTCTGTCAATATATATTGCCAAACCTCTAATGATAGCTTGTACGTAACGTCAAATGTCTGTCACGTGGGTGTCTATCTGTCCATCCTCCATTATTGCCTCCATTTGCTATGGTCCCGTATATATTAGTGAAGCAGCCGCTGGAGGCTATTTTAACTATATGTGTATATGTACATAATATAATTCCCGCTATTGAGATATTTATGTATATATTATATATAAAGATCTCAACAATGGGGAATGTACGCCGATAAAAAGGAGGGAAATAATATTAGGCTAGTAGCGAAAAGCAAATTTTTGTTGAGATTAGTTCACATATAAGACTATTGTTTTCTGAGACTTCCAATGACCATATAAGGGTTTAGTACAGCTCCAAAATTAGGTAGTAAATTTTCGAATAATAACCATAAATAATTGATAAATTACATAGCAATCGCCCAAATAATGCTTCTATACCTGACTATCGTTTCATTGGTTCATTTTATTTGAAACATAAATTAATTAGTCTATAGACATATTGCAGATTATCGCGTATATAATTTTAATTAAGCGGACGTTATTCTGATTAGAATCATTTGTTTTATGTAAAAATAACAAATTCATACTTGATTAAAAATATTTTGTATTTATTTATAGTAACATAATATGAAATAATATTAGTAATATGAAATGAAATTAAGATAGGTGTAATGTAACAGCAAAATGTTAATAATATATATTAATCAATTTAGATTATAAATTCTTGTTAAAATCATGTAAATTTGGGTCATTTTAGAAAAGTACCTGATAGTGGTATGAGAACTGAAACGTCGGTATAATGAAAACAAATATTGGTGAACCTAAATTATCCTATATGAAGTAATCTCGTTAAATAATTATTCACCTAAAAATCTATGATAAGTCATTTTTATACTCTTAAGTAATGGGGAATAAAATTTAGAGTTTTAATATGATCCTGATTGATATTAAACTAGATACTTTGGCAGAAAATGATTAATAATTGTACTGAATTTACAGCCATAAATAAAAAAAATTAATAAAATCCTACAGGAAATAACCTTAACGACGGAATGTATTTCGAAATCTACTTAAACACATTGGTGGGTTGTTTGTGAAGTTGGCGTCTATGAATATTGAAACTTGGTGTCGTAGACGGGTGCCTTCAACGAGTAATTTTGTTTGTTGTTTGTTTGGGTTTCAAGGCGTAAAACCGCTAGGTCATCAACGCCTGTGGCTATTTTTTTTTTTTTTTTTTTTTTTTTTATTTTTTATTTTTTTATTTTTTTATTTTTTTTTATCTATAATTTAAAAAAATAAATAAAAAGAACTAAGTAAATATATAATAATAATAATTAATATATAATATATATACACACACACACACACACACACACACACACAAAGATAACAAATAGATTCAGATAAATAAACAAAACAGATACATAGATAAACAAATAAGATATAATATATTATAAAAAACTATATTTTATTTATTATGTCATTTGCCTTTAGAAAGTTTAATACACGTTTTATCTTGATGTCATCATTACCTAGACTGGTTGCGATATCGGGTGTAAGTCCTGATCTGGCTAAGACCGAAATATAAAATGGACATTCCTGAAAGATATGACTGACCGTGAGGATGTTTTGACAGTGTTGGCATTTCGGTGGCGGTTGCTTGCTAATAAGATAGGAATGGGTCAAATTGGTATGTCCTATTCTCAGTCTGGTTATTGCTCTTTCTTCTCTACGATTAGAACGATTTGACGTGGTCCATGGCTTTACTGATGTTTTAATGGCCTTCAGTTTACTTGGTGGGCTCTCATTCCACATGGACTGCCACCCATCAGTAATTTCTCTTTTGAGGGGAAGACTGAGTTCTAGAGGTGTTAAAATGGCAGCGCCTCGACCTGGAAGAGTAAGTGCCTGTTTGGCTGCTAGGTCCGCGAGCTCGTTACCGACTATTCCTACGTGGCTTGGCACCCATACGAAGTATACCGATTTTCTTAGATTTTCGAGCATTTGGAGGTAAGTATGGATTTTAAGTAATGTAGGGTGTTTTGGATATGTATTATTTAAACCTTTTAGTGAACTTAGAGAGTCAGTTATTATTGCGATGGTTGTAGGTGATATTGACATTGAGAAGTGAAGGGCTGAGACTATTGCATGGAGTTCGGCGGTATAAATGCTGCACAGTTTATGTAGTTTTATTTTGTGGGTTGAGCTATGGGTAACGAAAGAAGATGCTGTAGAGTCGGAGGATTTAGATCCATCTGTATAGATTAAGAATGGTTCCGGAATATTCTGAAGGAGACGGGAAAATTCAGTTTTGTATTCCAAGGGCGATGTTTTGTTTTTGGGTAGTCGTGATAAATGTAACATAATTTTTGGTGGTTTGTGCGTCCATGGAGGAGTATGAATTTCAGGTTTATATAAAGGAATTCCTTTAAGGAACGAGGTAGCGGAAGAAATTCTCTCTGATAAAGGAAGTGTTGAATTAATTTTTTTTTCAAAGGTTTTGGAGAATTTTGGTTTGAAAATGTACCTATGTGTTGGGTGTTCCGTTTGAGGGAAGAGTTTAGAGATGTAGCTTATTGCCAGTTTTTTTCTTCTGAATAAAAGAGGCGGTAGTCCTGCTTCGGAACACAGACTGAGAATAGGACTGGTTCTAAACGCGCCGGTCGCGATGCGAATTCCGGTATGATGGACAGTATCGAGCTTATTAAGGATCCGGTAGCGGGCAGAACCATAGATAAAACACCCATAGTCTAATTTCGAGCATACCAAAGATCGGTAAAGTTTTAGCAGAGTGATTCTATCTCGTGGCATACCCTCAAACGGACAGTTTAAATACATTTAATACAATATTTCTTTAGTATTTTCACTTCAAATCGTTTCAAAACATTCACGAGATATCAAAGAATAATTTGAGCCATAAAACTTGAAAAACCGTTCGCACATAAATCGTTATACACTTACAAAGGATCGCTGAACACATATCCTGCTTGTGGCTACACCGCAAAGGAGGGAATATGACCGATCTGGCTGGACGAAACTCGAAAACCGTCCTATGTTACTGAAAATTTCACGTTGATCACGAATACACACACACACACACACACACACACACACACACACACACACACACACACACACACACACACACACACATATATATATATATATATATATATATATATATATATATATATATATATATATATATATATATATATACACGAGTATATACATAGGGTGTCCTTTTTAGATGGCCCGGCTGAATTTCTCTTGAACCGATAACGTTATAAAAAAAAAATAATTGATTAACAGTATTTAAAATTTTTAACCTAGTTTAAACTTTCGACCTGTTTTTGAAAAAAATATATACCGATTCTCTCAGACCCATTACAACTTTAAAACTTCAAATAGGAATCTATGGCTTCCGATACATCATTTTCATGGATTTTTTAACTGAAATCAATGGTGAAATCAGATTTTAAATTGGTCAATAAATTACAAAGTTATTTTACAAAGTAAAAAAAAATATATATTTCCTTGTTTCGGTGTTAATTATTTTAAATTGCTTTTACATTTTTTTGTTACACGAGAAATAATTTGGTCACTTTGTGTTTGCTATCTTTTTAGCTGTAATTCATAAAAAAGGTTTGTTTTAAAGATGTAGTGAAGAAACAGAAATAAGCCTATTTACGTTTTCTGAAACGTTGTAGTTGTTTACTTTCACTGTCATTGTTTACCCAAATGGTCTCATGATAGCGAATTAATTCCTGAAAATAAACAACTTTAACAACAATACCTACTTCCTACCAACCAGTCAAAATGAACCAAAGGATGCAGTTTTCTCGTCAGCAAAAAGCAGATATGTACAATTGTTTTATTGAAAGAAGTTGGTATTGTTTCATGCAGTCATGTTGTACTCCCAGAAATTTCCCGATCGTCCCCAGGTAAACCCCAAAACATTTGTTCTTGTTGGTCACAAAATGAGATTCGGATCAGTTGCGGGTCCACCAAGAAACCGGCAGCGCAATTTCGAAGAAGAAATGGATATTTTATTGTATTTTATGGAAAAACAGCGTTCATACCAATCATAATCCTGCAACATAAGTTGAAGAACTGCAGCAAAGATTGGAAAATGCTTGTCGATCGGTCTCTCCTCAGTCCATCGCACTAAGCACCAGCGAAGAGTGGCTAAGAAGGGCCAATCTTTGCATCTTCGAAGAGGGTAGGCATTTTGAACATGAAATGTAGGTTCACCAACCTCTCGGTGTATGTAGTATGGAATTTTTTTATTATTAATAATAGCTAACAATTTTTTTTTAACTTTGTACCATAACTTTGTAATTTATTGACCAATTTAAAATCTTATTTCACCATTGATTTCAGTTTAAAAATCCACAAATGTATATAAGCATTATTGAATGGAGATAATCAATTCCTATTTAAGGAGCCGAAGCCAAGGAACTGGAAACTTGGCCCCGTCATGGTATGGTAAGAAGGACCGCCAACCCCTTCCAAGTTCTCTACAGGCCATCAACACCACCCGATGACCTGACCAATCTCTCACTCAATGATGTCCTAGGCCATATCAAGGAGTGTATGGAGACATTTGGATCTTCTAGGAAGCTCCTGACTGCCTTTGCCACGCGCGATGTGTAAGTGACTGTCTCATCTTACGCTGTGTTACTATTTTTGAATTATATCTATCTACCATTATTTACTACAAAAGAAAGGGAGGATAGTCAAAAAAGATCGAAATAGGCGGAATTAAGAAATACAATAATAATAATTAGGTGTAATGTGTAAACACGTTAAATGGGTTTTGTGACCAATAATATGTTTAGAGTAGAAGTGAAAATTATATTCTTCTTTGAAGAGAAAGATCTACAGTCTGTAATGATTTTCAGTCACTAGGTAGATAAATAAATTAGATAGGTACTTAAAATTATAATAACAAAATTATTTGATCTGTTACGAAAACCTTTTTTGTAGTATAACGAGTACCT
This sequence comes from Rhaphigaster nebulosa, assembly GCA_948150685.1. Classification (NCBI taxonomy): domain Eukaryota; kingdom Metazoa; phylum Arthropoda; class Insecta; order Hemiptera; family Pentatomidae; genus Rhaphigaster; species Rhaphigaster nebulosa. Next base: position 44,261,688 of record OX411312.1, on the reverse strand, counting down.
ATTTATTTTATGAAAACATAGTTCCTGACATGCTGCCCTTTTTTGAATGAATGAAATATGTTTTAGCTTTTGACATTTTGCACGCATGGTGGAAACGCACTTTTGGAATATCATGTAATCCTTGATCACCAGACAAGGCCGGATTAAACCACGTAGATTGCCCCTAGGCAATGCAAATCTCGAGATCTCTCTGCCATTTTCAATTTAATATATTTTATTGCATAAGCGAAAATAGAGGTACAATGGCGTGAATTACAGGATTAATATCTAATTTTTGATAGATCCTATCATCCTGACATTGTTCACTTCAATATAAGGTTTTTAATAATAAATCAAATTTAGTAGTTCGATAACATTTAATTAAATTTTATACTAACACCAAATTTAAATGTTTCTCGTTAATTTTAAAACTATTCATAGAAAATGATGATGATTGCAATGTAGTGGAATTTATACAATACTTGCATATAAACTAATGTTCTGGCAATGATTTATTTTTCGATTAACTTGACTGTTAAACATCATCATTAGCAGTCAGAAAATCGAATTAAAAATATTCAAATATTAAATAATATTTTCAAAACATTATAATATCTATAATTAAGATTTTTCTTCACTTTTCTACAATTATCCGAATGTACTAAGTACGTAGTTTAGTCGATTTTCTCAGAGAACTTTTCTGTACAATCCGTCATATAAGTGCTGTACTGTTTTCAAAAGTACCTACAACTTGCTACTTTCTCTAAGAACTCTATAGTTGGGGTACAGTAATACCTCACGCGCATAACTACGTTTCATTTATTTCTTTAATTGAATCTGTGATATGTATTTTTTTTCAGAAGACACTAAGGATTTTCATGAATATTTTGGAAATACTTATTTATTTTCTTTTTCAAAACCCATATTTGTGTAAAAATTTGAATAATTCATATAATTTCATATCATTGAATAATATTTACATAAATAAATAAATTACTTTATTTTTTATTTTTATATTACTAATGCTAATGGTGCTGATGCTAACGTCTGGCTTATCCATTATATTTGACGGACAAATAATTTGTTATAATTAGGGGAAAAGAGTTTTAAAAATTATTTTTATTTTGTGTTAGCCAAATTTAACCGCTCTACCCCAAACGTGTTATAAGAAATTAAGCGCCTAAGCGTGTTACAAGCAATCACGAGCCTAAACGTGTTTCAAGAACTTACGCGCCAAAATGTGTTACAAGAAATTAAGCGCCTAAACATGTTACAAGAAATCACGGACCAAAACGTATTACAAGAAATCACGCCTAAACGTGTTACAAGATGTTACGCGAAAACGTCTTACATTAAATTACGCGCCTAAAAGTACCACAAGAAATCATGCAGGGTTATAATTATAATAATTTTAAAAGGCTTAGTGAATCCGAAGGTCCGATGCCAATGTCACGAATCGCTGTCTACAAACCTCGGTCCACCGACTACAGTTGAGATCAAAATCCATAAGTTCACCCCTAACGCATTCCTCCCACCCAATTCCAGAATTAAATTAAGCAAAATAGTAAAATTTTATATCATTCGATAATAATGCTGGTACTCTTTCCAAGTAGAATTCTCAGATATATCTGGAATTGTCTTAATTTTTGAACTTATGTAGCTACTACAAAAGAAATTTAAAAAAAACAAAAACTAGAATTACAACATAAAATTTATTCTCTTCCAATATCTAAAAGTTTGATAGTTTAAAAATAATATTTTCAAGCAATGATATACAAATTTTAGGAACAAAACTGCATATTTAACAGTTCCACAATTTGAATGGGTCTTCTTGGAGTGTGGAATTTTTTTGGCCCCGAAAGAAAAAGAAATTCTACGAGAAAGATACGAAGATCATATGGGTGTCAACTGGAGGTTCTTTGCCGAAGATCTGACAAAGTTTCGTGAACAGCTTGCTGTAAGTGAAAGATTAAATTAATTAAAATTCGGATGACACAACGAAAGGCTTATAATTTGGATATAAATTTACTACTTTATTTTTTTTTTCCTATTTCGACAAGTATATTTTTCCGTGTCATCGTGAGCTCCAATTGATAAAGCGCACTCTCATATGAGAAATAATTGTTCAATATTGCCCATAGGAGGCATCTAAATAATTAATTAATTTGAAGCTACATTTAAACATACAACATTAGTAATTCGCATTTATAACTATATAACATACGTTATTGAAAATAAGAAATAAAATAAAAATAATTATTTAGTTTACTATGGATGTTTCATTAGATTAATGTAAAAAAAATGTGAATAAATAATGTAAATAATTTAGTATTGTTCTAATTTGTAAATGCAAACATTCGTTATTATTTTATTAAACTATATTAAAATGTACTTATAATTTATAACTATTTTAAATTATATTGTGGCATTATGGGGCAAAACCTTGAAACATATATGAAGGTGTTGTGTTTTTAATAAAACTATTAGAAAAAATTCTCAAATTTTCAAATTCAAGTATTATCATAAAAATAATTAAAGAATTATAACGGCCTTAAAAAAAAGAAAAAAAAAAGTGGCAGTACTTTACCCAAGATTGATCATATATCCATTTTTCTTTTTTACAGTAGTTAATTAAACAGTTTTTTTTTGTAAACGGACATAGTCCTAGAATAGTTTTTTTTTTTTTTTTCTATGATTCTATATTGTATTAAATAATTATTGATAGAGTAAATTAAGGGAGAAACAATCAATTTCAGATGGATCGTCAACAAAAAGAAATGGAGTTGAAAAGAAAAGCCGTGGAGGAAGAGAAGAGGCAAAGAGTGAAATCGATGGAGGGAAACGTAATCGAGATCCTGGCCAAAATCAAAAGTATTGTAAGTTATCGATAAATTATATCGATTATACTTTTATTTTATATTATTATACATCGACGTCGTTTTTTTAAAAAAGGCTTGAGCGCCAAAAATTCTAAATTTAGGCTTCGATTTATAATGGGGCATAAACACCATCTCTATCGATTCTCGCTCACGATATATCGAGAAAAAAAAAATTGGAAATGGTCTAAAAATCGACTATTGATTAAAGACTATTAAAGCTTCAACTATTAAACTTCAAATATTAACGACTTTCAGTCGTCATTCTGGCGTCGACCAGTGCTAAAAGTCTTAAAAATATATTCTAATCATTAAAGTGTTGCCACCTGAATAAACCATATTGTATACAATAAAGAATAAAATTAATAAAATATATATTATGTTATTTGGTGAAAAAACGTTACATATGCTTCCTGTTAAGTTTGCTAAATGGCGCTTGCGCCTTTTTAAAAAAGCGACGTCGATATATCCATCAATCAAAAATGGCTTTAGAAAATAATTTTTTGAGGAGTATTCTATCAAAAATTAATAAATCCAGTTTTGGCGTATTATTCCAAGAAAAAAAAAAAAAAAAAAGCGAAAATTATTAGTTTCTTATCATGTTGATGGGTCATTCTCACATAAGTGGGCACTTTTAAACTAGATATTAAAAAAAAAAAAATGATTCTTACAAAAAAATTGTATTCCTTCAACTGTCTAAAGCAAGCAATCTTACTCGGAGAGCACCGATTTCAAACTTGAAATACACCAGACCAAAAAATGGATTATCCGTGGTAAAGAGTTTTTATCTTGACGAATAATGGTATCAAATGTGCCTAAACAACAGCAGGTCCATGATCAAGATGCCCTGATAAAGTGACCCTGTTGATTAATGTATTGGATATTCGTGTTTCCTATAATTTACTACAGCCGTATGAAGAGTGTATTGTTGCCTTCTACCAACAAAATGAAATGTTTGCTTTTCAGTGGGATATTATATTATACAGTTTTCACTAAAATCACAATGAATCAATGATAAGCTCAATCAATCATAAGCTGAATTCCCTCAAAAGTTGCATCCCCCTGTTAGTGTTTTCATTCTCTGTAATTTTTTTATTAAAAGTTTAACACAGGAGAATGAACTTTAAGGCTTTTTGGAATACTGTTTAAAGATAAAAATTGCTGGGGTTCGCTAATTAGCAAACTTAAGCAGTGCCATACAATCATTCATTATTGAATAAATAAGCTAAGAAAGGATTTATCCCGTGAAAACTGTAGGGGACAGGAGAATGAATACAAGACACTACCAATAAACTTTTGAAGATCATCTCCTTCAGGAAGATTAGGTTTTATACTGACAGTGAATCAAACAGGTATGGATGATAGGGGAGAGATCAAACTAATTGCCCATGTTTTTCCCATTATTTTCCCGCCCAGGAAAATCGGTTGGAATTAAAATTCGAAACTTGCCAGAGGAGTGAACCTATAACCTGTGGGACAGTTTAGAAACTATTTTTTTTCAGGTCTAGCATAATTTTTTGACAAAATTTTGACAATTCTCCTGATACTGTAAGTCATTTAAATCACTTTTGGCAAAATAAAATAGATAATGTAGACAGCCTCAGAACCTGTATGGCTCACCGATTCAGAGTTAGAGGAATGAATCTGGATCACATCATGGGTGTGTTTAATATATGTATGTATAATTTAAAAACATTTAAATTTTGAACTAGTTTAGCGAGAATTCTGCTTTAGTAACATATATATCTCAGAATCCTAAGATATTCCGAATCGAAATAATTATCATGGGACACAGAAATGACCACTTCTGTGAGAATGATTCAGATAAGTTGATTGAAAAGGTTGTTTTTTAAAAAAAATTATTGGACTAGGGATGATTCAAGTTTTGAAGGTTACTAAATAGCCTTTAAATACAGAATCTGTTGAAAAATATTTTTTTTAATGAAAATTAGATATATTGAAATTAAATAATTCAAGCAATTTATCACCTCTCCCCCCGGGTATGTGAGGCCCGTCAGTCTACTTGGAGGCAACTCACATAGGCCGGGCGTAAGAGTGATGAACCTACCCCGTGTACCTAAATTGAGAATCGCGGTGTGGTCTTCCATGTATGAATACCACATCGCAAGGCCAAGGATCTCATGGTCTATAGTGCCAACCGAAAAAAACAAAAAAAGATATATTAACTTTCGATAGATTGCTCCCCGTTTAATTGTGTTATATAAAATATGGAGAAATCATAATAGATCGCGTTAAAATAAAAACCTAAGAAAATTTAGAGGCTTTTCCACTAAGAAGAGAAATAATAGAAACCCATGAAATGTGCAAAGTTGGGCTGTTAATTAGAAATGTTATTTTTTAACTATTACAACCTCAGATCGAAAAAAATCCTCAGCTAAAATAGGAGGCTCCATTTCCGATTTAGCATGCATATTCATTTTACTGTTAATTTATGTGTGAAAGTAATAAAATACCGGAATAAAAACGAATTCGGATAACCTAAAAATTCGTTACAAACAAATACCATAAAAAACATGTAAAAAAAATTAAAAGTTATTTTCCGGAACAACACCGCATTCAACAAACAATACAATGTCAATCTGGAGTGTTATGTCTCTAATGGATATGCATGTTTCTCAGGAATAATGAAAATGTATGCAAATTTAATTTAATTTATGCCCGACAAATTGTATTTTTAATTAATTTGTCACGAAGATATATTTAATATTACATATTCAATATTGTTGTAATAATTTTAATTTAATTAAATTACGATATATTAAATTATCTTATTAAATACCTTGTTTGATAATACCTTATTTAATTCTCAAAGATGGCCAGTTTTAGATATTTATTATTTGAATGTTTCAGATAGTATGCAAGAGGGTATGGATAAAAGATTATTTGAAAGTGTTTGATAAACTCAATCATAACGTAATAACGAGAACGGAATTCGAGAGAGGTTTGGACCAGTGCGGCCTAAGGCTGTCCAAAAAAGAAATAGAAATTCTTGGGGACGTGTAAGTTTATTTTATTTGTATATAAATACGAATTAAATTAAACTTTATGTATATGCAGTATATAAGGTAATGTGGGGTAAGTATGCAGTAGATTTTACAAAGTTTGACTTTAAATGACTATATAATTTTTATTTTTGAAGCCATATTTTTCTCTCTCTCTCGGTTACTTTTTAAATGTTCTTGAGGCAATAAAAAAAAAAAATAAATCCGGAACTTTTAGAATATTTCCTAAAATTATAAGGTCTTTATCAGACCAATAACTTTCGGACCACTGAAAGTGTATTAAATATTTTTTCAAACTTTACGGTTTAGGGTTTGTTAATCGCTCTGTTTATATGCTTAATTATGTGACTCATTAGTTTAGTCAATGCAAAGTTATTATTTCTGAAATATTATGAGGTATATGACATTATTTATTGATACATGTTAACTAATTATATCATAATCACCATTCAACGTTTCGGATCGTCAGACCATCCTCAGGAAATTCTAATCGCTCAGTTGTCAGCATATTTAACATCTTAGATTTTCAATTGCTTATTTTTTTTGGTAAATATAATGGTTCATAACCCCAGTTTTTTTTTTAAATATACTTTTTTACTCATTTTTTACTTCCTTGTACGTAGTAATGTAATCGTGATTTTCGGTTTTCAGATTTAAACGGAAATATCCATTTTGACCATCCCTGAATCAATTTTGACTAGCTTACTCAAAAACGGTTAGCCGTAGAAAGTTAAAATTTTGTATTTAGGATTATTGTAAAATCTAGTTGTGAACCTTCCTTTTCGGTCACTACATGATAACCAGAAGTGGTAATTTACTTAAAGGTCATTATTGATTTTCATCAAAAATTATATTAAAATATAATGAAAAACTTCTCAAATTTGGTATATAAGACTTGCATATTAATATAAATAGCATGATAAATTTTGGTTAAAAATTGAAAACCGGAAGTGGTACTTTATTTAAAGATCATATTAGACTTTCATCGGAAATTATGTTAAAATATAATTTAAAACATCTCAAATTTGGTAAATAGGACTTTTATATCAATATGAATGTATTTACTAGAATTTATTTAAAATTGGGGAGCCGAAAAGGATGCTTCACTTGAAGGTTATAATAAACATATATAAAAAATTATATCACTACTATATATTATTACGGTAGTATAGATCCCATTTCCGGCTCTCAGGAGCGATGGATTTTGACGGGTGAGGTATCAAAAGAAATAGAATTCACGGAGAAGTGACGAATTCCAATTTTGTTTCTTAAAATCTTACAAGGTCTTAAATAAAAGTGATGAAAAAACTGGAAGGTTTCAAAACTTTGACGACTGAGAGTCGGCGGATCGAGACGGGATAAGTTGGGTTTTAGGGATTTTGACGCGGGCATCAAGACCATATACGCTCCTACAGAGCGTATTGGTCCCGCGTTTTAAAGCTTAAAAACCTACCGTTTTTGAGAGAATGCACGATATAGGTCCGCACGGGCCCTATGCCATCTTGCGTAGGTGCCGTTGTCATGGCAACTTTATACCTTTTAAAGCCAGTTGAGACTGTTAACAAAAACGTTTTAATAAATGTGAAAACGTTTTGTAAATAAAATATTGTTATCATGTTTCCATGAAAGATAGAATACTACAAACAGAAAGTGGTTACTGTACGAGTCTTATTGCTTAAATGTTAAACTGAGGGGGTACTTTTCAGTAGGGCAAGTTAATTACTTAGTAAGTATTATCTATTACTTGAACATAGTCATTATAAACTATTATAAAGCTTCACCTAATGTGTGTGTTAAATAAACTTTCTTGAAAATATTATATTGTTTATCGCTTATACTTCGATTTCATTAAGGATTCATTAAGTTATCTAATGCGAGAGTTCTCGCTCGGGTATACTAGTTAAAATTAAATTCAGAAATCATATGGTTCGGTAATAAAGATTAGAAACGCGTATTTTCCCCGCACTCTAATTAAACATTTTTAATACTTGTTTTAAGTGTTAAAATCTAGTGTAAATACTTGTTTTCCTCCCCATTTTTGAGATGAACAAGTCTGAAGCAGGAAAATAAGATATAAGTTTAATGGGTTTTTCTGCTTAAAATGTCGAAACTGTCGATTTCCAATGCTTAATCTAGTGACACTGACAGTTCTAACGTTGTCACGGAAAAAGGAAGAAATCTCTTGGGATATTTTTACCTATTGAAAGAAAACGGAATATAATAACGGAATGAGACTTTCAGAAACAAGATTTTGTGTGTGTGATCAGCGATTGATAAATTATTTGCCACTTCTATAATTTTGTTTTATTGAAAACTATTTTCGAATGTTATGTATTCATCTTCAGTTCTAAAAACACACAAACATTCAAAAATAAGCAATTCAAAATATAGTTTGCTATTATTATACATATTAAATTAGATGTAATATAAATCAGTATTATAAAGCATTTATGAATTATGAATTTAATTAAGACAAGAAATCAAACACATGTTGGTACTCACCGAGGTTTAAATGAATTATATCAAACAGAAAAGTTTGTACTGCTTTCTTCTCGCACTGAACTAACAATGAAAGGTGGGATGAAACGGTTTAAGGGTCGGGGTTTTTCCAGTAATGCCGGCGAGTAATTGGTTTTTCTGTTATAGATGGGAACAAATTTAAGATTGGACTATTGGAGATATTTATTTGATCATTTAAGCAAAAATCTGGATTGGATTTATAGGATTTTATTATTTCAAGTGCTTCATATATATTTAATTTGAGGCTGTTTTCAGCTTGATGTATTAATTTAACTCCTGAGTCTTTGATGATTTTATGTTTTTTTTCAAAACCATGTTTTTTTCATGAAACCACACTAGAAAATAGTAACCAAATTCAGGATAACTTTTTGAGCCACCGATTTATAGTTTACAAGGCGTATGAGGAAGTAATGTGTTGTCCTCATCAGATATTTATATATATATGTGACAATGTCCATTTTTTGTCTGCTCATGATGACTAATAACTTTACGTCAGTTGTTATTATTGTATAAAAACCCAAATCCTGAAGATCGGGACCAACTGAACTCGAGGAACAAGATAGTCGTGTATTACGCCATAAGTCAAGTATAATTAATGGGATGATTTATATTGTATTATACTTGTATAATTGTATAATGTAACTGTGTAGAATATTCAAGGAAAGTATTTCTAAGTTATCATGTTTTACTTTAAAGAAAGGACATAGTTACGACCGGGAACACTGATATTGATGCCCTGCGGAGCAGTATTGTCACGTCTTCACTGTGTAAACATAACGGTCCGTGATTCTCGGAGATAACCTTGTAAAATAAATCTCTTTTTTTTTTTTTACAATTTCACCTATCTTCACAACATTTATCAGCCGTTTTACCGCATAAAGAAATTTTGCATAAAATATTATAGATTATTGTTCTCTAATCAAGTATAATACGTAAATAAAGGAGATTAACTCCAGAAAAATTGTATAGATACTGTTAGTAATGTGCGTTACCTCTGTGACCTTAACCAATGATTTTTTTTTTTTTTACGCGACAAAAAGGACATATATTTAAGCGAAGATATACTTAAGCTGATACATTTCTATACATGCCATTTTTAAACAATTTTTAAAGGTAAAAATCATTTTAGAGACATCACGTGAGTCAGATAAAAATATATTTCCAACAAAGCGATGTTCGAAACGAGAAAAAGAAATATGTAAAAAATTAGTATATTAATAATACATTTTTTAAATATTATTTCTTCCTCTTGTAAATTTTTTTTTAGTTACGAATTACCCCAGATTAAGCGATTATTTGAACTTGCAACTATTTACAAAAACATTTTTAATTAAATTGTTTTTTAATCTGATAAATGTTTAAAAAAAAATATTTAAATCTCCTGAATTCTGTGTTAATTCAACTAGGCATGCTCAATAAGATGCTAAGCAAGCATTTTATAATTTCTAAATTTTATTTCATACGCGTTAGATTCTTTAAACATTTTTAAGCTTTTATATTAATTTTTACTTTCAACTAGCCAGTACCCAGCGGTTTCAACCGCGTTAAATTAGTATTAATCCCTTAAATTAACTTTAAACTAATAACATGTAATATGTTATAAATGGGACTGAACCATTTGTTAGACATTTTCAAGGAACAGCGTGAAATCAACCATAAATATTTATAAAATTTCTCCTGAATAAGTTTCACGTTTTTAAAACTTTTTATTTTTCCTTACCCTTATTTTTTATTTGTAAAATGACGTTTTCGACAATAATTTCACTCTTATTAAAAAGTTTTTTAGTCAACTTCCTCTTACACACTTGGTATGAAATTGTCAGTGCATCCGAGTTGGACACTTTTTCTCTTATCAATTTATTTAATGTTTAATGCTCCATCAATGCCACCATATTTCATATTTAATTCACGAATAATTTAAGCTGAGAAACAATTTAAAACGTTCACTCCGAAGGATATGAGCGTTCACTTATAATGACGTGACCTTGCTAATATATAACTATATGAATATATGACTTTTTATACAAAATAAGAAGTTAAACTGAAGGGTTTGCTTTAAAAAAGTTAGCTCCACCCCTGGAGAGTTTAGACTTATATGTTATATTTTGTGGCGAAAAAAAAAAATTCTGTCGTCTTGTATTAGAAAATTATTGCTCCAGCCAATACTTCTCATGTTAAATAAGCTCTTGGAAAATTAATAAAATTAAGACTTTGGGAAAATGCGATTTTTCAAATGCGTTACTTGAATGTGGTGGTGACAATATATTGTATTTTTACTTGAAGTGTTAAATGAATAAAATATTGTAATGGTAATTTTTTTCAATCGATTTATTTCCTTGAAGAACGTAGAACGTCTATTTTGTGACAAATAAGAGGTATAACTATAGAACTTGTATAATATCGTCTGGAAGTTAAATTTTTGATCGAAAATACCGTCCTACTAAAAATTGATAAACTGCTAAAGATTGATAAACTGCTTTGTAAGATTTATCTTCGGGGTCCCGAGGGACGCCTCTGTCTCCCGATTCTATGAAGAGTTGAAGTGGCTGTACCCTTCCTACCGTCGTAAGTACTTCCTGGCATCCTACCTCTACCAAGTCATCCAATCACGCCGTCCATCATACATCTTCGACCTCCTTCAATTCAAATCCTCTGTTCATTCCCTCCATACCCGTTCTCGGTCTTCAGATTTATATACAACGCCCCACCGATCCGCATGTTTTGACAGATCTTTTCTTATCCGATCCTCATCCTTATGGAATTCCATTTCTTCTTCCATCCGTTGCTCCGATACTCTTCCCACCTTTAAATCCCGTCTATTCAGCCACTTCATGTCCATACAGTTCTAAAAGATTTGTAAATAGGTACTCCTTATTTTTAACTAAAATTTACACCCATTTATGTATTAATTCATTATTTTTACTTTTGTTATTAATATAAATTCATTCTCTTTCACTGTATTTTTTTTTGGCTTTATTTTTTAATGTATTAATATTGCAAGTTTATTTTTCCTTAAAGGTTTAAAAGTTATGTCATTATTATTTATTATAATTTCATTTTTTTCTTATTGGTTTATTTATGCTATTATTTATTCAATATCATATTCTTTTTTGTTCTACTCTAAGGCTCTAAAGCTCTACTGATTTTACATGTAATATTATTCTAAAGGGATATGTCCTGGAATAAATAAAGAATTTATTATTATTATTATTACTATGTATGAACGAATAAGGAAATTGATCAAACATTTTTTTTTTTCACAGAACTTAGAAATTTGAATCTCCAGACGTTTTTTAAAGTTTTTCTAAAATTGGAAAAAAAAAATGGGAACTACCTCCTTCTTGTGCCGGACCTTTCAATTGCCGTTTTTCGAAAATATTTCGGTGAGGAGTCAAAACCGACATACAAAAACGAATAAATTTGCAAAATTCACTTAAAATGTTCAACCTGAATACTTATTTTAGGAAAAAATATCGACTATAAATTATTAGTACCCTAAACTGCAACGTATAGTTTCGTTAGTTACTAAATATTCATTAGTTTAAGAATTCGTGGGGTTCTTCGGCGGACCCTAGCAAGGGTCTCTTAACTTTTTAGGCTAAGGGCCACACCTAAGTCCGAAGTGCCACAATGGCCCTATACTAGCTCATCATACTGACACACGTATATCATTAATTGAAGTTGTGCTGTTTAGTTGTACTGCATTTACTTAATGCCAGTTATTGGGTTTCTTAATTCCTAATTGCATAAAAGCATCCGATTATTATCTTGTTTGATTTACTTGCATTCTAAATTTAGCAATGCAATCAAAATTATGTTGGTTTTGGAGGTTTGGAGCGCGGACCCCAATTTGGAAAACCCTGAAACAGCATCAACGACTTAATATTTTGGCTCTATTACACTGCATCTAAACCATATTAGTAGTTTGGGACATAAAATGGAATTTATTATTTCACAACGATATTATTAATTTTAGTATGCTGCCAACTGCTTCCAAAAAATATGGGCTACTTTCGATTTAGTCCAAATGCCGCTTATATATTTAAAATATAACGGCCTTATTGATTTCAGTGACATAGAAATTACAAAGAGTACGTTTGATTTCATTGATTAGTTTAAATATGTAGACTGCTTAAAAATTGCTGAAAAATTAAATTCAAAAAGAAATAAAAACACGGTAAATGCTTTTTACATCTCCGTCGAAAACTAATTATTTCGTACCTGCTTTCCAGAAAACTAAAAGTAAGAATTCACAAAGTAAACATACTTCCTTTTTGGTATGTATGGCTTTCTTCTAAGCAGCGGCGGGACTGCGTTTTCTATCCGTTTACCTGAAATTACGGCGTTTTTTAAGTTTTGCGCATCTCTACAGCTCCACCATATTAGTTTATAGGGCTGAAGATTAGTATGTGAATTGAGTTGGAATTGGGAAAGTATCTTTTGTGGATCTCGACTTGGTTTATCCAACCCTCCGGGTTTTTCGATTTTTTAAAATATATATATATTTTTTTTTGTTTTGAAGGTTAGCGGAGAAACAGAACCTTATAATAAAAGTACGGGTAAATTTCAGTTTGTTAGGGAACTGTCTTTTGTGGATTTCGAATTTCTTTCTTACTCTCCCGTTTTATAATATATTTTTTAAAGTTAAAATACGACTTTAGTGAAGGAGTTCCACTGCTCACGGATTTTATTTTTAAGTACGCGAGACTGCTTTACATTAAAAAAAGAAGAACGCCTTAAAAATTTTGAAAATTAAGCATTAAGTATTGAGACGGTTACAGAACCAATATTAGCGTGAACTGCTTCCAGTAAATATGATTGAGATGCAAATACTGCGGAGGTTTAAATGGACATGCATGGGAGACCTTTAGTAAAGGTAGACCCTTTGCACTGAACATCCTAGTTTGAAATATTTGTAAATAAAAAAGTTAGGCCTAAATTTAATGGTTTTTATTTTTATTGCAAGGGAAGAAATACACGAGGTGGCGGAATAGTGATCTTATTTAATCAACACGCGTTATTTTTCTTGGATCGAAAATAAGGCTAAGTTATGCCTGTATCAAATTTTAACAATTATGTAATAATAAACAACATATTAATGTCCAACATCTACAGAATGATGTCTTCGTGTAGTATGTATAGAAAATAGGAGAATTGAAGGTATATCTCTTATTTTAAATTTATTACTATGGATAGTAATAGCTGTTATTCGTACGATTATTTCAGTAATAAATATCTTATCCGTGATTAGTAATTCAGTACTTTAATTAAAAAAGACATTTGATTTTTCAATATCTGAATTTGAGATGAAAATTTCTTTCATTATTTAATGCTGATTGAATTTATATTTAAATATGTTTTTAAAGAGAAATTTCTTAATTAGTAAGATCTAAAATGTTATGGATTCATTTGTTACTCCAATCCTACCAAATTGATTTGCTATAGTTTTTCTTACATTCTTAACAATATTTAATTTAATTTTGTCTCACAATGACGAAAAAATAAATAAAGACTGTGAAGGAACCGCCGGAATTTTAACGTTATCCAAATTCTGCTTCGACATGATAACATAACAGCATTATAGGCATGATGTCATACTTAGACTGCCGAGCAGTAGCCAAGGAATATGCCACGTTCTGCTCAGTCAAAGTAGCAGTCAACTGCCAGCCGCAACCGTCGGGAGTACCAGCAAAAGTCTACTTTAAGGTGCATTTAGACGACCGGACCAGATCAGACCAGACCGGAGAAAACGGGTCGTGTAAACGCTCACACACTACCAGATATGGGCATGGCTACTTACCCGTTAAAGTAGCCACGCCCGTATCTGGTAGTGTGTGAACGTTAAAAACGACCCGTTTTCTTCGGTCTGGTCTGGTATGGTCCGGTCGTCTAAATGTACTTTTAAGGTTGTCTGAAAGGTTGTAACTGAAAGGATAAGCAGCGATTATAAACGTTGGATAATGGAAAGATTTTGTTCGGCACGACCTTGAGGATTTGAGTTTTGATGAGCTCAGTGGAAGGAAGCATGTAGGCTTGGACTACTAGTGTTATCGGCATCAAGCCTCCGTGTTACCATGGCTTTTTATAATTATTATCACTGCCTTATGAATATTTATTTTTATTTATCATTGCAGATATAATTATTTATATCGGTGAATACATATTGTAATGTATCAGTGTTTGTAATAATTTATGCAACTGTTGCTTGTGGTTAATGCAGGCCAAGCCTACCAACCCTAGTAGCTCTCAGACTCCCAGCTCTAATACATAATTCTAGGCACTGGCTGCCCTAAGTGTACAACGGCTACATATAACTTATGTATGTTGAATTTAATTGACTGAGATTCTCTAAACTGCAAGCCAGTGGAATTTCCATTTGATAATTTAAAAGTTGAAACAAGAGAATATCAATATCCCAAATGTTTTTAAGTACATATAAATTAATATACAAGAGCAAAAGCTCACAATGAAACATAAATAATTGTTAGGACATCAATCGAAAATTCCAAACAAGAAACCAAGGGTCTCAAAAATAACAGAAAACAAATAATCTGTCTGCACATCTCACATCTACAGCCCGAAGGACATTAACCAGAGACAGTACTCCAATCTAAGACACCCAGACACATTCACAGGGAAAAGGGAGGTTACATGACAACAACTGGGAAAGGTCAAATTACAAACTGATGCTCATAAAAAAAAAAAAAAAAAAAAAGGAAATATTCACATTACAAACCCAAAAATGTACAAAACAACATAAAAACAAATAAAAAAGAGAAATTCTAACAAACACAAGAGAAAAGATAAAGTTAAAATCAACAGGGCAGCTCTTGCTCTTGTATATTAATATATTTTGTGGAACTGTCGAGTATCCGTTTTATTTATAGGGGCCTTCCTCTTCTGTACATTTAAAAAAAAAGAAAAAAAAAAACCTGTACCACTACAACCCATGAAGGGTCTTGGGCTCAGTACTTGTTAAGGACCGTACTGTCTCTAGACCAACGGTTGTGCAAGGAGGTGATTTGGCCGAGATCACGCTCAACCACCAGATTTTTCCCCCAGTTAAGGGTATAGAGGCTGGGTGGTCCCCAGGAGGGTCTCCCGATCCCACAGGGTCGACCCACGGCTGATAACAGAATAATAATTATTGCCACAGCCGGTCTCGGACCCGGGACCGGGAGCATTGTAACTTAGTGCCTAGAGCTACTCCGCTCCCTCTGTATATTTTAACTTTACCTTTTCTCTTGTATTTGTTAGATTTTCTTGTTTTGATTTATTTGATTTGTTTTTATGTTGTTTTGTACATGTTTGGGTTTTTAGTATATTACATTTTTTGTTTTGTTTAAGATCACCTATTCTGTAATATCAGGCTTTGATCTTATCTTTTAAAGTAAACTTCTCGCAGGTTCTGTCAGGCAACAGATCCAGAGAGGATCGAATACTACCGCTTCTGCAGAACTGTGGACGAAGATTCGCTACCGCCCTGCCTGACCAGGCCCAACATGGAGGATGTGATACAAAAGAGCGAGAGGATGGATAGCAAGGTAATGCCAACCCATCAATGGGCCAACTTCAAAAAAAGGAACACTTTGGCCAAAGCAATGGACAAACTCTCGAAGTACGTTGGACTGTCCAGCACTGACTTATTCAAGGTAATGATTTTTTTTTTTTTTGGCTGATGATTTTAAGTCCAGTAAAACGTCTTGGCACTTTTGAACACTTGACAATATTTAAGGGACAGCTTCACTGTCCATTACACTGGGATGCAGATTTAAAGGGGAGAGTTTTAAACAAAGAATAAAATAAATTTAAAGGAAGAAATGAAGATAGCAGCAGCTTACGTAGAATTTTTTTTACGGGGCTGGAATTCGATAAAAAAAAAAAAAGGCAAGTAATCACCTAATAATAATTGTCTTTAATCGCCGAATACGATTTAATGCATTGTTATTTAGATTTTTCAATTGATTTGTTTTTCATTACTTGTTATTTTATTGCAATAAATATTACTCTAAATAAACACCTTATGTTGCTGCGTACGAAAATCATATATTTTGGGGGAGGATATAACCCTCTGATATCCTCCATTGCGTACGCCACTGGAAGATATTTAGACAGAGGAAAATAGGTGGTGTAGTGAATGAAAGAGGAACAGAGGGTAAAAAAGGTTGTAAAAAAAAAATCAAATATAGTTGACTAATTGGCCCACATTTTTCGATCTTTTTTTTTTCTCTCTCATTTTTTGCACTAAACATTATATAATTGTTTGTATTTAAGAGTGTTTTATATACATAATACATACCGTATACACAATATTTTGAATTTTTCTCATAATTAACGGATTTGCAAAAAGAAAAAGCAGAAATTTTAATGAGTAAACGTTTTCCTTCTTGATGTAAATAAAAATCCATCCATTGTAATTGTTTTGTATTTTTAATTTTTTTTTTTAATTTTCAAGCCTTAATAGATTTATAGCATACGAGTATATCTATATTGCTGTACGGCCTTTCTTTAAAATGTATATTAGGTTTCTAGTCCACATAGAAAGAATATTTTTAATAACGAAGGAATGAAGTTCATCTCATATTTTGTTAGCCGTGATGGTGTGGGTATATCAGGAATCTTAATAATTCTAAGATATTAGACCAACTTAAAAATTTAAAGAATTTTCTTTATTAAACAATGGAATTACCAAGAAATTTTTTCATAAAATCCTTTTGAAAATGGATCTTGTCCGTACTTCCAATCATTGACTAATATCCTTTACTACGAAATGTACTATATGGTAATTACAAATTTTAACATCCAATGTTGATGAAGTATGATCTTCATTCAGCCTAATTATTTTTATTTATTATTTTTAACTTCCTTGTACGCAGTAAAGGAAGTATTGTAACCGCGCTAATTTTCGGTTTTCAGATTTCAACGGCAATATCCAGTTTCGTTGTGACGTCTGTACGTTCGTTCGTACGTATCTCGCATAACTCAAAAACGGTAGATAGATAGATAGAAAGTTAAAATTTTGAATTTAGAATTATTGTTAAATCTAGTTGTCAACCTCTCTTTTTGGTCACTTTACAATTACCGGAAGTGGTACTTTACTTGAAGATCACTATTGATTATCATCAAAAATTACATTGAAATATAATGAAAAACTTCTCAAATTTGGTATTTAAGACTTTTATACTACTATAAATAACATAATAAATTTTGGTTGAAATTAGCAAACCGAAAATGGTACTTTACTTGAAGGCCATATTAGACTTTCATCAAAAATCATATTACAATATAGTGGAAAACATCTCAAATTTTGTAAATTAGACTTTTATATCAATATAAATAATATAATAGATTTTGGTTGAAGTTGAAGAGCCGAAAGGGGTACTTTAGTTGAAGGTCATAATAAACTTACATCAAAAGATATATCGAGATTTAATACAGAGATCATATTTTTCGGTGAGAAAGGTTACAAACGCGATTTTTTTCCACTCTAATTACACAATTTTATTATTTGTTTAAAATATTAAAATTGAGTGTAAAATGTTTTTTTTTCTTTCCCAATTCTCAGCTGATAAGTCTTCAGTAGGAGAATAAAATATAAGTTAAGCGGTTTCTTCCGCTTTAAATGTTGAAACCGTCGATTTCCAATGCTTTATCTAGTGATGGAACATGAAAACTCTTGGGAACATGTTACCTACTGAAAGAAAACAACGTGTAATAACGGAATAAGACCTCCAGAAACAAGAACTTTTGTGTGTGTGTCTGTATGTGTCAATAGATGGACGTCGCATTTAATTTTAAGTAGTTCGATGGTTTCGTGTATTTTCATATGTATTGGAATTATTCTATTATATAACTATATCTGGAATTATTCTATTATATATCATTCTTACCGCGTAGGGGAGCGTCCCACGGGTGGCGGATGTGGGGATGGTCGGTGGAAATTCCTTGGAAGTTCCTCCCGGCTAAGTCCGATGGACTCGCTGACCAACAATGAGAGCGCCCCTCCAGGCTTGCTGGAGGGTGTGACGTAGGTTTGAACGCCCTACTCACATATTTTTAGTTCACAAAATACCACAAAAAGTCATGGATCTCTCTGAGGTAAAAAAACGGCATCGAGCCTCCTGGTTCGCTAAGCCTTTTAATAATTTAATAATAATTGGAATTATTCATCCCAAAATGCAGGCAGCATGAGATATCGTATAGTAAGACATATTTTTATTGCCATTAGTCTTTGTAGCCTTTGGAATTTCATGAGATTTGTTTTTCGGAGCATGCCTTTATTATACACACCTGTGCTGTGTATAATATCTTAGGCGAGATAGCTCCTTGATATAATTGTTTATAATGAATACTAAAAGTTAAATATATATATATATATATATATATATATATATATATGTATATATATATATATATATATATATATATATATATATATATATATATATATATATATTGTCAAATATTTTGCATCAGAGTCAGTGGCGGATCCAGGGGGAGGGAGGGAGATGAAATTCGACGGGCGACCTGGACGCCGCGGCTGTTGGGGAGGGAGCCATGAAGGAAAGAACAATTGAATAAATGACATATATTTCTGACTAATTTATATTATTAGAGCCCCTCTCCCCCTCCCCTCCCCCAGATTTCCTCTTTCTCCTGGAGAATATTCCATACCTCGCTAACCAAGCGGTAGCCCTCCGACCTAACCAAATGGAGGCGGGCAATATCATATCGCCCAGGGCACTGCAAGGCCTGGACCCGCTATTGATCAGAGTAAATTTAGATCAAGAATATAATAGACTATAATAACATAATAGAATATAATAGTTTTTTTTATACAATATGTTGTTTTGTGTTGTGACATTTTTATTTTTTTACTTTCAAACGCACTTTCGTAATCGACCAAGAAAAAAACAAAATCATGCTCCCCTCAAAATTTGAGGATTTACGTTTCAAGATACATAGAAAAATCGAATAAAATAAAAAAATACATCCGTCTACCATCCGTGCTTTTTCTGGCTGACTCAAGCGTCATTTTTTTTTTTTTTTAATTTGGTACCTAAGTCACAGGTAATCCCTTAATGATCCTTGAAAATCGGCATTATTATATATACCATTTTGTTTCAAAATGACGTATGGTTATAGATTTCATGCGTCCATATTTCGGCCATTTATAATGGGAAAGCAAATATATGAAGTGTTTTAGAACCACTATTCCAAAGCCTTAAAAAAAAAATAAAAAAAAAATGACTTTTGGGGAGATGTTCATATTAATTTTTAGATATGTTACCATATTTTGATAATTTGTAGCGTATTTAAATGTTAAATGCAGATTTTAACTTTTTTTTCTAAGGATTAGTCTCTTAAGAAATAAATAATAATAAAATTTTGTTCCAAAAGAGCCTGGACATAGACAATAGTGGTACAGTTTCGAGGTCTAATGTTCAGAAAGCGCTTTTCTCACTGAATTGCTTGCACCTAATCTCGAACAACGAACTGGACACGATCATCCACTGCTTCGGCCTCAAGAAGGGCTACTTCCTGGAACTTGATTACAAGGCCTTCCTCAACGCCTTGGATATCGTCATCAAAACCAAAGCAGCGGCGAAGAATCTTTAAGAACGATACTCGGAATCATTTTGATAAATACATTTTGTATCCTTGTCTGGTTATTAATAATATCTCATAAATATCATACGCTTTTTAGCATAATTGTGTATTGTTTTTTTTTCTCGAATAAGTGCATTAAATATATATATATATATATATATATATATATATATATATATATATATATATATATATA
This sequence comes from Rhaphigaster nebulosa, assembly GCA_948150685.1. NCBI lineage: Eukaryota > Metazoa > Arthropoda > Insecta > Hemiptera > Pentatomidae > Rhaphigaster > Rhaphigaster nebulosa. Next base: position 44,241,484 of record OX411312.1, on the reverse strand, counting down.
TATATATATATATATATATATATATATATATATATATATATTAATATCGGTTATAACAAAAAATCTTGTACGGTACACGAATCGCACAACTTTTACTTACCCGCCCTACTTTGAATATAAATTAAATTCTGCTCAAGTAGGGCTTGCGGAGTTTTAAAAGTTTCCATTTAGTTTACTTTAAAAAATTTAAAATTGGAAATTATGAACTATAACAATTACTTCAGTTAATACGTTTTCCATTACCTTCTACGGCTTTATATTTTAGATATTAATTTTTCTAAAATCGTATGCTTTTCAACTGTATATTACACATCTGCATTACAACTCTAATTTCTAGAAATTTGCCTTCAACCAGAGAAAATATTTCTCCTTTTTTTCTCCTTCAGTTCATTATCAAAGAATTAACAAATGCTTTTCTAGTTTAAAGTCATCCACTTTTCATTGCTAATAACAATTAATTATTTGTTTCTTTATTATTAATAAAGATTAATTATTTCAAATAAAGAAAGGTGTACCTGTACCTACTTTAGAGGAAGCCATATTTAAAAATTCGGCATTTAAGCCCTGTCAGACTATTTCAATGATAATAAGGCCTAGCTGATATTTATTATCATTTAATGGTACTTGAATAAAACGGTCCTGATCAAAATCGTTAAAGCCTTTTTTGTGAAAATTATAAAAATGTGTAAAATCAATGATATAAAGTTGCACTTCCGGTAAGTCTATTTTGGCGAAAAGGTTGTTGGCACACCCCTGTCATATACTTACCTTAAATACTATTAAAGCATTTTGTTTTTGAGCTAGACTTGTGACGAACATACAGACCATTTTGCTAGACTTGGTTATTTGACCTCAGGTGTATCATGAAACGTGTATTTCCGATTAAAACCCGGATTTGAAATTTTTCATGGTCGCAATGTATTCATGCATTTTCATGTATTCATATCATGTATTCATGCAATGTATTAATGCATTCTCTTACTGTATTATATTTCATATTTATTTAAATAAAAGTAGAATTTATAAGTATTTAGAATAAGTGCGATTTGCTTTTAAAAGTGTTACTGGTGTGAACTAAAAGAGAAAATTCTATGCCAATTTCTGTGGCAACGTCTTCATAGAGAAGAAGAAACATTTATTGCTATTTTAAATTGCATCATAATTAGCAAAACCCAAAGAATGTTAAAATTAATGTTTTTTCTTAATATTTTATTTCATAATGTAATTTTCTTTTCTTTAATAATTGTATTAATAAAAATTAATTCAAAATGAAAGTTTTTGTATTATTCTATTTCTTACTATTAAAGGTATGAATATGAAATAACCTAGGCTTTATCGGTGTCAGGTTGTGAGGGTAACTGCAGCAACCATCTTTGTGTGAGTAACTTTCCGTAAATACCCCTTTTTTCATCAAACTATTGGACCGCATTCAATCAAACGTAGTTGGATAATTTCTTGTAAAACAGGATCATTAAGATCATTATTTTTTTTATTTTTATTTTGCTTCATAAAAATATTCAAGTAGGTATTAATTAATAATAATAATAATTAATTAATTACCTACTATTTTTTAAAGTTTTAACTAAGACTTTTGTAATATTAATTTAAGCAGAAAACAGGTTTAGCGGTCACCTGTCACAGGAGGTTCGGTCGCATTCGTCGCCTTCCGACGCGCTCGGCTTTCCATCTAGATTCTAACAGTCCGGATGAGATACGCTGTATCTTTAGTAATACAGGCCCCTTTTTAAACAATCGTTTTTTTTGTTTTTTAAGGAATTTAATTACTATAATTATTATTTAATTATTTCATAGATAATTTACCATAAAATGTTAACTTTTTTAGTTATGCGCAAATCAAATTTTCTTTTCGCTATAACTTTTTCCCCTGCATTTTATCGTTGATATACTACACACATGAAAAGGTAAAGAGCTTAAAGGAGAAGACATTAGGCAACTTTCATCAAAATCGTTCAAACCGTTTACGAGAAAATTGTAAAAAAAAGTGTAAAATCTGTGATATAATTTCCACTTCCGGTTAGTCCAATCTGCTATATCATTAATTTTTTTTTTTTAAATTTTGCTTCGTAAAAAATATTTAAGCACTATTTTTTAAAGTTTTAACTAAAACTTTTGGCATATTAATTTAAGCAGAAAACAGGTTCAGCGGTCACAGAGAATAAGTTGGTAAGTTCAAAAATGGTTCTGAGCGACAAAAAAACGCATATCTCATGTCTCATATCTATGACCGCCGATTTGTTAAGAGGTCTAAAGAAGGCCTTTTCTCTCCAAGCACTTAACAGCAACTGACTCATTTATTGTTCCTAAGGATACTGCTAATAATAACAGATTGGAATTTAAAATACAAGTAATGAAATAAAAAAATATTGTGGTTAAAAATAGTCGAAGTAGCCAGTATGCAAAAGGGGCGATGCTTTTTTTTCCCAAAATTATCGCACTTAACAAAAAAAAATTATTTGGTATGCTGCATACAAATAGCCTCATGTAAGTTCCCAAATAAGGCGATTGGAGAGTGAAAGTATCGTACACACGGAATCCCAGATGCATTCAGTTCTCAAAGAAACAACTTTCGTCTGCGGCAAGGTCAGGTTCTTATATAATCAGCTCGTACTGTCCAATCAAACGGCTTGAATGTATCAGTCGTGAGCTCTTTTGTAGATACTGAACAGTCTTAGTGCAGTCGAGTGTAGTGTAGGTTCAGTCGGCTCAATGGAGAAGAATGGTACACAGAATGGCGCCGAAGGTAAGGTCGTTTATAAATAGCTATTTGTTTAAACATGTCTCAACCACGTGAAGAGTTTATGTAACGTCACATCTGTATAACATTATTTTATTGTGTTCTAAAATAGCAAAGAATCATAAATATTTTATCTACCTACACAAAGTAGATTAATTTTCTGGACTTTGGACATTAGGAACAATTAGTAAACACTTAGACTGCTATTAATAAATGTATACGATTACATAAAGCCAAAGATTTTTTTATGTATGAATGCGCTAATTTTAGGAACTACTCATCAGGCCGATATGGAAAATTATTTTCGAGTTTGATAAACCGTTATCAAGAAAGGCTTTATAACATCACGCTACGGTCCATATGAACATAGCAGTAACCATAAATAAATTGTTAAGAGAAAAAGTGTCCAACGCCTACGTTTCGTTGTCATGACAACTTCATGCATCTATACAATCATATCGACGTCGTTTTTACTTCCTTGTACGAAGTAAAGAAAGTATTGTAATCGCGAAAATTTTCCTTTTTCAGATTTTGAAGGAAATATCCATTTTGACCATCGCTGAATCCATTTTGACTAGTTTCGTCGTGGCGTCTGTACGTACGTAGGTTCGTACATTCGTATCTCGCATAACTCAAAAACGGTTAGCCGTAGAAAGTTGAAATTTCGTATTTAGGATTGCTGTAAAATCTAGTTGTGAACCTCATTTTTTGGCCACTGCTTGATCACCGGAAGTGGTACTTTACTTGAAGGTCATAATTGGTTTCCATAAAAAATTATATTAAAATACTATGCAAAACTTCTCAAATTAGGTATACAAGACTTTCATATTAATATAAATAATGTAATAAATTTTGGTTAACATTGGCAGATCGGAAATGGTACTTTACTTGAAGATCATATTATATTATACCTTTATCAAAAATTATATTATAATATAATGTAAAACATCTCAAATTTGGTAAATAAGACCTTTAAATCGATAAGAATGTATTTACTAGATTTTTGTTAAAATTGGTGAGCCGAAAAAGGTACTTTACTTGAAGGTCATAATAAACTTACATCAATAATTATATTAAAATTAAATACAGAAATCATATGTTTCGGTAATAAAGGTTACAAACGCAATTTAGTTTCCAATCCAATTAAACATTTTTATTACTTGTTTTATGTGTTAAATTTGAGTGTAAAATACTGTTTCCTCCCCATTTGTGAGATGAACAAGTCTGCAGCAGGAGAATAAGATACAAGTTGAGTGGGTTTTTCCGCTTAAAATGTCGAAACTGTCGATTTCCAATGCTTTATCTAGTGATATTGACTGTTCTAATGTTGTCACGGAACACGAAGAAATCTCTTGGGAACTTGTTACCAACTGAAAGAAAACGACTTATAATAACGGTATGAGACCACCAGAAATAAGAGTATGTCTGTGTGTGTGCGCCAATAGATAGATGTCGCGATGCCGAGTGTCGTTTTTGAGATATTGCAATCTTCGGAAACGAATAAACAAATTCAGGATCATTTTTTGAGGAAACGATTTATAGTTTAATTGGCGTACAAGGAAGTCTTGTGTTATCCACATCAGATATTTTGAAAAAGTCTTAAGCCCCAAAAAATCGAAATATAGGTTTCAATTGATTTTAAACACCATCTCTATCGATTCCCGCATAAACAGAAGACTTTGAATTTCGTCTCCCAAAGTACACAGTAAGTATTTTTCTTGTTAACATAGATTTGTTGAAAATTACTGAAACTAATGAGACACTTTTTCACCGAAATGTTACTAGTAACATTGTTGTTTGAAAAATGTTAATAACATATATATGTAATATTAACATTTTGATGCCTGCTGTTTACACTAGTAAATAGCGAACTGTTTTTAACAATGGTACCAACCATATTTTTAATAAAAATGTCAATTAAACTTTGATACATAGGACTTACATACATAGGACAGTAGAGAAATGTTTTGGAAACATCCATTTTATCAATAACATGGAATCGGTATAGACGAAATCAAATGTTATTCACATTTTTCTGAACTAATCTTTGAAATTTTTTAGCAGCATGTTTAAATGCATGTGCTATTTGCAATGTTATCTCCGGCGTAAACCCTTCTATAGGTACATAAAGGCTTCTTACATTTTAGTAGTATTGTTTTATCACATATTGAATAAAACTTGATTATTTTAATAGCATTGGGAATCTTTATAACTGTCCGATAAATTTTTAATATTTCACTGATAAGGTCAATGGCATTGGATAAGATTAGATAACATACGGCTTTCTTCAAGATGTATATTTTTTGTTTGTAGAAGAGTGTATTAATAAAAACTGTTTACATTCCACGCGCAAAGCTATGCATCAAATATCATTACAATTATCCATTTTTTTAGTTAAAAAATTATATTTGGAGAATTGATTGAACTATATAGTGATTTAAATAAGAACTATGAAATTATCAAAAACTTATTTTTTCAACATTATTAGCATTATTCATGATCATTTAAAATTTAAATATATTATTTAAAATTAAATCATATAAATTAACTAATTGGAATCTCTTAATTTTGTGTGGATTTGTTTGTGATGAAATGCGTTTTTATCGATTTATTTTTATGAATATAAATGCTTACTTAATTTATTTGATTTTTACTTCCTTGTACGAAGTAAAGGAAGTATTGTAACCGCGAAAATTTTCGGTTTTCAGATTTGAACGGAAATATCCATTTTGACGATCTCTGTATCCATTTTGACAAGTTTCATCTTGACGTTTTACGAACATTGGTTCGTACGTATCTCGCATAACTCAAAAACGGTTAGACGTAGAAAGTTAAAATTTTGTATTTAGGATTACTATAAAATCTAGTTGTGAACGTATCTTTTTGGTCACTTCATGATTGCCGGTAGCAATGCTTTACTTGAAGGTCATTATCGATTTTCATTCATCGATTAAATTTTTTTATTTCATTTTAACGTCTGTTTTTTCACTGAAATTACTTATAAAGAAAATTCAATTGAGACATGTGATTTCCTTTGCATATGTGATAATATTTTTTTATTTATCTCTTATATTTCTGTGCTCTTTATAATAAGTATGCTTTCAATTATAGGCGGTGATAGCAAACCTCCTTTACTTCTGATCAAAGGAGGCAAAGTTGTGAATGCCGATAAGACGGAAAACGTCGATGTTCTTGTTGAAAATGGCGTAATCGCAGATATCGGATACGACATGGATGCCCCTCCCGGCACCGCGGTCTTGCTGGCGGATGGCATGTACGTCATACCCGGGGGCATAGACCCACACACCCACCTCGAGTTCGAGTTTATGGGCACCAAGTCAGTCGACGACTTTTATAGAGGAACAAGAGCTGCTGTCGCTGGTGGAACCACCATGGTCATCGACTTCGCTATTGCTCTTCCTGGACGCTCTCTATTAGAGGTTTACGACAATTACAGATCAATGGCTGATCCGAAGGTTTGCTGCGATTATGGACTGCATATCGGAGTCACCTGGTGGTCCAGGACGGTCAGCAAAGAAATGGAGCTCCTCTGTGCGCAGCATGGCGTCAACTCTTTCAAGCTGTTTATGGCTTACAAGGACATGTTCATGGTAGACGACGGTGAGCTCTACGAAGCGTTCGCACGATGCAAGGAACTCGGGGCTGTGGCAATGGTTCACGCTGAAAACGGGCACGTAATAGAGAAGAATGTGCAGAAATTAAAGGAAGCCGGTGTTACCGGACCGGAAGGGCACGAGTTGTCGCGACCTGAAGAAGTCGAAACGGAGGCAGTGAATAGAGCAGCGATGATAGCATCTCAGACTGGAAGTCCACTTTATGTTGTTCACGTCATGAGTGAGTCGGCTGCTAAGGTCATAGAGGAGAGGAGAAAGGCAGGCCAGACCACATTGTATGGAGAAGCCCTGGCTGCTGGGCTGGGCACTGTGGCTCCGGATGGCAACTGCACCTTTGAAGTTGCGGCCGCTCATGTCATGAGCCCACCTCTTAGGAAGACCAGGTCGACACCTCTGGCGCTCATGAAGGCTCTTGCTTCTGGAGGATTGCAGACTACTGGAACCGACAACTGCACCTTTAACAAGAACCAAAAAGAAATGGGTAAGGAGGATTTTACTAAGATCCCCAACGGGGTGAACGGATTAGAGGATAGGATGTCGATCATCTGGGATAAAGGTGTCAACACGGAAATTATAGATCCCCAGAAGTTCGTAGAAATAACGAGCACTAATACAGCTAAGATTTTCAACCTCTATCCGAAGAAAGGTTGCATCGAGGTTGGATCCGATGCTGACATTGTCATATGGAATCCAAACAAGTCCAAGAAGATATCAGCTTCTACGCATAATCATGCTTGCGATTTCAACATTTTCGAAGGGATGGTGGTGCGAGGAGTGCCGGAGACGGTCATCGTCAAAGGAAAGGTGTGCTATCAGAACGGGCGATTGATGGATATTAAAGGCCACGGTTCGTTCGTTCCCTGCCAGGTGTTCTCTCCTCACGTCTACAGTCGCCGTGAAGGAAGGTATTGTCCGGAGTCTGGGGACTGCGGCAAGGCCAAAGATACTCAATACTGCCTCAACACTCTCAACTTTCCAGAGAGGCAGCTCCTCACCTCTGCGCTGCAGAAGGCTGCTCCGACAGCTCAAAGAGGGTGCCTAAAACTGTTCAGGGTAAGCTCATTTTCTCTGTAACTTTAGTTAAGATTTTAGTTCAATGCAAACAAGTAATATTTTCAGGTTCATTTATCTAGATTATCTAAAGGTCATAAGGCATTTCGGTTTTATTACCCTCTTGGCCTCTCAAGAAGAACCACCTGTTTTAGCTGATTCAAAACAAGTGCCTTTAAATTAACGATCAATAAATTAGATAAAAATGCATAGCATCTAAGTTTTGGCGGCATAGCGATTTGTCCATATTTTGGCTACCAGCTTAATAAAATCACAGCTAAAAAATAACAGAACATTAACAAGTATAACAGAGAGTCCATCTCTAGAACTGCTTATTTAGTAGTCTCGTTAGGAGTAATTAGATAGCTAATTTATAAGAGCTATAAATAATAAAATAAAAAAAGAGAGACTCGATCTAGTATTAGTATTGGAATCTCTTAACTCAGAGTATATACTGATCTGTTTTGGATTGATGTACTATCACTGTTCAGTGGGTGTTTGGACTGTTGATGTGAAATGTGCTATTAGTGGTCGACATTTATGTTATCTTATGACCTTCAGTTATGAATTGGCAAAACGTCGATTGATTATTATTTAATTATTTACTGTCACTTAAGGTACTCAATGCTTAGATTTTAGAAAATTCCAATAATATCTATTGCCATTCGCCTCTACATACAATATACTATCAGGGAACCAGTTATACAGGCTTTGTCATTTTTAAGGGGTGTTGGTTCTTTTTTTGTTATTTGAAATATAAAATAAATAACTAACTGCCAACTGTATCTAAAAAGGTATGAAATGATTGGTAATGCACATTGATTTGCTATGTTGAACAAATCCGGTTCAAATCCTGACTCGCACACTGTACTATATTATCTCATGATAGAACAAGGTTTATTTGGATGGAGTTCCGATTTGGATGCTTAATGCTGTACGCAAAATAAAGGATCAAGCACAATGCTGTCAATGCAGTTTCCTAAGGATATCTCAAGCTAGATTTTCTTCAATTGTTCTTCTTTATGCTTTTGCAGGAGTTGGACTCGAAGAGAAACGGAAGGGTCGGGCCTACTGAGTTCTTCAAAGTTCTTCAGAGAATCGACGTCCTTCAACATCTTTCCTCCAGAGAAGCTGACATCCTTCTAAAGGCTTTCTGTACGGAATCGGTCACTCCAAACGAGATCGTCTATGAGCAATTCGTGCAAGCCTGCGCACTGCACTGTTCCACATTCAGCGAGCCCGAAGAAGATATTTAATTTTTACGAGGGTATTTGTTTGTTTTTTTAATAAATAACAATTCTGATTTATATGTTTACCATTTTTTGTAAATAAAATAAACAGTAAAATTTAAAAAATACGGAAAGAATATGTGATTTATATGTATTTATCTGGTTAACATAATAACAATAAATCTTATAATTAACTCATATTGATTGTATTTATACTACTACTGAAAATTATAGTCTTCCTCTTGGTTTATATATATATATATATATATATATATATATATATATATATATATATATATATATATATATATATATATATATATTATTATACGTTAAAAAAAATACTTTCTTGAATTAAAGCTAACGAAATCCTTCGAAGGAAAAAGCCAAATAGCCGAAAAGAAATTAAAATTAGTTTTGAAAAAATTATATAGGATAATTTGTAAGTAATATCAGAAAACTCTTATTATATTTCAATACATGATTATTAATATTTGAAAATTTATGAAATTTTATTTACATCTTTTTTGTTTTGTAATTAATGATGCGTGGTATGCGCTCTTCTCTATATATGGGCTTTTAGTGGTTCCCATAGATCACCACAATTTTTGAGGAATTTTAGAACAAAATTCATAATTATGTCTGCTGAAATTGGCCCGTAGTTTGAGAAACTCTCTCATATTTGCATGTGTGTGTGTACTAGCTGACCCTGCAATGCTTCACTATTGCTAGATTTGAGTATATATATATACATATATATATATATATATATATATATATATATATATATATATATATAAATATTAAATAACCACAATTAAAGATTTGATATCAATTTTTTTTAGTTCAATTTTATGTTCATTGCAATATTCTTGAATACACAATGTTTTTGGTGATACCATTTGGCATTTTTACGAACAAATCCCATGCTTTTCCAACACTGAAACATGCAGCATATAATTGTCCGTGAGGATGGATTCTCCATATTCAATCCACTTACTTTCAGTTATTTACCTTTTAAAATGTTTATTGTGATTGTAAAAGTCAGTTTAATTAGAAATTGCAATCATTTGAATTGGAATGGCATATATGTTGGTATCATTGTTATTGTTATTATATAGATTAGTGCACCCTCTCATGGAAGATAAATATATCAAATATAAATATCTTATCCTTTTAAATTCACCTTTATCACTCTGTACATTACAGGTTCTCTTGCACCGGGAAATTAGACCTAGCTTACAGTTTCCTAGATAATATATTTCTTATCAATTTGGTTTCCGGGATAATATATTTTTTTATTAGTTTGGTTTCCTTTCGCACAAACGAGTCCATTGGCTTGCAAAGTCGTTTGGTTCAGTAACAAACGAATCCCTAAAAAGTTAATAAATGCTGAGCCGACACGTAAACGTCCGTGGGGTAGACCGAAACGTAGGTGGGAGCATTGCGGTATGGGTGATCTTACTTCATTTGAATTTGGACGGTTATCGGAGAAACGAGGTTTGTAGACAGCGGTTGGTGTTGTCGGCATCACATCTTCCTGCTCGCTAAGATTTTTAATATTATCGGTTTCCTGAAGACTCTTATTCATAAATTAATTTTTCACATTCACTTGAACTTATTAACTCGCTTAGAGAAACTCGATCATAATCAGGGGCTGATTACAGGCATTATAAGCTGAGAACATGAACTGAACTTTGATGCATCTTGACTCATCATTCACTTAAACCTGAGTTCAAACTCAGTAGTCAGTGTTCCGATTAATTATACTGTGATATCCTGGAGATTACAAATCGACCCTATTAATTAATTTTCATTTAATCATCTGTACAATGGTGTATTATAATTCTTCTAATTTATTTATTTGTCACTTACGTACTAAGCGGTCGACCTTGGTTCTGTTGTCCGTCGTAACCTTGTCAGTGATAACGCCGATCTTCTTGTTCGGATTTATGTGATTCTATGTAACGGCGTTAAAGATAAATTTTAATTAAAGTATCTTTAAAAAAAAAAAATTAAATAATCCCAAAACTTTATGTGGGGCGATAAAAATTCGTATTCATCGGAATTATTAAAATGATTACTGTTTTAATTTGATAAAATCTCCTTCAAGAGATATATAAACCCCCAACGTTTCCTTATAAGTTGAGGTCTGGACCTTACCGCACTTTAAATTTAGTTATTTATGTAATGGAAATAGTATGCCTTTCTCTACGACTTTCAAAGTTGTACTAATACCAAAATTTTGTAAAAATTTTAATGCATCGTTTGTAGAAGGCAATAGGGTCATTATCAGGGCCAGAGACTTTGAAACCGTACTGAGAAGCCAAATATAGCAGTTTTGGAAATATTAAGTAAGTTATATGCTATTTATTCAAATAATATCTGATGTGAACAACACATTATCTCCTTGTATGCCTATTAAACTATAACTCGGTGGCTCAAAAAGTGATCCTGAATTTGGTTACTAGTTTCCGAAGATCGCAGTATCTCAAAAACAACACTCGGCGTCGCGACATCCATCTATTGGCATGCACACAAATAGGGAGGAAAACCAGTATTTTACACTAAATTTTACACGCTTAAAATAAGTAATAAAAATGTTTAATTGTTTTGAAAACCAAATTGCGTTTGTAACCTTTATTACCGAAACATATGATTTATGTATTTAATTTAAATATAATTTTTTATGTAAGCTTATTATGACCTTCAAGTAAAGTACCGTTTTCGACTCACCAATTTTAATCAAAATCTAGTAAATACATTTATATCGATATAAAAGTCCTATTTACCAAATTTGTGATGTTTTACGTTGTATTTTAATATAGTTTTTGATGAAAGTCTAATATGACCTTCAAGTAAAGTACCGCTTCCGGTTTTCCAATTTAGTCCAAAATCTAGTATGTTGTTTAAGTCAATATATAAGTTATAAATACCAAATTTGAGAAGTTTTGTAAAGTATTTTAATATAATTTTTTATGGAAATCAATTATGACCTTCAAGTAAAGTACTACTTCCTGTGATTAAGCAGTGACCAAAGGAAGGTTCACAACTAGATTTTACAACAGTCCTAAATACAAAATTTCAACTTTCTACTGCTAACCGGTTTTGAGTTATGCTAAATACGGACGTACGTACGAACGTTATGGATATTTCCGTTGAAATCTGAAAACCGAAAATTTTCGCGATTACAATACTTCCTTTACTTCGTTCAAGGAAGTAATAAATAAATTAATGTCCCAACAATACAACCTTCGGGATTAAATTATATAAAATAAATTTATTTATTTCGGAATAATACGGGCAGGTTGGTGTATTTAGTTAGTACTCAATTTGGAAATAACAGGAAGGAATTTGTTCAAAATTAGGGATAGAAGTGAAGAAGGGTCTTTTCCGTCCCAGAATGGTGCGATAATTAAGTCTAAAACTGTGGGACCCTATTGTGGCCAACTCTGCCTGGCACAAAAAACACTATTAGCTCCAACAACTGATTCACCCTCCCCGGGCTCAATGGCTTTGTTCAAAGGTTTGGGGGTGACCCTATGCCGGCCTTTAATACATTGTCTTTTATTCATCTGCGCCAAGAACCGCATAAAGAACATTTGGTCATTGCGCCGAGTGGGGATTCATAGCTATAGGGACTTCCAAATGTAATGTAATGGGTTTGGATGAATTACAATAGAATTTATGTCAACAAAAAATGCTTGATGTTCAATTATACAGGAGATGTATTGCCTGGTCTCTTTATGATTTTTATAATTCATTATTTCAATATATCTATATTGGAAACTTAGAGCGTTTGTAAAGTGATTAGGTAATCGCGATGGGTCTACGAGAGATTTGTGCGCAAATATGAAGTCCTTGAAGATCTGATCATAAGGAATAAATCAGAGGAGGTCTTTTGTCTGTATCGAAAGGGCATGACCGTTACATTGGCTCCTTCTTTTTCTCAACATCAGAGATTTCAGAGTCTAAGGGACCCCATAAACAAAACTGAATAAAAAGTAGTTTTTCTTTAGAATAATATAACAAACGGGCAGTATAGGACTTCAATGGAAGTCTTAAGCCGGAAGAAAAAAAAATATAACAACAAAATAAATCATTCAGTTTGATATAATTTGTTAATTCTTCAAAAGACACTCATATATTAATATATATATATATATATATATTTTTCTACTTTACCATTCATTACTTTACTTACTCTACCATATGTTGTTAGCTGAAAATATTCAATAACTAAATTAAAGGGAAAATAAATAGCATTGTTTAATCTTCATTTTTTTATTTAACAACACATGTAGAAATTTAACAATAGTAGAAAATATCTGATGTGGACAACACATGACTTCCTTGTACGCCTATTAAACTATAAATCGGTGGCTCAAAAAGTGATCCTGCATTTGGTTACTAGTTTCCGAAGATTGCAGTATCTCAAAAACGACACTCGGCGTCGCGATATCCATCTATTGACACACACATACACAAACGGGGAGTAAAACCAGTTTTTTACACTCAATTTTAACACTTAAAACAAATAATATAAAAGTTTAATTGGATTGGAAACCAAATTGCGTTTGTAACCTTTATTACCGAAACATATGATTTCTCTTTTAATTTAAATATAATTTTTGATGTAAGCTTATTATGACCTTCAAGTAAAGTACCCTTTTCGGCTCACGCATTTTAACCAAAATTTAGTAAATACATTTATATCGATATAAATTCCATTCAAAGTCCTATTTACCAAATTTGAGATGTTCTACATTATATTTTAATATAATTTTTGATGAAAGTCTAATATGACCTTCAAGTAAAGTACCGCTTCCGATTTTCCAATTTAAACCAAAATCTAGTATGTTATTTAAATCAATTTATAAGTTATAGATACTGAATTTGAGAAGTTTTGCATAGTAATTTAATATAGTTTTTGATGGAAATCAATTATGATCTTGAAGTAAAGTACCACTTCCGATGATCAAGCAGTAACCAAAAATGGAGGTTCACAATTAGATTTTACAGCAATCCTAAACACAAAATTTCAATTTTCTACGGCTAACCATTTTGAACGTACGAACATACGAACGCACGTACAGACGCCACGACGAAACTAGTCAAAATGGATTCAGGAATGGTCAAAATGGATATTTCCGTTGAAATCTGAAAACCGAAAATTTTCGCGATTGCAATACTTCCTTTACTTCGTATAAGGAAGGAAAAACGTAGAAATAGTCTTGTAAAATAGGAGAGGGGAGGGGAACATACCAGAGCCTAAATTTCGATATTTTATTCCATACTTCTCATATTGGCGAGAGAGTACTGAGGTCTCAATCAGACCCCCTCTTTTATTACGCATTGCAATCCCTTTAAAATAGAGAAAGCTTCTCTGAGACTCTTTAGTCAATGATTCATAATTATAATGAAGTATTTGTTAAACAATTTTGGAGTTATGTACTTTCTCTATTTGTTTAGTCTTTTTTTAGAATCTTGATGTGTTAGGCTCTTGATGTGAGATCCATCTAAATTAATTTGAGTTTATGTTTTTTTGTCGGGATAACTGCCTGAGTAAATGCTCGTGGATTCCGATTGCAGCAGTTACTTGGCAAACGTTCCAAACTTCTAATTTATTAAAAATTATATCACTTACCATTATCAGGTTTATCTGGGCATATGGTATTGGCTTTGGGAATCTAGTGAACCATCAAATTCCCCCGAACCGTACCCTAACAATCTAAAATTATACTAAGAATCCTTAATATTTTTTACAATATCAAAATTCAAATTTCTCATTAGAAATTATTTGCCACTTCTATAATTTTTTTTTATTTAAAGCTAGTTTCGAATGTTATACGCAGTTCTAAAAGTTCAAAAATAAGCAATTCAAAATACTGTTTAGTATTATTATACATATTAGATTAAATGCAATATAAATTAGTATTATAAAATATTTATGAATTATGAATTTAATTAAGACAAGAAATCAAATACATGCTGGTACTCATCAAGGTTTAAGTAGATTATATCAGACAGAAAAGTCTGTACTGGTTTCTTCTAGCGCGGAACTAGCAATGAAAGAAAGGAAAGATGGGATGTTTATAAGTAAACGGTTTAAGGGTCGGGGTTTTTCCAGTAATTCCGGTGAGTAATTGTTTTTTCTATTACAGATGGGAATAAATTTAAGATTGGACTATTGGAGATATTTATTTGGTCATTTAAGCAAAAATCTGGATTGGATTTAAAGGATTTTATTATTTCAAGTGCTTCATATATATTTAATTTGGGACTGTTTTCAACGTAATTTATTAATTTATCTCCTGAGTCTTTGATGAATTTGTTGTTTTTTTTTTTTCATTTTTTCCTTTCCAAAACATCCTCAAATTAAATATAAATGAAGCACTTGAAATTTTTATTTTTATTTTAAGCACATTTTTTTTTATTTAAATGAATTGCAAAGTTGAAATTCTCTGTCTAATTATTATATGCATTTATATGTTCCTTTAATCTCTGATTTAGTGATCTTTTGGTTTTTCCCGGGTAATTGGTTGCACGATCATTACAATTTAGTTCGTATACTATATGCTTTTTTGGAAAGGGTCTATTTTGTCTTTTGGAGAAGGAATATATATGGATATGGTTGATTCTTCTATACCATCATGCGGGTATCAACTTAATTGCTCATATGCGTAGATGTTTATAGATATTTAATTTCCAACTATTAACTATTTAATTTAATTACTATTTAATATTTTAATTAATATTTTACTCCTTTAATTTCGAACTATATACCCATAAAAAAAACACCAGTTCGTAACCTTTCATACCAATTAATTAGTTCAGTGAATGAATGGCTCAAAAGGGGTGTTTAGACGTTAATGACGGAACGGCCAAAATTGGCTTCAGGAATTCAATTGGACTTGTTAAGAGGTAAATGTACTATAAGTCTCCGGATCTAAGAGTAGAGGTAATGAGGGGAGAGAGAAGGTCCCTTCGTTTTTTCGTTTATACCTCAAAAAAAAAAAAGTTGGTAATTTTTATTTAGAAACTGAAGGCCATTATATTTCCTACAGAGATGTTCCTATTATTTTTTTCGTATCAGTTATAGTTTAAGAAATACGCATTGTTTAAAGTAACAAACGGTAATGACTAAAAAAAAGAAAAGTATTGTTCAGTATACTAGACAATAATGATTTTTTTTTTTCAAATTTGTTGGTTGTAAGAACGTATATTTCTTGAACTGTAACATATGCTATACAAATTTATAGGAACATTCTTGCGGGAAAATTAATAATCTTGATTTTTTTTAATGAAATATTTTAAGCTAGGGCCAACCTATTTTGAGATATAAACGAAAGAGCATGACCATTTCTCCCTTTCGCCCCCCCCCCCCTCCCTCATCTCTTAACTAGTCCAAACAAAGCTCTGAAGTCAATTTAGGACATACCGTCATATCTGTCTATAATCCCCTCATTGAAAAGGCTAAATCGATTTTCAATAATCTTCCGAAGAATCTAAAAAGAATATGGCCTAATGGTTTTCTAACGTAGATTAGTCAGTGCAGTGTTCCTAATGTTTAGTTACTTCAAAGGTTATTTTCATGTTTTTATAATCCCATAGTATATTTACTGTAGCTTTGTTACAGTTGTAAACTTCAATAAGGAAAGGAAGAAACTATTTCGGTGACTTACGGATTTGTTTTGGAATCTTCAAAAATAATGTAATGCACATATTATACGTTTTGTATAATATTATAACAATATACAATGATATTATTAAATAACAATATTAATTATTTTTATATTTTGTTTGTAACCTTGAAGAAGATCTGTGTGTTAAAAAGTATGTTTCTTTTCCATCTCTCTCCACATTTTCAAGCTTATATTTATTAAATTCTCGATCATTAAATTTGGGGGGGGGGGAGGTAGGGCCATTATAAATTATAGAAGATAAAAAAAAAAAAAAATAGAAGTGATGGAAAAAATATTCTTGAAGAACGATTGAAGAGACCCAGGGCCTGACAATAACGCCCTGAGCGGCCATCAGTTTTGATTTGGTTCAAATTAAAGCCTCCCCGTAAGTCCCTATTAAGTTGAGTACACTTATCAGGAAAAAGAGGGGAGCTGGAGTGGTTAGCACCTGCACTCCTCGCTCTGAAACTGTTACCTTTAACGTCTCCGTCGGATGGATCCTTTTATGGAGCCGTTGGCGTCCCTATTCCTCCACGCCGGCGGCTTCATTTGAATTTATCGATTCCTTGTTAGAGTTCTCGACTCGCGGGGCCCCAAGGGTTGTTAAGTGGTGTTGCCTGCTGTTGTTTGCCTGTAACTCCACTACATTATGTCGAAAATCAATTCTCAGCTCTATATTGAACCTTGGCTTATTGGGCAGTAACAATAACGTCATCCGGTGATAAGTGCCTCCTCTATCAGCTGCCAATAAACTCTTATTATAGTTCGTTTAAATATATTGCATTTTTCATTGATGTTATTTTAAGCTATCTGTTAAATTTATTCAGATTCTTAGTATTGATTTAACTTTGTCGTACAACTATCTTAACCCGACAATGGGAACGTGAAAGATTCCTGACGTCATTCGGAATGTTGGGCCCAATTGATCCGTTCATAATTACGTATTGCATATAATACTGTTTAACCAATAAATTATTTTTATTAAATTAAATATGTAAATAAATCCCCTTTCTAATATAAATGACATTACATTTTGCAATGCTATATTTTAAAATGATTTTTCAACTAATAAATACACATATTTTTACTTTTCCTTATCTATATTGCGATCGTGAAAATTTTCGAATTCGAGTTTTCAACGGAAATACACTTTTTAAGGTCCCCTGAGTCCAAATAACCAAGTCTCGCGAAATGGTCTGTGTGTATGTGAACCGCCTAGCTCAAAAACGAAAAGTTGTACGATACTGAAATTGCATATTTAAGGTAGGCACATGCATGTGATGTTACGTCAACTTTTTCGTCATAATCGACAAACCAGAAGTGCCACTTTCCACAATCGATTTTACACTTTTTTACAATTTTCTCGAAAACGAATCAACGATTTTGATGAAACTTGCCTCAATTATTCTTTATAAAGGCCTTTAACTTATCATATATGTAGTACATCACCGAGGAAGTGCAGAAAAAAAAGTTATGATGAAATGAATATTTTATTTGCGCGTAACTTAAAAAGTATGCATTTTATGGTAAATTATATATAGTATTCTATGAAAGGCAATTAAATTATCTAAAAAACAATAAAAGAATCATCAAAATCAGACCAGTATCAGCGAAGCGGACAGCGCATCGGACTAACCTGAAGTGGCAATTGTATTATATCATGGATTTTACACTTTACATTTATCTCGAAAACGGCTCTAACGATTTTGATGAAACTTGCCTAAATTGTTCTTCATAAAGGTCTTTAACTTTTCATTTATGTAGTAAATCACCGAGAAAATGCAGGGAAAAAGTTATGATGAAAAGAATATTTTATTTGCGCATGGCTTAAAAAGTATGCATTTTATGGTAAATTATATATAGTATTCTATGAAAGGCAATTAAATTATCTAAAAAACAATAAAAGAATCATCAAAATCAGACCAGTATCAGCAAAAATACAGCTCATCGGACTAACCGGAAGTGACAATTATATCACCGATTATAAAGTGTTTTACAATTTTCTCGTAAATGGTTTAAACGTTTTTGATGAAATTTGCCTAATGTCTTCTCTTTAAAGCTCTTTGACTTTTCATGTATGTAGTATATCAACGAGAAAATGCAGATGAAAAAGTTATAGCGAAAATAAAATTTTATTTGCACATAACTCAAAAAGTGAGCATTTTATGGTAAATTTTGTATAATGTCATATGAAATATAATTAAATTCCCTAAAAAACAAAAAAAAATTATTTAAATCGGGCCCTGTATTAGTAAAGATACAGCCTATCTAATGACAACTATTCCCTAGATGGAAAACCGAGCGCGTCCGGAAAGAGACGAAGTCGACCGAACCTCCTCCCACCAAGTCACCAACCTATTATTAATAAAACGCTCTATAACAATGTATTGTAATAGCATACAAGTAGAAATTAACTTAATAATTTCTACTTTTGTATTATTTAATGGAAACTAAATGATTCCATGGAAACTAAATGGAATTTCCATTGAAACTAAACCCAAAACTTTTAAAATATCAGCTTGACAAACCAAAAATATTTAGTGTACAGAATTGTAGTACTAAAGTTATTTAAGAAACTAATTTATTATACTTTAGTGAGAAAATACTGAAGTGTAATAAATCTGTATTCTGCTGAGTTCATTTCGACTAATGTTTATGTGAACTCTTTAAAATAATCTTAAAGATTATTATTATTATAGGTTGGTAAGGGAAAGTTGTGTGATGCGCGCACCGCACCAGATTTTTTTATTGAGGGTTTAACTTTTAATATTTTCTATTCTATTAAGGAAAACAGGACGGGTTATCCTCCAAGTCGCCAAAAAATTCCAACTAGTGTGTGTGTAAATAGATGGATGTCGGGACGCCGAATGTCAATCTTCGGAAACTAGTAACCAAATTCAGTATCACTTTTTGAGCCACGGATTTATAATTTAATAGGCGTACAAGGAAGTCATGTGTTGTCCACATCAGATATTTTAATATGGCAGTATAGTCATATTTAAACCATGAGACAATTTGGTTAATTAAAAAAATTCATCCTCCATTTTTTCATTCTTAACTTTTTTTTTGTTGTTTTATTGTTATTCGATTATTCCATGTCATTTCGGGATAATCTTGAAGTTTCTTCTGTTAGAATTGATTAAGAGTTGATCAATATTTTACTGATGCTTTGGATATTTTCAGGATTACGATTAATTATTCATGTTTATATAAATGCGTGTTTTTCGATAAGAGCACTAAGAAAATATTACTTCAATTGTTGCATTTGGTGATAATAATTTATATTTTATAAAATAAATTAAATTTCGAAATTAAAACGAATTAATCAATGGAATTTTATATCGACCATAAGCAGAATAAAAATCAATTAATTTTTTTTTCTACTCATTTAATAATATTTATTTCAAAAAACAAGTAGTTTATATAATTAAATAAACTATATTATAATCTATAATTTTGGTAGATGCGGATTTAAATAGAAGAAAATAATATATAATACATCACTTTATTATTTTAATATTATTTTAATTTTTGTAGATGTATTTGTTCTATTAAAAAAAAAAAAATGATAGGTATGAATTAAAAATATTATAAACCATTTAATAAGATTTGATTAAAAATCAATTGAAAATCGTTGTTCTACTCATTTAAAAATATTTATTCAAAAGAACAATTAGTTTATATAACCTATAATTTTGGTAGATGCGGATTAAAATAAAAGAAAATGTATTATATAATGTATTACTTCATTATTTTAATATTATCTCTGTGAATCTCACTCTCTTTGAACTTTCACTGCTAATTTTATATTATTATAATTATTTTAATGTATGCAAATTTTTGTAGATGATATATTTCCTCTAATATAAAAAAAAAAAAAATCTCGCATATATATGTATAAAATCGTATATATATATATATATATATATATATATATATATATATATATATATATATATATATATATATATATATATATATAGTCGAGGATTCATTGCGTGGGGCTGTCACAAAATACATTTCAATCCGCCCAGACCGTATTCGAACCGGCGCACTTTGGGTCAAACAGCGACTTTAGCATGAAAAAATTCAAGTTTTGAATATTTAATATTGAAATGGAAACTGTTCTTATCCAAAATAGACTAGTTAATCACAAAGTTCCAGATAGATTATTCTCGATTGTTTACACTTAAGATTCAATAAGACAAGTTAAAACAAAAAGAATAAATCCTTCAATTTCTCACATTATGTGTTTATTCATCATTCGGTACTATTTTTCTGTTGAAATGGAAGCTACTGAAGTTATGGAACTATAGAAAAACAAATTTTGATTGATTGCATAATTAATTATAGTGCATAATCGATTTTAAAAAAGGTACAGAAATTGTTAATTTTTTCGTCTATCAACCCGAGACAAAGTTATTACAAATAACGCAATGTTCATTTATTCAAAATTAGCGTGTTAGTCAACTGTTTATTTAAGTCAAATCATTTCACATGAAGGCCCGAGTATTTCAGTTGACCGAAACTCCCTGTACAAAAAATAGCACTGTTTGTTTTTTTTTCCCGCAAGGTTTCGCAGATGATTTTTGAATAAAAAGTTAGGCAATTTATTTGGAATATAAATATAACAGCCACAAGGCATCCAATCGGGTCCGAAAATTTCTGTACTTTTTTTTAAAATCTGTTTTGCACTATAATCTACCGTTATATAAAATCTATCAAAATTTGTATTTTCATAGTTACATAACTTCATTAGCATCCATTTTAGCAGACGATTTCTACTCAATGATGAATTAACGCATAATGAGAGAAAATACGAGAATTTATTCTTTTTGTTTTGATTGCCTTATTGAATCATTAGAGTAAACACTCGAGGCTAATATCTCGGGACCAATGTCACAAACTAGTCTTGTTTGCATTCGAATATTTTCAATTTCACTATTGAATATCCAAAATTTGAATTTTTTCGTGCTAAAGTCGCTCTTTCACCCACTGTGGGACGCCTATAGACGTCGCGACGCCGAGTATCGTTTTTGAGATATTGTTGTGGTGTCCACATCGGATTACTTTATGATATGAACAGTGAAATAAATGTGCAGTAAAATGTAAGCAATATAAAATTTTGGCTATACGTATTAATAGTGCCGTTTATTTCCCCACCTGATGGCCTTTGATTTAATCAGAGACTCGATTAGAGCCCCATTGAAGCATATTACCACCATTTGATTTTGCCAGATTGAGCTATTGCCTCAAACTGAGGAAGTTGTATCCTCAACAATTGATCAATTTGGTATATTATCAAATATTAAAAAACTCAATGAACTAAAAAAAATTGTTTTTATTTTTCCATGATATTTTAAATATATATAAACAATTTTGAACGTATTGCAAATTTTTATTTTAAAAATATATTTTTTTTAACGCTAAATTTTCGGGGAAGAGGGGATTTAATAAGAAGAAGGCAAGTAATTACCTAAATCTCTATAATCGTCAAAGTGGGAGTAAGTTTTAAGGATAAGCATGAAAAATGGACCGAAATTGTTGTTTAAAATTACCAATAATATTACTTAAATTGCAAACTTTATTATTTTTGTGTACATTTTTTTGAAGGGGAGAGAGGAAA
Organism: Rhaphigaster nebulosa; assembly: GCA_948150685.1. NCBI lineage: Eukaryota > Metazoa > Arthropoda > Insecta > Hemiptera > Pentatomidae > Rhaphigaster > Rhaphigaster nebulosa. The sequence goes on along the minus strand of OX411312.1, from coordinate 44,219,504 downwards.
TATACCCCCAATCCTCTCCTACCTTCCTGCGTACACCAATGCGAAGAGTTACAGTTTCTCGACTTTGATAAGATATAAAATGAATGTCAAAATAAATTCTCTTATATTTTTATTACTAATCAATTCCTGTATATTATAAGTATCATTAATATTTATTTTGCGGTCTAAAATTGAACATAGATGAATCATAATAAGTAATAATAATTCATATAGATGTACGGAACTGCTTACCACCACGATAATGAACATTGGAGTCAGTGCACTTTGGATATTGTACCAGATCCTGGTATTTTTTCAGCTCTGTACCGAATAACATTTATATATTATTATAAAAATTAGTTACAGAAACATTTAATTAATGTTATAAAAACTAAAACATCATTTTCTAATGATATGACGGCCTACAGTTTCTCTTATTTGATATTTTATGTATATATTGATTTTTTTTTAAAACTATTTCTGTATATTTTTGACATCTTTGATACCTTGAATAATTCTTTTACGATCTATTGAATATAGATAAATTAAAATAATAATAATTCATACAGATATATAATCAATACTCCCTACACTTTGAACATCGGACACTGTGCACGTGAAACGTTTTACCCTAAGCCCTATCTATTTTCAGATCTGTACCGAATATTTTTGATTCATTTTATAATTTAATTTATCAAGGAACATTAAACCCTTTATACGTCATATTTTATAGAAGGAAAATATATAATATGAAGTGTAAAGGGTTTAATATTCTTTGATAAATTAAATTCTGAAATAACTGTCTAAAACTCTTTGAAATCAGCGCCATTTTGTGCTAGCATTCCTTTTTACTTCCTTGTACGAAGTAAAGGAAGTATTGTAATCGCGAAAATTTTCGGTTTTCAGATTTCGATGGAAATATCCATTTTGATCATCCCTGAATCCATTTTGATTAGTTTCGTCGTGGCGTCTGTACGTACGTTCGTATCTCGCATAACTCAAAAACGGTTAGCTGTAGAAAGTTGTAATTTTGTATTTAGGATTGTTGCAAAATCTAGTTGTGAATCTCCCTGTTTGGTCATTGTATGATCACCGGAAGTGGTACTTCACTTGAAGGTCATTACGGATTTTCATCAATAATTATATTTAAATACAATGCAAAACTTCTCAAATTTAGTATTTATAACTTATATATTGATTTAAATAATATAATAAATTATGGTAAACATACACAGGAAGTGGTACTTTACTTGAAGGTCATATTAGACCTTCATCAAAAATTATATTAAAATATAATGTAAAACATCTCAAATTTGGTAAATATGATTTTTATATAGATATGAATGTTTTTACTAGATTTTTGTTAAAATTGGTGAGCCGAAAAGGGTACTTTACTTGAAGGTCATAATAGACTTACATCAATAATTATATTAAAATTAAATACATAAATCATATGTTTCGGTAATAAAGGTTACAAACGCAATTTGATTTCCAATCCAATTAAACATTTTTATTATTCGTTTTAAGTGTTAAAATTAAGTGTAAAATACTGGTTTTCTACCCCATTTGTGAGATGAACAATTCTCCAATAGATATAAGCTGAGTGGGTTTTTCCGCTTAACATGTCGAAACTGTCGATTTCCAATGCTTTATCCAGTGATATTGACAGTTTTATTGTTGACACGGAACATGGAGAAATATCTTGTAAACTAGTTACCTACTGAAGGAAAACGACATATAATAACGGAATAAGACCTCTAGTAACAAGAGAGTGTGTTTTTGTGTGTGTGTAAATAGATGGATGTCGGGACGCCGAATGTCAATCTTCGGAAACTAGTAACCAAATTCAGTATCACTTTTTGAGCCACGGATTTATAATTTAATAGGCGTACAAGGAAGTCATGTGTTGTCCACATCAGATATGTTAATATGGCAGTATAGTCATATTTAAACCAAGTGATACAATTTGGTCAATTAAAAAAATTCATCCTCCATTTTTTCATTCTTAACGTTTTTTTTTTGTTGTTTTATCGTTATTCGATTATTCCATGTCATTTCGGGATAATCTTGAAGTTTCTTCTGTTAGAATTGATTAAGAGTTGATCAATATTTTACTGATGCTTTGGATATTTTCAGGACTACGATTAATTATTCACGTTTATATAAATGCGTGTTTTTCGATAAGAGCACTAAGAAAATATTACTTCAATTGTTGCATTTGGTGATAATAATTTATATTTTATAAAATAAATTAAATTTCGAAATTAAAACGAATTAATCAATAGAATTTTATATCGACCCTAAGCAGAATAAAAATCAATTAATTTTTTTTTCTACTCATTTAATAATATTTATTCCAAAAAACAAGTAGTTTATATAATTAAATAAACTATATTATAATCTATAATTTTGGTAGATGCGGATTTAAATAGAAGAAAATAATATATAATACATCACTTTATTATTTTAATATTAATTTAATTTTTGTAGATGTATTTGTTCTATTAAAAAAAAAAAAAATTGATAGGTATGAATTAAAAATATTATAAACCATTTAATAAGATTTGATTAAAAATCAATTGAAAATCGTTGTTCTACTCATTTAAAAATATTTATTCAAAAGAACAATTAGTTTATATAACCTATAATTTTGGTAGATGCGGATTAAAATAAAAGAAAATGTATTATATAATGTATTACTTCATTATTTTAATATTATCTCTGTGAATCTCACTCTCTTTGAACTTTCACTGCTAATTTTATATTATTATAATTATTTTAATGTATGCAAATTTTTGTAGATGATATATTTCCTCTAATATAAAAAAAAAAACTCTTATATATATATGTATAATATCGTATATATATATATATATATATATATATATATATATATATATATATATATATATATATATGAATTAAAAGTATTATAAACTATATAAATAAGATTTCATTTTCCTAAGACCTATTTGAGAAAAATCTAAGCTATTTCAATTCGAAACTCCGCTTCAGGAAAATGGGGTGGGACTTAAGTTCTAAGGTTCTTTGCCATTGAGATAAGATCATAGGACTTAGTCATTGGTATGCATAGCCTAAGGGGGTGGATAAAGCTATCTTTTTAGTTTGAAACATTTCAGATTAAGATTGCTTTTTAAATAAAATAAATACAGAAGTGTATTATTTTTTTTTTCTGGCGTAGCTCAGTAGAATTCAATTTCATTTAATTTTTTTAATTTTATTATATCATGTTCGTCAGAAAAAAATTTTCTATTATTAGATGCAATATTTGAATCAATTATTTCATAAATTCACACTATCACGATCGACCATTTCTCGCAAAAAACTACTTATCACTGAAATTCTAAAATATAAAAATCTAAAAAAAAACTATATATTATGAACGACCAATCTGTAGGTTACTTACACCAGATTTTAACAATATAATGATTATTTGATGTTCAGATAAGATGCGCAGACAACCTGAAAACCGGTATATATGAAACGTGTTAATTCTGAAAGAACCGATTCATTTATTTTCTTATAAAATAAGTTAACAGCTGTTTGAGAATAGAATGAATAAATTGAAAATGAAATATGAGATTTTAAAATAAATGTATGTAATTTTAAAATTTAATTTATATAATATATAATTAATTAATATTATAAATAATAATAATAATATAATATAATATAATAATAATAATAATACTATAATAATAATAAATAATAATAATATTATAAATGTATTAATTAATATATAAATAATATATAATAAATGAGTACAGAATAATTAAATAGAAAATTTTAGGAAAATGGGAATTTTATTATACTTGGGCTACAGAAGTTTGATGGCAACGCAAAACTGATTAGAAAGTACTTCTGACTGTTAAAAGCACTCAAGTAACTTAGTTGATATATATGATTTGGTTAATATATGTCATATATCACTTGGGTGGATGTATTATTATTATTATATATTATTATATATTACGTGGTTATATATTATTATATATTGGGTGGTTATATATTATTATTATATTGGGTGGAGGTGCATTTCAATAAAAGAAAATAATAAATAACACACCACTTCAAAGTTTTAAAATTATTTCTCGATATTAATAAGTATTTATTTATGAAAACACATAAGTTGAAGTTACAGCTTAAGATTATTTTTAAAAAAACATTATATGTAGAATCAATTGTAATATGAAACAATATCCAATTATAGTTTTTAAAATATGTGTAAAAATTATTTTTGCTTCACTTTATTCTTCGAAAGCATCAAAAAATTAAATGAAATTATTATCTTCATGTCTTATAATAACAAAATCTATTTTTAATATATTTTTAATGCATTTCCTTTAATTTTGGATTTCAATATTATAACAAACATATGCATATTTTATTATCATGCGTATAATGCTTTTATTTATATCTTAAATTTGATTCTTATTTGATTTGATTATTTTATAAATAGGTGAGGATTATGGACAGATCGTAAACATTTGAAAAGTGTAATTAAATCACTAAATATAATTTACAATTAAATATTCAGGGTTTTACCATGTAAATTGATTTTGTAAGGTCTATCAAAATCTGCATGAATATTTATGCTTTTCCGTTCAAATACATGCTACGTGAAATACATTCAATGATAGAAAACGCAAAGGTCAAAATAATTTAATGGGATAATTCATGTAAAAAATTCCAATTCGAAGTCAGAGTAAAATTGTGAAGTGTATTTAATTGATCGAAGTGAAATAAAGAAATTTGATTTCGTGTTTTTTTTTTGTTTTTTTTTGTCAGCTTATTATACTAAATTTTCTCTTGAAATAAAATTAGTGGGTTTTGTCAGAATAGGAACTGTAATTTTACCGAACATTTATTATTCCATGAAAACCCTGAAACATTTCAGCACCCGATATTTGTAGAATAAATAGCACAGTTTAACTTATTTTATTTTTTAATGATAATTTATTAATGTATTCTAATTGGCCAAAGACGCAAAGTCAAAATGAGAGGGAGTTAATTCAACACCAAGTATTTTTAGTTCTTATGTATTTGTCCCATCCACCATATTGTTGGCTTGGAAGAGGAGTTTTTTTTAACTCTGCAGGATGGATGATACCCGAAAGGCCAGGTAGTTCTTGGAAGCCAGACCGGAAGACAGACGTCCTCGTGGCAGATCGAGGTATATGTACTCTGGCTACATAGGAAAACTGGCGGCAGCAAGAGGGTCCAACATCCCGGGGATGAGAAGACTAGCAGAGGAACAGAGACCAATGGGCTAGGTGGACAGGAGCTGCTACTCCAAGGTTAACGGCACACAGGAGTTAGAGGAAGAAGAGTGCCATAATACGAAAAAGTGGAATTTTACAGCAAAAGCGTTTGAAGTTTGCTTATTAAGGTTTATCACTGCCCCTAATTCACTTTAAAACATCAAATCGGGCATTTTCTTAGTCTGTACTACTTATCGTTTTTATGCTAAACAAATTGGATATTCTTCATTTTTTAATCATTTAACCATGAAACATAAATTTAATTGTGGCAGCATTTCATAAAAACTAAAATAAATTGTTATTGCTGTAAATATTATAAAACTAAAAATCTGACATTGTTTCTCAAAGAAATATACTTGAATGACAGCTTTCCTAGGAAAAAAAAATGAAAATGTTCGTATTGTTGTTTGTTATAACCAAAGATTACAGTATGATCGTTCATGCGAGATCTGTGCTTAGTGCATTTTTATGAGTTATTATTATTTTCCTCCTCGTTTCTTTGCAAAAAATGATTAAATTTGGGATCTACCACCTGTGGAAGAAAACATAGTAAAGTATTTTCAAAGTTTTGGTGTCATTCCGTCGAAGGAAGTTAGTGAAAGTGGACATATGTCAATTTATTAAAAAATAGAGAAGCGATAGAGGTGTAAGTTAAAGGTTGCGACAAGCAGAAATATATCCGGAAAGGAACATGATTTGAAGGATCGAAAATTATGTTTTCAACCGCACTAAGGTTCGTTAAATTGTTCCCAAAATTTATCATAAATAAATGAGAAAAATATCAATTGGATTTAGCCGGAGAAACAGTAAATTAGCAAGGACAATTACATTAGAGAAGTATGTGTACATAGTATGCTATGTAGAAAAAATAAAAAATAGGAGAATCTTTCTTTTTTCCTTGTACGAAGTAAAGGAAGTATTGTAATCGCGAAAATTTTCGGTTTTTATATTTCAACGGAAATATCCATTTTGACCACCCCTTAATCCATTTTGAATATTTTCGTCGTGGCGTCTGTACGTTCGCACGTTCGTATCTCGCATAACTCAAAAACGGTTAGCCGTAGTAAGTTGAAATTTTGTATTTAGGATTGGTGTAAAATCTAGTTGTGAACCTCCCTTTTTGGTCACTGCATGTTCACCGGAAGTGGTACTTTACTTCAAGGTCATAATTGATTTCCATCAAAAATTATATTAAAATACTATGCAAAACTTCTCAAATTAGATATACAAGACTTTCATATTAATATAAATAATACAATAAATTTTAGTTAACATTGGCAGACCGAAAGTGGTACCTTACTTGAAGGTCATATTAGACCTTCATCAAAAATTATACTAAAATATAATGTAAAACATCTCAAATTTGGTAAATAGGACTTTTATATCGATATGAATGTATTTATTAGATTTTTGTTAAAATTGGTGAGCCGAAAAGGGTACTTTACTTGAAGGTCATAATAAGCTTACATAAAAAATTATATTAAAATTAAACACAGAAATCATATGTTTCGGTAATAAAAGTTAAAAACGCAATTTGGTTTCCAATCTAATTAAACATTTTTAATTTAAACATTTCTTAATTAAGTGTTAAATTTGAGTGTAAAATACTGGGTTTCCTCCCCATTTGTGAGATGAACAAGTCTTCAGCAGGAGAATTAGATATAAGTTGAGTGGGTTTTTCCTCTTAAAATGTCGAAACTGTCGGTTTCCAATGGTTAATCTAGAGATATTGACTGTTCTAATGTTGTCACGGAACACGAAGAAATCTCTTGGGAACTTGTTACCAACTGAAAGAAAACGACTTATAATAATGGCATGAGACCTCCAGAAATAAGAGTATGTCTGTGTATCCTAATAGATGGATGTCGCGTCGGTGAGTGTCGTTTTTGAGATACTGTAATCCTCGGAAACCTGTAAACAAATTCAGGATAATTTTTTGAACCACCGATTTATAGTTTAATTGGCGTACAAGGAAGTCATGTGTTGTCCTCATCAGATATTATGATATAGGAATTTTAATAATAAAATGTTTTTAAATTTAATTTTTAGCGTTGCCACATAAATTCCATAAGTTTCCACATACAGTCGATGGGCTAGTATCTTATGTACCATATTTCTAATTAAGACGCATATGTATCAAGATTTATCAAAATCGGCCTTATCGTTCGAATCCCCACTCGAGGAGTACAGGTGATTTACCACTAAGGATTTGTTAGTAAGCATACAAGAAGCATGAGCTCAAAGTTTCATCAAAATCGCACGAGTCGGTCCAACTTAAGTGCCACTGACATTTAGACATGAGGCCAATTTTCATATGACATCTCATTTAAATTATGGTGTTTCAGTTTTCGTGATAATATTTCATGAAATATTTTTATTACTTTCAATAAATATCGTTTACGTTGAAAATGGTGTTGACGCCTTTTCAAAATTAGAATTTATTTTTAGGTATTACGTAAGACTATATATATATATATATATATATATATATATATATATATATATATATATATATATATATATATATATATATATATATATATATATATTTATATATATATTAACGTCAAAATGTTTGCTACTTGAGCTATAACATCTTTGTAAAGTAGTCTCCCCATTTTACTCATGTTTAATCCTCAGAAACTGTTACTGTCTGTAACAGTATCAGTTTATCTGTATCAATATGCTTGCTCAGCTTATTCTTATTTATTTTATTTATGATGCCTCTAGTTTTATATACATATACAGTGGGCCAATTGCATCATCGCGTGTTTCTCTTAAGGAGTGCCAATTAATTTATTAGTTAAACCAGCAGAGAAACATATTTTATACTTTTTGTAATACAAAGTATAGATCAACGATTATTGTTTATTTGCTTGGTTTTATCAATAACATACATGGTATTCTCTAATTCTCTCGATATCACTCGGCTAACGCGAAACATTGGAAAACACGAACTAATTTCGCTGTCTCCTAAAAAGCAATGCATTCATCAATCCTGATTAAAGATTGGTGATTGACCCACGTGCCCCGACCCAGATATTCTGGGCCTATGGGTCACGAATCCGATCCCCAAACAACTAGGGTAAGAAGGCACCCGAAATAAAATAAAACAATTATTATTCTTTAAATAATAATATGTTAGTTGATTGAAAACTCAACCTCATTTGTTGAATAAGAGCAAAAAAAAAAAGAGAAAACAAATATTATTAGGATATTGTCCTGGCATATATTTTTAAGAAACCCCCGTTTAACAATAGTTGCTGATAGAAAGCTTCCGACAGAAGAAAATTTAAAAATTAAAATAAACTGAATAATTTTTAGGTGTAGAATATTAATATTAAAACAACGTTTTTAAGAAGTGTTATATTTATAACTTTTGATAGAAAGCTCCTCAAAAAAATAAATACATAATAACATACATGTATGAAGAAACATTCAGTCAATCGGATAAAACGAATATTTCGCTTAGACGAAATTTCGTTAAATACGAATTTTTTTAACACGAACCGGAGAATTCGTTCTCCCGCCGAGATCGTGTTAACGTAATAATTTCTGCATGTGGATTATATAATTGTTTTTTTTTATTTTTATTATAATTTGCTTTATATTTTGTTCTGAAATTTAACCAAATTTATTTATTTTTTTTGTGCACAATTTATGTATTTAATATACCTACCACCAAAATCCTTACAACAATTTTGTGGTTCAATGCTCACATAACATTCCGATGATGGCGCCGGATATTCCCGATCCACGAGTTAATGGTTTATTTGGGTCATTCTTAAGTAAACTGCCATTTTGGCTTTCCTGAGGTTTCTAGAAGCTCATCATTTTTTCTGTTTTCATATTTTTTTCAACACCTCAATCAGCATTCAGTCCATCTCAGAGCATTGTACATTTTGTGCTGTTTAACGTTTAAAAATAAAAAAATAGAAATAAAATTTCTCGTGGAAAGTTCACGCGAGTTACATTCTGTCCGAAGTGAATTTTTAATATTTTCACTCAATATTTTAAATCAAAAAAGTACAGTAGGAGACGCGAATGTTCGGAAGTTTGATTTGTTGAGTGGGGTAAGCAAGAATACCGTGCACTTCAAATCACAATATTACAAATAATTTAAGAGATTAATTTTTTTTTATTTCGGTTAAAAATCATTTGACTTCACCAACTTTATTTTATTATTTCACAATGCCTCGGTTGTACATCCTCAGAAATATCTAGAAGGACTCAAAAACATTAAAATTGCACGAAATAAATGATATTACATTAAATTTTCATGTATAACATATTATGTTATATAATCCTAATAAGGATTACCGTCTGATAAAATTTTTGAAAATTATTTTGAATTTATCTTTATCTAACTTTAAACAGAAATATGCCATGAAAATGAAGATTGTTTATGTCCATATATAAAAGATCAGGCTGATTGGTTCTTCGCTGTTTATTTGTGATAGTTCTTTATGAATTAAAAATTATTTATAGCCAAAAAACTTATTATATGTTGTAGCTTAATGTGTTCTATTGTATGGATTTATTAAGACTCAAGTATGCAGGGATATTATTATGGTTATGTATAGGTACTATTTGTCATTGTAAATTTTATTTAAAGTTCATTGCAATTAATTGTCAAAAAAGTACAGTCAGATTGTTGGGGGTTCATCGCACAACGGCAATTAGACGGACTAGGTACGAAATACAACTTGGAAAAAATCAAGAAAAAATAATTTGAAGAGTAATTCTCGTGACAATTTTCTTCTTTTTTTTTTTTTTTTAAGTATCTTGTAAATCGTAAAACTCGAAAGTAGTTTCTATGGACGAGATTTGTTTTGGTTTTTCCGGGTTCCGAAAGCGAAACCTTATTCGAGAATGACACAGAAATTTTATTATAGCGTGTTTTATTACAACGAAATTTCCGATTGAGATGGTAACATCATTATGCGAAATTTTGATATACTTTGTTTATTATTTAAATGACTATCGCCTTCCTCCAACGGTTGTTTATTAAAGGGGCCAGCCCCCGCTTCTCGGGTTGAGGATAATTCAAGTCTGGAACAGGACGTCTTGTAGGAGCACTCCTCCCCCCCCCCCCCCCCCCCGAGCCGCTGTGACTCTGTGTCTTCTCCTTAATTAGGGATTTAAATTAGATTCATGTTATTCAACATGGCGACCGAGAGGATTAGAATAGCGGTGATATGGCTGATTGTTGCTACTGTCACGCAGCTCGAATATTAATGTCGCAACCGGTGAATGACTGTTCCTCGCATTCATCAACCACGGCTAATTAGGAGGGTATCGAAGTGGAAGAGAGCTGTCGGCGATCTGTCGCCCATTGCGATAGTATCAATATTCGAGCCACGGCGTGTTTAATACTGTTACAGGCGGCATTATGTCATATTTGTGCGGCGTTACTATATTATTACTTATATATTATTATAATATATTATTATTATTACTATATAATTATTATAACTATATTATAATTATTATAATATATTACTATATTATTACTTATATTGTTACTATATTATTACATTATTATATATTATTACTATATTGCGGCGTTACTATATTACAATATTATCTATTTACTTAAAGAAAAAACGTCCAAAAAGGCCAATTTCGCTTATTTTGATTTTATTATAGTATTTCCATTATTCTGACCTTATTTTTCGAGTATAAGTGAACCGTTGATTTCAGAGATCCTATAAGTCATTACACCAAATTTTAATTAAAACGAAAAAAAAAAAACAGTCGAGGCCAAATCGTAATGGTTTAAGGCAACCCAAAACGACTGCTAATCAAAATGGAATTGAATCCTAACATATCATATTAACAACTAAGACACGAAGAATCATTGCGATGTTTACATTTAAATTTAAATTTGCTTGACTCATGGGGTTTCTCAAATCAATCAACTTTACGGACCGACAGTAACCAATAAATATGTATAAAAGTAATAAGGGATTGATAAATTATTTGCCACATATATAATTTTGTTATTATTGAAAACTAGTTTCGAATTTTATACATTCATCTTCAGTTTTAAAAAAAAAAAAACCTGTACCACTACAACCCGTGAAGGGTCTTGGGCTCAGTACTTGGGTAAGGACCTTACTGTTTCAAAGCCAACGGTTGTGTAAGGAGGTGATTTGGCCGAGATCACGCTCAACCGCCAGGTTTTTCCCCCAATTAAGGGTACCCACTTTATAGAGGCTGGGTGAGCCCCAGGAGGGTCCCCCGATCCCACAGGGTCGATCCGCGACTGAATACAGAATAAATAATTATCTGCCTCAGCCGGTCTCGAACCCAGGACCTTGAGATTAGTAGCGCAGTGCCTAACCCACTGAGCTACCCCGCTCCCCTAAAACACAGTTTTACACAGTAAAACACAGTTTTAAAAACACGCAAAAATTCAAAATTAAGCAATTCAAAATACAGTTTGTTATACGCATTAAATTAGATGCAATATAAATCAGTATTATAAAGCATTTATGAATTATGAATTTAATTAAGACAAGATATCAAATGCATGTTAGTACTCACTAAGGTTTAAATGGATTATATCAAAACAGAAAAGTTTGTACTGGTTTCTTCTCGCACTGAACTAACAATGAAAGAAAAGTGGAGCTTTTATAGGTAAACGGTTTAAGGGTCGGAGTTTTTCCAGTAATTCCGGCGAGTAATCGTTTTTTTCTGTTATATATAGGAATAAATTTAAGATTGGACTATTTGAGATATTTATTTGGTCATTCAAGCAAAAATCTGGATTGGATTTGAAGGATTTTATCATTTCAAGTGCTTCATATATATTTAATTTGAGGCTGTTGACTTTGACCAAATAAATATCTCCAATAGTCCAATTTTAAATGTATTCCCATCCATACCAGAAAAAACAACTACTCACCGGAATTACTGGAAAAACCACGACGCTTAAACCGTTTACCTATAAACACTCCACCTTTCTTTCGTGGTTAGTTCAGTGCGAGAAGAAACCAATACAAATATTTCTGTTTGATATAATCCATTTAAACTTTGGTGAGTACCAACATGTATTCGATTTCTTGTCTTAATTAAATTCATAATTCATAAATGTTTGTAATACTGATTTATATTAAATCTAATTTAATATGTATAATCATACCAAACTGTATTTTGAATTTTTGTGTGTTTTTAGAACTGAAGATGAATGTATAACATTCGAAACTAGTTTTCAATAAAAACAAAATTATATAACTGGCAAATAGTTTATCAATCCCTAATTAGATTGATCCTTCTAGAACATCATGCGGGTGCCAACTGATGCAAAAAATTGTTTATTTATGATAAAATTGTTACTAAAAGTGCATATAGACTAGGTTAGCCAGCCTCTCGTTCTTCATTCCTTTCATATTGAGTACCTAACTTTCCTGATTTATGGGGTTTCTTGAATCAACCAGCTTTACGGATCAATAATCACCAAGAAATACGTAAAAAAGTGTTTATGATAAAATTGTTAATAAAATTACATCCTGCCTAGATTAGTAAGCTTAAGGGATTTCTCAACTAAATAATAACTTGCCGCCATTGCGAAAACATCGAAAATGTGTCGGGCTTATAGGGCTTTGCTCCTAAAACACGTTTCTGGCTCAAAAGAATGGAAATCCTTCAAATTTTAAATATCCCCAAAAAGTGACTTATGGAGTTATTCAACTCTATCATTCAAGTATCGTTAATATGTTAAAAAGGTGATGAAATATTCTTCAAATATAAAGTATGGTCACTATCTACAACAAACAATGCATTGTAATCTAAAACTACTTTTCGCTAACATCGAAAATGTTACGACAGTTTATCTCAGATGTACCTAATTAAGGTAAACTTATCAGATGTAACTTTATGAAAAAAATATTAATTTATTCCTCACTCTCAGGGACTTATTGATTCTATAATAATTAGCCAATATATTATTTTATTTATTTATTGTATATAGCATTTCGGTTAAATTTTTGCGATTACCAAATTATTTTTGCAATTAATTAAAAAAAAAATGTATTTGGTTCGGGACTTCATACATATATCACTCCTCTGTGTATATCGGATTGTAAACAAATTTGGATTGTACCTGTGAGTTCTTTCATCAAGTTAATGATTAAATTAAACAAACACATATTCAAACGAAACGTATTTCAACTTCTGAGAATTGCTAACGAGTAAGGCGTTCGATGTCACCCTTTGAGATAAATAATACGACTTCGACTCCTGATAAAAAAAATAAACGATATACTAAAAATAAAGGGTAGGGGGGAGGACATAGAGTAAATTGGGGAGGGTTAGGATTGGATTGGGGTGTGGAGGACTGAGGCTGGCATTCAGATTCAGATGAGGATAGGACCTAAGCAAACGGAGCCGCTGTCCAAAGTAGCCTAAAGAGCCTTATTAGGGCCTTTGTGGAAAACTACTTGCTGCCAACTTTCCCTACTTTCCTAAGGCCCCTTTCAACACTGTTTTCCCGCCCTGGAATCTCTCCCTCTGACGGTTAATTCATTCATTTAACGGCCTCTTGATTACTTAGGCTAATTCGCCAAACACTCAAATAAACTGTAAAAGAACTCGTGAATCTGTTTTGAATATCGTATGTAATTATATAATAGATTCCTATTTTTTTTTTTAAATATTGAATAAAAATAATTTAATTAATAACAAAACCCCGACGACGGAAATAACTCTACCCGTGCTACGTGAAGCATGTACTTGCGTATCTACTAAAACACATTGGTGGTTTGTTAGCGAAGTTGATGTCTGTGAATATGTAAACTTGGTGTAGTAGTCAGGTGTCTTCCACTTCCGAACATAGGACTCTTCTGGCGTTCCAGTAATTTATTTTATGTATGTTTACTCGCGCTGATGCTAGTAGCTGTCTGTCCGTTGACACGTCTGTACGTGTCAACGGACAGACAGCTACTATACTACGGGCCGACAGTCGACTATACATACAGTACCATCTGTATGCATGGTACGGAATGTATTTGTAATGAGCCGTATCTTGTAGTGAAATGTACTTGACTGCGACACCAAGTCTCAATATTCATAGTCGTCAAATTAACTGAAAACCCACCAATTTGCTTAAATGAATCCTTCCCTTAGGACTGATAGGGTTATAAAATATAAGAGTATATTTTCGTATTCGGATTTTTTATTTTCTTATTAAATCATGTTATATATTAACGTTTTTATTTTTCCAGCATTGACAATTTATATTATATTACATATCGATGTAGTTTTTTTTTGAAAAAAGGCTTAAGCGCTATTTAACAAACATTACAGGAAACACATAAAACGTTTTTTCCCCAAATTACTATATATTTTTTATTATATTTTATCCTTTATTGTGTCCAGTAGGAGTTTATTAAAATAACAAAACTTTTATAATTAGAATATTTTTTAAGGCATACAGGCACTGGTCGAGCCCAGAGTCGTCGGTATTAGGTGCTTAAGTCATCAATATTCGATTTTTAGACCATTTCCAAATTTCTTTCCGATATTTCGTGAGCGGGAATCGACAGAGGTAGTGTATACGTCCCAAAATAAATTGAAACCTAAATTTCGAATTTTTGGCGCTTAAGCCTTTTTCAGCAAACGACGTCGATATGAACGATCATGAACTAACACGTGATATAAAATAAATCTTCAAAAAGTCGAGAACACTTAAAATATAACAAAATATTTTTTCAATATTTAGAGATCAAATTGTTTCAAAACATTCACAGGATCTCAAAGAGTAACAGGGACCATCAAACATTATCCCCTTGCGTCTATGCCATAGTCAGGAAATTAAAACATTGGTTGGGTTTAAACCTTTTTTAAAGAATATCTCTTAAGCATTTATTGAACAATGTAGCGCAAAAGGAAATCAAGTCTAGAGATGGCCGTTTCAATCATATAGATCAAGAAATGGATAAAAAAGAGTGATAACTCAGCCATTACGCCCTGGATCGTATCTATAGTTCGGGTGAGTGATCTAGGTAGCTCTTTTAATTTTTACTGAATCAGAACGAGGTAGCTTGCGCTAGTGAATCATTATGTCATATCCTCAGTTACCACTTGTTTTGCGTCTTTACTGAATCAGAATTCGTGCATGAGCTCTTTTCTCTGAATCAATCTCCACCGTCTGGGTCTTGACTCGACCCAGTGAGTAGCTTTACCACTTTAGTGAGTAGCTCCTTTCAATTTTATTTTTTGTAGTGAATCAGACCTAGATAGATATCTTTCTTTAGTGAATTAGAATTTCCTATCCCTGGTCATCCTTTTTTTTTTTTTACTGCTTTACTAAGTCAGTGATGAATCAAGAAATTAGAGCGGTAGCTTTTTCCGGTTAAGCACGAAGAAGAAGAAGAATATATATATATATATATATAATGTAATATATAATTAAAGTAGAAATAAGGACGAGGTTAATTAATTCCGGAAATGCCTGTTGTTTTTCTGTCTCAAAATTTTCTCAGTACGCGTCTAATGTCCAGAAACTTAAAAAAAAGAATTTCCTGAACTGTTATACTTTATATTGTTCTTTTTATGCAGGAGATGATCAATAATTTGGGGGAAAAGAGTGGTAGCTCTTCTCAGGGAATCACGATTTTTGTTCTTCCTCTTCCGCTTTCTCTCTCTCGAAATTTTTAGTGAGTGACCCCTTTCTTCATTTTTTTGCGAGTGATCAAGGAGGCTCTTTTAAAAGTGTCTCCTTTTTTATAATTCATTAAATTCTTTTAAACCGAAAAAAAATCTTTTTCTAGCTTTTTGCTGTAATTTAATCATAATTCATCCCTAGGAAGAGTGGTTTTGCTCATCGCTAATAAAAAAAAAGGTACTTCTGCTAAAGAATTTGCATAGAATATGGATAATTAAATTTTATATTCAAAATTTTAAATAATGATTTTTTTTTTTTAAATGTGACTTCAGATTCTAATTCAGCGGCCATAAGAACATCTAATAAGTGAATTTTAGGCGGCTTATTCGTTTCATAATTTTCATTAGTATTCCATACCAATTTCAATATTCAAAATCTTGTTCTAAATTCTTTGGTAGCAAAAAAAAAATGAAAAAATTAATTTTTAAAATTCCATCCATAAATTACTATGTTGACAAAAAGTAAATTAGACCTACAGATCCATGGTTTATGAGGCCATCGAATAAGCAAAGATCCGTCCTAAACTAATAGTTTTAAAAAAGATGATAATGAGGCACACTAACTGTCAAGTAAGAATGAATGGAGAGTTGCCAAAACCCTTGGAAATAAGGAATGGACTGAGACAAGGAGATGCTCTGGCCCCTTTACTGTTCAACCTAGTTCTTGATAAGGTTGTGAAGAAAGTAAGAATAGAGAGTAACAGTACGATTATCAATAAATCACTGCAATTAATGGCCTACCCAGATGACGCAGTGATTTTAGGAAGAAGTAGGCAGGTAATCGAAGAGGCATGCCCTGAAAAGGGAGGGTTGAAGAGCTGGCCTTAAAATAAATGTCAGAAAAACCAAGCTGATGATCATTGAGAGAATGAGGAAGCAACACCCAACATTCTACAACTTAGGCAGAGAAAAAATCGAATTAGTGTCGGTATTTCCGTACCTGGGATCTCTAATGACCAATGAAGCCAATAAAACAGAAGAGGTTAAAAGGAGAATTCTGGCAGGAAATAGAACATATTAGGCACTTCGGCACCTAACAAGAAGTAACCTAATCTTTCGCAAAAATAAAATTCGGATGTGCGCAACCCTAATCAGACCTGTTGTTAGTTACGGCGGTGAATGTTGGGTAATGAACCAGATAACCAGTGACAGGCTTGACCGGTTCGAAAGGAGGATGTTGCAAGAGGAATGTTTGAGAATGGAGTGTGGCGAAGCAGAAAGAATAAAGAACTATATGATATTTACAGCGATCTGTCCCTGTCTAATTTCATACTAATAATTAGGCCGAAATGGTATGGTCATGTCAACCGAATGAGTGAAGAGAGATAGGTGAAGAAGGTATACAAAGGAAATATCTTCGCCAATAGAGCAAAGGGCCGACCAAGAGCACGATGGAAGGCGAGCATGCGCCAGGCGAGCATCCGTTTGATGGAGGACAGAGGCCTGTGGCAGGAAATGTTGAAGCAGGCCAAGGACCACTTCGGTCTGTAGCGCCAGGAGAATAAGAAGAAGAAAAAGACTTTAAAAAATGATGATTTTATTGTTTGAATTTTGGGTGAAAGTGAGGGTTTAAAATAAGTTTTATTATGATATATGTGGAATTAATATTAAGGATTTGTTTTATACATTTGTTTTATACATGATTGGTTTTAAAACGTAGCAAAGGCGGAAACCAGCATTATTTTTGCATCAACACAATATTTGATTTAAACTTTTAATAATAACCTAAAATAATTGTGAACAAGTATGATTTGTGATTTGAAAAATATATATATTTATATGTTTCATAGATATAATCGATTGTTCACTGAACCAAACCTACTGGCATACATAATCGAGTCGGACTAATGAAAATCAGTCCGGTACAACTAGGTGATTCGATTAGGAACAGCTGTCGAGAGAGAAGGTTGAAATTGCTACACATAGAGGGCATTTTCATTTCAATCATATTCTGAATTTCAATCTGAGGGGAATTTAAGTTCTATCATGGCCCTGATATTGGGGTCGACTCAGTTGGATTACATCGAAATGGCTCATGGGCCCACTACGGCAGATTGAATCGACAATTTTCCTTCTGTATATTACTTCCGAATAACATTTCTTTTTTTTTTTTTTTTTTTTATATATCCCAAACCCGCGTTCACACGTGTAAACATTTAGTGGAGGGTGAACCGAATATTTGAAAATGTAATTTTGTCGCGGTACTGAAGCAGCTGGCTCACATAAAGAGTTGGAGATTTTATTCATTTTATTAATTAAATTTTATTCACTACTTTATACTCATGGAATAAGCTGGATATTGAAATCGAAAATTAACAGTTAAATAAATAAATTAGTCAAATAACAGTAAAACATAGGTAACTAAAAAAAACATGAGGGTCATTTTCAAATAATTTGTCCAAAATACCACAACTTGTTTTAAATCATTTAGAACGCATTGCGGTATTATTTTATTATTAAATTCTTCTTGGATTCGAGTCGAATTGATATTTCAAAGTTATGCTTAAAAATGAAAAAAAAAAATATATATATATATATATATATATATATATATATATATTTTATATCTGGTATAGGCCATTCTGGCATATTAGGTCAGAAATAAAAAACAAAACATCAAATATACATAATATATATATATATATATATTTATAAAAAATATATATATATATATATATATATATATATATATATATATATATATATATATATATATATATATATATATATATATATATATATATATATAAGTACATAAGAACAAATTTATGTTGGTGGAATAAATTCTATACTAAGATAAAATTAATAAAAATAATAATTAAATAATAAAAATAAATTAATCAATGTACAAATAATATACAAATATACTCCATACAAAGATGAAACAGATAGGAATTTAAAAAAAAAATTATGTAATAAGCAAAAAAAGAAAAAAAAAACAACCTTAGAAAAGAGGGCGAAAGAAAAAAAATTCAATTGTTATTATATATACATTTTTGTTTTAATGAATACCTTATATTTTTGTAAAGAAAAACTCGCAGATGAAAAAATAGAGTAACGAAAAAGAAATAACTCTTCTAGTATACATAGGGAAAAAGAAGGAGGGTTGAATTTAATTAGTTCAATATTATTGTGAAGAAGAATATCAATAAAATAAAACCGAATGGCATATGGGTCTGTCAGACGGATATAGTTCATAAGTGGGCTGTTAGATTTCGCTAGGAATTGAATACTGCTGTGAAGTGGTTCTGCTTTAATAGAGCAGGGGTTAACTGCTTGGCCTCTGTTCCTAAGAAGGTAAGGTAACATGGTCTTTGATTTGCCCCCTCCGTCAGTCAAAATTTTTTTAACTGTTTGTCAAGGCGATATTCTACTAACGCCATTTCCCTATTGCCGATGGATATCCCTGTGAATTTCTGATTTATTTTCATACTGTCTCTGCATAAAAATTTCTTGGAAATTTCCTGTTGAATTTTTGCAGACCGTGTTTTTTTTGTAATTTCTTACAAAACTCCTTTACTATATCCTGTATCGCAAGTGCCGTACTTTCGCACCGTATTTAAGAACGTATTGCTCTTTGATGAACATGTAGGTACAAAAGGTCATTTATAATGATGTGACCTTTTTTTATATGTTGACATATTTTCAATGACTGCTAATTTTACTATGGTATGATCTTTTTATACTCGTTTTGATTAGTCAGTAGTAATGTTCAATTTGAATATTAAGTGATGATATAATGTTCCGTATGAAGTACTCAGTACAAAAAAATAATAATATGACTCCTGTAAACAGGTTCAGATTTATTTATTTTATTTTACTTATTTATTTATTTTTCGTTTGGAAGAGAATGGGGTTGCATCTAAAATTTGCGCCTTCGTCGATAGATCAGTCTTATTAATTCACTCTCATTTGAGAAAAACGCTCTTAAGCGCCATTTAGCAAACTTTACAGCAAACACCTGAAGCGTTTTTTCCCGATATAACAATATATTTTTTTAACTTTTATTCTTTATCGTTTATAGCTGGAATTTATGAAGGTGGTGATTTTTTTATATTTAAAATATATTTTTAAGACTTCTAGTACTGATCAAGGCCAGAGTGATGACTGAGAGTCATCAATATTTAGTGCTTACGTCATCAATGGTAGATTATTAAACAATTTCCAATTATTTTTCTCTATATCGTGAGCGGGAATCCATAGAGATGGTGTTTTATGTCCCATAATAAATTGAAACCAACATTTCAAATTTTTGGAGCTTAAGTCTTTTTCAAAAAACGATGCGATATGTAAATAGGACTTAAATACATTTAAGTTATTATTTAAATAAATACATTATTATTATATAAATACATTATATTATTTTATTAAATATATTTATTTTATTTTATTTTGTTTATTTAATATTAATTATAGCATGTGTATTCAGCTGTTGGTATTATTACATATACTAAGACAAAGACACAAGGAGAGCAATGTGTTTAGCGTGTCCGTTTGTAAGGTATGTTACGATGTTTTTAACGAGTTTCATCCGATTTTAAAGTTTTTGAGCAATCAAACTCGTTCAAAGAGATCCCGTGAATGCTTTGAAATAATTTTAGTCCAAATTATTCCGAAAATGTTCTATTTAATGTATTAAATCTAGCCGTTTGAGGGTATGTAACGATATTTTGATCGAACGGCTCAAGTGTCTGCTCGGTGAATTCCCATTAAAAAAAAATCATTTTATTAAATATTTAAAGAGCTTACTTACTCAACCCCATATGGACCTACGCTTCACGGATGTACGGGACAGTCAAATGGAAGAACATTAAAAAACTTCAAATTTTTCAGTCAAAAATTCTTAAGACCATCACCAAAGCCCCTTGGAATATCAGTAACATTACCTTGCATACAGACTTCAATATGCCAACAGTTAACGATTACATACGGACTCACTGCAAACGATTTCATGAAAACTTACACGGATATCCTAGCACACTCATACAAGACATGGCCACAACCAACATGCCTGACAACACTCACAGAAAACTGAAGGAGTGCTGGATGAGGGATCTCCTTGCTTAACTATATACAATAATCAAGACAGAAAGAGATGCCGCTGAATATTACTCTCTATCATGCCTTTCATGCCACTATAACAAATTCTAACCCAGCAAATTCACAGGTTGTCAACATAGACCGGTGTGAATATACAAAATAAAGCCGAAAAAATTATATTAAAAATATTCTCGACTTTTGTTGATAAATAATGTTATTTCATATCTACGTAAACACTTAATGGGTTGTTGGTGAAGTTGACGTCTGTGAAAACCTGGTGTAGTAGTCGCGTTTCTTACACTAGACTTTACTTAGTGCTTACAAGTACATTCCATTCCATGCATCTGTACATGTCAACATACAGAAAGCTCCATGCATCTGCACGTTTAAACTTACAAAACGTAAATTAATGTATTTCAGAAGAGTCTTGAGTTTCGTTTGGGTATGGAAGACACCCGACTACTATACCGAGTTTCAACATTCATGGACGTATATTTCACTTCTTCTTCTGCATAGGCACGACAGCCGCCAACGGCTCTTGGCTTGCTCAATCACTCTTGTCCAACCTTGTCGGTCCTTTAGACACGTTTAGATTTCGGAGATCCTCTGAGACGCTGTCCTTCCATCTGCCTCGTGGCCTCCCTCGAGCTCTCACTCCTTCCAGACAATCCTTATATAGGCCCTTTGACGGTTCTGCCATCATCCATTCTATGAAGGTGACCCAACCACTTTAGACGCTGTAGTCTGGCATAGTCGGAAAGCTTCACATCGTCATATAGGGAATATACTTTTCTATTCTTTCTAAGTCGATATACCCCATTTTTTTCACAGGTCCCAGATACGGCTTAATATTTTGCGTTCAAAGATGTCGATCTTATCAGCTGCTGATTTTTTAAGTTTCCATGTCTCACATGCAAATGCTGCGACTGGTCTAATGGGGGTCTTATATAGCCTTAACTTGGTTAAACGGCTTACCAATCATAAGAAGAAACGTATACTTCACTAACAACTCATAAATGTGTTCAAGCACATTTGAAATTACATCCCGTCCCTTAGAACGGATAGTTATTCCCACAGCCGTTTTTTTTTTGTTAAATTATTTTTTTATCTGTTGTTTTTACATACCCCAATTGGAAAACTTGTCCAACTATTCCATTGAAAAATACTGTTTTATTTTTTACTCGAATTCCGGCGAAGCATTAATACAGATTGTCTGTTTGCCTTTGAGGAGCGATTTCTCCGACACTCGGATCCACTCTCATCAATCGGCTGAATAAATAATAACGACCTTTAATCGAACAAATGTCGACTTCTCGGTAGCCAACCCTACTCGATAAAGCTCGTCCTAACCTTTTTTTTCCTCTTCGTTAGCCCGAAACATGTTTTATGCTCTCAGTGTTAACGTCAAGGCCTATGTATTTATAATTAAGTGGCAATTTAATAGCTCTGCGATACTGAATAACAAAATACAAGATACTAATCGAATGATAATGGATCGATGTACAAAATCGTAAATTTGTTTTCCTTGAAATACTCGAAATATAATTGTCGAGATTATTATATATATATATATATATATATATATATATATATATATATATATATATGGGCATAATTCATTAAAATTATAATAAAAACTATGGTAAATTAAAATATAGTCTTCTGGAGCCAAGAGAATTTATGCAAAGAGAAATAGATGAGATGGTTTGCCTATACGCTCCGTAGCTAGGCGTTACTTAGGCTGGCCCGTGTTCTCATGTTAGGGTATAGGTATTTTTTTAACTTCTGGGCTTTTGTTAGGATTAGAAAAAATGTTTAGCGTTTTTTTCAGTTGTTTTTAAATATTTATTTACTAGGCAATAAATGGGTTTGGGTAAAAATTTTTTGTGAAAGTACAATTTGAGTTTTTTTAATATTAATTTATTTTACTTGTATATAGGTACTAGTGTAATAAGCTAATAAAAATGTTTCCATGAACAAGTATCACTTATTGTGACTTCAGTCCTATGTTCAAGTGTAGAGACTGAATTAAAATATTTAAAAAAATAAATTTATTGACCAAACCTGAATGGCAACAATTTAAAACTAATAATTTTGGAAGTTTTTTTAAAATTAAATGTTCATTTCTCATTTATCGTGTTTTGATTTTGCTTGTCGTGATTTTGGCCCGTTCTTTCAACTTGTCTAACTAACTTAAGTATATATAACTGTAGTATATAACTTAAGTAAGTTAATAAATTAAATATATTTAATTAGAATATGTTATATAAAATGTTTATAAATATAAAACATCAAGTTGGCAACACGGCTCAACCTTAGCTTCGAAGCTTATAGGCAAACCATTTCAACATCTATTTCTGTTTACATAGATTTTCTCGACTCCAGAAACAGACTATAAAGCAGGAGTCCCCAACTTGTTCTAACCATAGAGCGCCCTATTTTTTTTTCTTAGTTTTTTCATAGTTAGTGTTGTTAATAATATTCATTAAAAAAGAATTTTTTATATATTTTTTTTTTATTCTTCTACATATAAAATATGTACTTATTTAATAATACATTAAAAATATCTAGAAGATGTAATATAACTGGATTATATAGGACATTGCCTATTAATTTAAAGAATATGATGATAATCTTATACTTGAATAAGAAATTTTGGGATTGCAATGAAAAAAATAAATTTGGAACAATGAAACAGGAGACGGGCACATAGGTATGTGAGTTTTAATTTGTAAAAAAAAAAAATTATAAAAAAATAATCTAGCAAAACGTTAGCGCGAGTTAAATTCTGTCCAAAGTTAATTTTGACGTATAGTTTGATAATATACAATAGCACAACGGCAACTAGTCCTATTAGATAATAAAGCAACAAAAGGCTTGGGAAAATTAAAAAACAATTTTTTAGTATGTAACTCTTGTGACATGAAGAATTTTAAAGTACCTATCTCGAAAATCGAATATCGGTAAAAAAAAAAAAAAAAAAAAAAAAAAAAAAAAATTAAAACTCGCAAATCAAGCCAGATTTTGACCTCCTTGAGACTGGTATAACTCTCATTTAGGATCCAAGGCTAATTTTAATGAATGTGTATTTTTTTTGTATAATTTTTTCTTGGTTTCAAAAGTGATAGTTTATTCGAGAATGACTCTAATAAAATTTAGAGTAAGGTATGCTGCTGAATTTTGGTACTGCAAAAAAATAAAACATAATATTATTGAAGGTCGGCGGAAAAATATTGTTTACACCCTATGGTGTAAATAAATTACTGTATTTAAACTCATATAATTATATTTCCAGTTGGTTGTGTAGGGTAAAAGATGCTAGAACAGAGTTTTGACGATATTTTTATTAGGGCTGCCAGGTGGAAAGTAAAGATGAATGAAATGTTCATTCTCTTCAAAAAGACAAAGTTGATGAAGAGATGAAATAGTACATTGAAGAACCATAAATACTTTAAATTGCGTTTTTGATCTTTGTATATTTATTCTGATTTTTTTTATTTTAATTTTAATGCTTAATTTTTTTAGTAAAATAACCAACGTAGTAAATAATCGATCTTGGTTGTTAGGCAAAAAACAACTGAAATCTCGAAGTTTATATTATTCATATCATTTATACTCATAAAATTTTATTGTATTCTTTTAAGGGCAATCTTTCTATTTTTTTTTTTTTTTTTTTGGCTTATATTTTCCAAATTGTCATTTCCGACCCATGTCATATAGTACCAATATACTATGTGGTATATTCATAATCAGAATGGCATTACCTATAAGTACATTTACATAAGTCGATAAAGTTTTGTCCAACGCACTTACTGTACTCGAAGCACTGTGTGTTGGCCAAGACACTTGCCAAGTTAACCGTAATCCGGATGACGTCAGATTTGTTTATTGTAAAAATAATTTCCATACGGCAAATTAATGTACTGTTGTATAAACAATAAATAAATAAATATTTCCAGTTAATTATTAGATATTCCACCTCTTATCCGGAATAGTCTGGCCAAATTATTCCGCATAAGCGCTAGATTCTTCTGTATTGCTGAAAAAAAAAAATCTTTTAGTGTTTTTATTATTATTTAAAGCAGGTGACAAATCCCAATAAATAAAACCGAAACAAATTTTTATAATATAATCTATCGGGTTGAGCGATCGTGGAATGGAGACGAGTTAGGTTTTGTAGAGAGGTGAGGGATAACAGGTCAGAAATGATGGGTGATGTTGGGAACCCATTCATACCAGGGTCCATCCATCAAAGGCAGCCATCTTTAAAGCTTATTTCCTCCCCTCCAATACAAATGTGAATACATTTTCAACAGTTTCAAAACAACCTTTCTCTATCAAACAGCTATTGCCTCGAATAAAAAAGATTCTTATAGCTTTAGATATATCCTTCTATATATATGCCATTTTAAGTGTATTGCTTTTTTTACTAGTTCAGAGATTTATTAAAAAAAAAAAAAAAACTGAAAATTATTATGCAACGATTTATTATTTTCCAATAGTATTACAGGAGATTGTTATAACTTGGATCACAATTTATTTTATTTTTTTTTAAAGCCATTTTTTGAATTATAACAACATAATGAGTCACTCCTGGTAGCACCATTCTACACACTATGCATATTTTGAGAATTTAAATATTTAGCAGTTATAATAAAAAAAAAAATATGTTTTACTGATGCGTGGATCATTAACATTTTGTACCTATAAGTTTAATAATATTTATTTAAAACAACATTTTTATAAAGAAATTTGTTTTTTATTGTTTCGCTACAAAACAAAAAAAAAGATTTCAACGGAAATATCCATTTTGACCATCCCTTAATCCATTTTGACTAGTTTCGTCGTGGTGTCTGTACGTACGTACGTTCGTATCTCGCATAACTCAAAAACGGTTAGCCGTAGAAAGTTGAAATTTTGTATATAGGTTTGTTCTAAAATCTAGTTGTGAACCTCTCTTTTTGGCCACTGCTTGATCACCGGAAGTGGTACTTTATTTGTAGGTCATAATTGATTTCCATAAAAAAATATATTAAAATACTATGCAAAACTTCTCAAATTTAGTATTTATACGTTATTCATTGATTTAAATAACATGCTAGATTTTGGTCTAAATTGGAAAACCGGAAGCGGTACTTTACTTGAAGGTCATATTAGACTTTCATCAAAAATTATATTAAAATATAATGTAAAACATTTAAAATTTGGTAAATAGGACTTTTATAACGATATGAATGTATTCGATAGATTTTTGTTAAAATTATTGAGCCGAAAAGGGTACTTTACTTGAAGGTCATAATAAACTTTCATCAAAAATTATACTAAAATTAAATAAAGAAATCACATGTTTCGGTAATAAAGGTTACCAACGCAATGTGGTTTCCAATCCAATTAAACATTTTTATTACTTGTTTTAAGTGTTAAAATGAAGTGTAAAATACTGGTTTTCCTCCCCATTTGTGAGATGAACAAGTCTGCAGCAGGAGAATAAGACCACCAACAAGTTGAGTGGGTTTTTTCGCTTAAAATATCGAAACAGTCGATTTCCAATGCTTTATCAAGTGACATAGACAGTTCTAATGTTGTCGGGGAACACGAACAAATCTCTTAAGAACTTGTTACCTACTGAAAGAAAACGACAAATAATAATGGAATGAGACCTCCAGAAACAAGAGTATGTGTGTGTGTGTCAATAGATGGATGTCGCGACGCCTAGTGTCGTTTTTGAGATACTGCAATCTTCGAAAACTAGTAACCAAATCACTTTTTGAGCTACCGATTTATAGTTTAATAGGTGAACAAGGAATTCATGTGTTGTCCACATCAGATATTTTGAAAAAGGCGTGAGCGCCATTTAGCAAACTTTGCAGGAAACCCAATAAAAGTTTTTTCCCCAAATCACAATGTATATTTTTTTAAATTTTATTCTTTGATGTGTACAGTAGACGTTTAAGTGGTAATAATATACTAATTACAATATATTTTTTAGGCTTTTAGCACTGGTCAAGGCCGAAGTGACCGCTGAGAGTCGTCAATATTTGGTGCTCAGGTCATCAATAATGGATTTTCGACCATTTCTAATTTATATTTCTCGAAATATTTATAGCGGGGTTCGGTAGAGGTGGTGTATATGGTACGTCCCATAATAAATTTTGACTTTTTGGTGCTTAAGTCTTTTTCAAAAAACGACGTCGATGAGTGCAAGAAGTTGCGGTATGAACTTCCATTTGTGGTTGCTTACTAAAACTAATTTTACTACAGTATCAACCATTTCTTTCAACATCAAACATTTCTTTGGACTTTTTAATGAATTGGCTACCATTTCCAATTCGTTTTTATGATTTAATTAAGTATTCTTAATTATGTTGAGGTGCGAAAAATTATCCTATGTAGTGCACTGGTTGCCTACTCTTTTTACTAAATTTTACCAAAACATATTCTCCTGCTTTAAATATCCCTCTTTCGAAATTGATTTATTTTTATTTTTCATTAATTTCCCTGTTTGGTTTTTTTTTGTATGTGCATCTTCATCTTATGAAACCAAATCCACGTCTTCATTTTCAGATTTACTTTAAAAATCCGGCTTTTTAACGAAACGCCCTTTTTATTCTTGACAAAGACACTGAAACTGAAAACCAAACAAGTTTTTCCTATAGCTATTCTGTTCTGGAGGGTCAAACAAATAAATAAAGGTTTCCACAGGAACATGTGCAGAATACTTTATAAACATTTTTGCAAACTGGTCCAATTTCGATGATTTTATTTTCCTTTGTAGAGAATTTAATTGTCTTTTTAATCATTTTTTGGGAGATTCTTGAAAGCTAAAACTTCAAATTTCGTAAACAAAAAAAAAATATCGAGGCCGATTACAAACGTTCGTAATTGAAAGTAATATACCGATATATATATATATATATATATATATATATATATATATATATATATATATATATATGTGTGTGTGTGTGTGTGTATATGAAAATACCATAAGATTATACGCCATAAAAGTTCAGTTTTAGGGGCGGCATCAATAAAATATTCGGTGAGCACTGAGCGTACCAGGGTCTTGTATAGGTTATATTTAGTAATGGATGAAATAAATTTATTTTTAAAGTGTTTTGCCAAGCCAAATAAATACCTTTTGATAGCATTGATTCGCCTACTAACTTCTTGTGCAATTTTGTTCTTAAAAAAAAAAATTACGAACGGAAAACCACCATGTCCGAGGGAAACACTGCCAATATTTGAAAGGCAAGTGCTGAGGAGAATTTTCGGAGCGATAAGAGAGGGAGGAGTTCGAAGGAAAAGAAAAGAACTGGAAACTCTACTACCTGTATGTCGACATAGTCTGATTTATTAAGCTGGGAATATTTCATTGGGTTGGTCATGTCGCCCCGGATGGGTGTGTCTGTGATCTCGAAAAAAGTCATGACGGAGGAACTTCGCCGAACGAGGAGAGTGGGGCGATCCAGGACAAGGTGGCTGGATGGTGTGGAAGAAGATGCTAGAGCCTTGCTGGAAACCCGAAACTGGACTGCGGCACAAGACAGAGCCACCTTACGGAGGCTGTTGGAGGAGGCCCAGACTTGCTAAGCGAACTGTTGCGCCAGATAAATTTATCAATAAAAAATGAGTAAGTACAATTATTATTAACAAATTTGTAATTGAAGCTGAACGTTCATTTCGAAAAATTTCATCAAGGGTTAGAGTGGAATTCTTTATCTCCTCCCTCCTCCTCAGTGAATGCTGTGTTTTTTTTAATCTGCAAATTTTAAAACTTTTGATAAGACACAAAATTCCTTCCAAAAATTTATTTCCTTCCTGACTTCAAGTCGTTAGGAAATTAAAAACGCCTTAGGGTTCATTTTCAATAAATGAAATGTAAAAAAACCTCCAAATTCTATTATGTTTTTTGCATTAACCCATCCAAGTCAAAGGAAAATTTCCATTAATTTTCATCTTTAAAGATCCACTGGAGATATAAAACCGATTTCTAAACATGTTATATTTCACAATACCTAATTTATATTTTATAATATTTGCATCAAACAACTAATTGCGATATATAGGGTTGAAATGAAGTTATAAAAGGGTTGAAAACATTTTATTGATTCAATGCTTGATAGTCCTTGAAATCAATGGTATAAGGAAGTATTCAATATCCATTGTTCGAACTTTAAAACTCGAAACTTCAAAATTAAAATAAATCGTCTGAATCAGATGAGAGTTGTGTTTTAAGTGGATTTGATTGTCCTGGAGTTTTCAATGGTTGGCTATTCGTTGCGAATATCAACTTCATTTAAAATATATATATATATATATATATATATATATATATATATATATATATATATATATATATATATATATATATATACAAATATTTAATTTACTTCTGGTAACAGTTGAATAATTTTACAAAAGCATCTCGAGTTGGGCTGGGACATAATTAGGCATTTAGAGGTCTTGGGGTAAGGACACAAATTGGACCCGCAGATTAAATAACGAAACACATTTTTCTGGAGCCTCCCCTCCTGTTGTTGTTGCATAGCTCAACAACCCACTTACGAGTCATGGGAAGCCCAACAGCAGTCGCGATGAGTCCTTGTTCTGTGCGGCGTCCATCCAGTTTCGAATCCCAATATTCTTCACATCATTGGCCACGCAGCTCAGCCATCGCAGTTGTGGCCTTCCATCTCGACGTCTGCCTTGTATCGTTTCTGTCAGTAGTTTCTTTGAGATCATTTTATCACATTTCAACCTTTCCCGTTTCTTGATATCAATTACATCAAGCTCTCCGAACAGCTCGTATATTTTCTGATTGCTTCTTCACCTCCAGATTCCTGCTGAGCACACTGGTCCATATGTACGCCTGAGGACGTTTCAAATATTTGGAAGTATCTTTCCTCAGCTTTAATAGTTGTACAGGTTTCTGATCCATATATAAGAACTGGGCGAACCAATGTCTTATATTTGACTATCTTGGTCCTCCGAGAAGCAAGTCTGCTTTATAGGTGTTTTTATAGCGCAAAATACCATCGGTTAGCAGACATGGTCCTTTTTTTCGTTTCTAATGATGCCTAATTATTATTTGTAATCCGTGAGCCTAGGTAGGTGAACTCAGAAACTTGTCATAATGACGGAAATTCACTTTCACTTCTGGATTCCTGCGTTCTTCCTCAGATACTATATATTTAGATTTATCCTCAAATACAGTAAGACCCAGGCTCTTAACAGCAGCCTCAACAGTCAAGAATGACTCCGACACAGCTGATTTAGAGCGCCCCACAATGTCAATGTCATCATCATATGCAAGAAATTGGTTCTGTTGAAAATTGTACCCGTGGTCTTGAATTTCGGATAGCTCTTTCAAGGCGAAGATTGAACAAGAGGCATGACAGAGCATATAGGGATATGTCTTACACCACTTCTTGATGGGAATGATATTTCACCATTCACCCTCACAACACACTCCACTTCAGACATTGTTAGCCTAATTAAGTTTACAAGTTTCCAGTAAACACTTAGTTCTTCCAGTTTTTTGTACCACTCTTCTCTATCAATGCTGCCATATGTTGATTTGAAGTCTATAAACAGGTGATGTGTTTTGATTCTATAATCTATTCCCCTTTCCAAGATGGTCCGCAGCTTAAAGATCTGATACGTCACAGACTTCCCTCACATAAATCCGCATTGGTAGGGACCAATCTCACGTTCAACAACCGGAAGGAGTCGACGAAACAGAATGTTTGAGAATATTTTGATTTCCTCACTCCAAATAGTGAGAATGATGTAATGGAGGGTCTTGAAAAGTTTATTTCATCCATGTTTTTAGAGTTATCCAGGCAACCCATCCATCCCAGGAGCTTTATGGTCCTTCAGTTGATTGACTGCTTTTGATGTTTCATCTTCATCTGGTATTTCTGGATCCTCTCCATATCCATACTCAACTTGGATGATCTGCTCTAAAGTTTCTTCTATTTGGTCATTGTATTCATTCTGATAAACCAAAGCCCTTCTTTGGGTTCACCAAGCCTTATTATTATTTTTTTTTTTTTACAAAGTTCTTAATATCCAAGAAACTCAAGATTTTCTACTTATCTCAATAAGTTTGTTTATTATTAGTTTATTTCCTAACATATAAATAAGAGTGCGATTTCTAAGTTTAGCAAGTTTAAAGTAAGATTAAAGAACAACTGATATTACAATGGTATAAAGCAAGGAATGGCAGAGTGTAAAACAATACGCAAGAGTGCAGTGTAAGGAAAAGAAGGGGTGCTGAAAGGAGATTGCAACCTGGAGGGGAAGCTACGCCAGAGGGCACCTGAGGCGTTTGTTGTTTCAGCAAACAGAAGGGTGTGGAGAGGGGAGCTGATGAATTAAGTTGAGACTGATGGAAACCCACCAATTGAATCCGTCTTTAAAAACAATATTGTGAATTGGTTACAACTTTCATGACAATTAATGTTTTTCGTACACTTAATAGAGCATTGGAGAGATTGATTATTATATTAGAAAGGTACTCCATCAGATATCGCAATAGCTTTAGGAGAAAATGAAATAATTCAAACAGTACTAAATTTTCTGAAAGAAAATAATTTATTAAAAGATATCTAATCTAACAAACTAGTCTATACCATACCATGTTTACTCATATAAAATAAGACTTCACTATAAACAATAGACGTTGATGACCGGTAGGTTTTGCGCCTCTAAACAAGAACAACCAACCAACCATTTATTATATCGGTCGATCATTTTGATGTATCCATATGAATTTATTAATTGAGCATCCTTGATTTGATTGATTTGTAGTTATTAATGGACAAGGAAAGATTTGGTCCATTGGTTTTTTAACCGGAGTTTCCAGTTATTCAGTAACAACAATGATAAAAGATAGTTGCGTTGAGTGTTGAGGTGCTGTTGAATTTACATGTGAAATACCGTTTCATATCGATATGAAATAACCCATAGAAGATTTTTAAAAAAATTTTCAGATGTATTTTAGTAAATGTTAGTAAGATACAAAGCTCCTAAAAGTCATTAACATTTTTATTACATAATTGAATATTTTATTTTTTTTTAGATGATTATGGGACACCGCAATGAAGGAAGGAAGGACAGTACCTAGTAGCATCTCTTGATTGAAGTACCTTAATTCACAAAAGGAGATCTCTCATCCAGCTTCTTTTTCCTCGCCTCCTCTTATAGATAGGCATGCCAGATGTAGATATACCTCTTAATTAATCTGCTGTTAAGTCCGAAGATATAATGAAACCGGTGTATTATTAAGTTGATGAAAGTCAGTATTATTTATGCAGCAACGTGCTTCTGAGTTTATATTTTAAATTGAAATGGTGATAATTTTTGTTTGTATTTTTAGCTGAACTCCATATTTGTCATAATTGGCTTAGGCATATAGTCTCTACCTAATTTTCAGATTCGAAGATTTGGAAAAAAAAAATAAAATAGTTTCTTCAATCGTTTAAAATTTAATTAAGAAATACCTACATAGTTATTCTGAGACGAGTGGATCTGAACTCCTTTTCCTCGAAGGCATCTTTAAGAAGTCTCCTAATCGATGCTGTCATTGACGGTCCCCTTTTCTCGTTAGGGCAAAGTAATGACAAGGAAACAGTAAGATGCTATAATACTTGATTTACGATCTTTTTAGGCCAAGGGTGAAACAAGGACTTAGAAATCCAATATAAACTTTCCAACTTTTCCCTTTGCTGCCAACTTAGCAAAGCAGATGTAGCCGGCTTTTGGAAAGCACAATATACAGAACCTATTCCCTATGATGTCACGTCTTCTGATATTGATAAATCCCTTAATTTCGTAAGAAATATTATTAAATAGTATTGTGAACACGTAGCATTTTTTTCTAATGAACAGAATAGACATATTTATAACTAACTGTTGCCCGAGGCTTTGCAAAAGAATATTTCATTTTTGCCATTTCGTTCGCCATGAAAATCAATGATGACCTTCAAGTAAAGTACCACTTCCGGTGATTAAGCAGTGACCAAAAAGAGAGTTCACAACTAGATTTTACAACAATCCTAAATTCAAAATTTCAACTTTCTACGGCTAACCGTTTTTGAGTTATGCGAAATACGAACGTACGTACGTACATACGTGCAGACGCCACGACGTCAAAATGGATTCAGTGATGGTCAAAATGGATATTTCCGTTAAAATCTGAAAACCGAAAATTTTCGCGATTACAATACTTCCTTTACTTCGTACAAGGAAGTAAAAACGAAGTCGATATGTTATACCTATAATCGTTTCCATCCATAAACCAAAGCTTGCAATCTATAAACACCTATTTAAAAAAAATATTTATTAAGAAAAGATAATTAATTAAGAATATTTTAATATCCGTTTTAACATTTTAAGTTAATTAACAAAATATTTGTATTTTTCAGACTGTTTTAATAGACGAAGGTGATAAAGTGTTTTATACATGCAAAGATATTAAATATTAGACCTCAGATGTGTAAATGAATTTATTTTATTATGAATAAGCATTAAAACTTTTATTTGCACATTTCATAATTTATTTATGAATAAAGTAAATAAAGAAAAGGAATGTGTTTTATATTGCTTTTTTATACTTTAACCAACCCTAGAGATTTATACAATAAATATAAAATATATGATAAATAACCATCATATCGCCGCTCAAGATATAACTTTACCAAATACTATTTTCACATTCAGTTATGCATAATTAAGAGCTAATATTTTAATTCGGAATCAATAAATAACATTATTTGTATAGATAATTTTTATTACATTAGTCATTTAGTGATAATTTAACTCAACTTATTGAATGAACAATATATCCTGTATATGAAAACTAAGGTATTATAATTGTATGTTTTTCGGCAAAAATATGCATAACATATCTATTGGCTTAGTGAATTAGACGAAAATGTTAATATTTGTGTGATTCTCAAAAGAAACATTAATTTTCGAGTCACCACACCAATTAAAGATTTAAACTGCCTCTGATTGTTATTTTTCTACTCTCATAAGCTTATTTATCTAATCTACAATTTAAGTTAAAATAAAATAGAGTTTTTAATTTCATTTTTAAACCGAAATGTTTGACTTATCAGTACTATGGATGCATCCGATCTCGTTTTCTGAGTATTATCCAGTTAAACATTTGTTTGGACGATGATTTACTGCAAAAGTCACATAATCATTTAAAAACAGAATATTTACCCTATTCTTTGATCCTCATAATTTTAATAGCATCTTGGAATAAATAGTAATGTCAAGAGTTTTGTTCTTTAAAATACCTAAATCCCATGGGTGAAACATAGCAAGCCTGTGCGTGTGAAAGATTTCTCACATTTGCGAAGTCAATGCGACGGGAACTACTAAAATAACTTACGTAAAATATTCATTCTCAGTCCCATGCCTCTATTATTTTTAGGTTTAGCTTTGTCTTAAAATTATTTATTTTTTCACGTTTGTTCATTTTATGATGTTAAAACTTGAAATGATTTGGTTTTCAGTTTCAAGTTTTCAATTATTTTAAGCTTCAAAATCTAATTTCTAAGTCCTATAGATGAATCGAAAATCTAACTAAGCCATGGGACTGATAATTCTTGGAATTATTATTACTAGGATCGCTAATTAGTCGAAATTCAACCAATGATACAATATTATATCAGCTTTGTGGTTCATTTATACAATTAAAATGTACAGAAAACACTGAATTCTTCTGCTATTGTTTGAATGTAAATTGAAATTAAAAAATCGAATTTATTAAAGTTCAAAAAGGAATTAGTTCACACGTTCAAGAGATGACCATGGCATAGACAGACCAATGGCCAAAATTCCGTTTTTGTTTTTTTTGGACTCTGGAGCTCTCAAAAGCGTAGATCCGTTGGATAATGCACATTGAAAATTTGACCTGATTACAATTAAACTGACCTGATTAGCTGCGGTAGGTAAACAAAAGTATGGCTAGAATGTTCAATGTGCTATATATTTGCTAATGATGATCCGATTTCGATTTCATTATTTAATTATCTTTCAAATTAGCTGTTGCCCGCGGCTTGGCACGGGAATATTTCATTTCTGCCATTTCGTTTTAATTTATATACGTTTATGGTAAGGATAATTATAATGCATGTAATAATTGTGTAATGCATTGTGTTGGTGTGAGTGACATTTGGACCGAAAATGGAAACTTTTGTCAAAACATGAATATTTTTTATAAATTTCAAATGATACACTCGAACTATTACACGTGATAAACTAGGAAACGTGATAAACAAATCAGGACGATCACAGTGACGAACATGTGTCAAATAACGGGACGCACCAGAGTCTTCTATCTTTCAGACGATGATGAAGAAGAGGTTTTTCGGGGATTGCGCAGCCGCTATGGCGCACTGTGTGCTCGATTTGGGACACTGGGACAGCCGGCCCAAGCCCTGCAAAATAAAAAATCGGTCAATCTTTTCATGAGATAATCGTGGCAAAGTCAGAACATTTACGCAGGGATTTGCCTGCCTTAACGGAAAATAAAATAATGAATAAAATTAAAAGTATCATTAACGATTTACGTATTTTATTTATTTTAGTATATTATCTCTCCCCTACAAATTATTTTTTTCTGACAGCCGTTTACGCAAATGAAAGAAGTCTACATTGACAACAGTGGCGGACAAAACTCATTTTCATGATAAGTCTGCTATACAAGATGCCCCAGGAGAAAAGTTCAGTAATTAAGGGAGGGGTCAAAAATGTAGTTCAGTGCCGCCTACCACACCTTTTTATCTCGATCCACTTTCGAATTATGATTATTGAAATGGTTTTCCAAGAAAACAATATTTTTATAATACATACGCATATACATACTAGGTTGTTACAAAAGTCCTTGTGCATGAACACAACCCTTAATTCCAACTCTCATAATTATCCGCTAAGAATGTTTTTGTTCCTATTATTTAAGTCAATGTTTATTTTGACTAATCCTTTAATTCCTCGTGAGTTGAGTTGGCTTTATGTGGTCATTTAGATTTTTAAAACGCACGTGCAATGCCAGAAGAAAAAATCGTGATTTGCGGTCTTTCAAGCTATTACTGGAAAAAAGGCTTAAGCGCATAGGCAGCCGCCGAAGAAATTTGTGCCACAGAAGGAGAGTCAATTTTCCATCGAAATACTGCCGCACGACCCAGATCAGGTCGCCCATCGGTCGTTGATGATGACGTTCTTCTTGAATGTGTGAACCAGGACCCACATGCAACTACTAGTTATTTATAGGCCGTAGTAGGGGCTCAAGCCTTTACTGTGAACAGCTAGACATAGTTTTTGAAATTTTGAGTGCAAAGTTCCCCGCTTTGGTCAACAGGAACCAAGCCATTTTGCAACACGACAATGCCTCTGCACTTCGTTCTCGTTTGGCCAAGGAAAAATTATCGGAATTGCAAGGAGTAAACGTTTTTCCTCATCCTGCGTGTAGCCCAGATATTGCACCATCAGATTATGGCTTGTTTAAACCAATGGCTCATTCTTTAAAAGGACGGATCTTTGATAATTGCGAGGACTTAAAAATTGGATGCGAGGATTTCTTCGCCTCAAAATCAAAGGAGTGGTACCGGCATCAAATCCAATTACTGGCAGAAAGATGGGTGAAAGTAGTTGAAAACAATGGACTTTACTTTGAAGAGTAGTATTCAATAATGTTTAAAATATGTAATCTGAAATAAAGCTGTACTAATCCATAAGGGCTATTGCAACAATCTAGTAAAATATATAAAAACACTAAAAATATATATTTTTTTTTATTTCAGAAATTTATCACCGATCCAATCATTAACTTAATTTTGATGCCTTGAAGGATCATTATTAATTCTAATCTAATATTCAATGGATTCGAACATTGGATGAATTATACTTTTATCAGTTGGAGCAATGGAGGGCTATCAGAACTAATTGGAGTATCGGATTAATTGGATGACTATTGGAAACTGACTTCATCAACTTCATTATTTAACAAGGTCCTAAACAGCTATATCTTCTGAAAAAACGCGGCTAAAAATTCCCCGACTATAAAAGAGGAGTTCCATATCTAACTGATGTATGAAATTTCCGTTTATTACAATTTTTCTTAACCCACAACGCGACATTTACTGCTTTTTGGAGACAGGTTGGTTTCTCGGACCCAGTAACATTATTTATCTACTTTTTATAGAATAAAAAAGGTTAATATATCATCCGGTCAATATATTATGTAATTATTAATGTACTTATTTATTTATTTTTCTGGAAAAATGCAGACCCCCAAAAAAAAACTTTAGTTCAGAAAACCGAAATTTTGTTTGAAATTTTGTTACTAAATTATTTTTTATATTTGCAATTAGTTTGATAATAATTATAAATTCTTTATTTATTCCGGGACACGTATCTTTAGAATAGCATAGCAGGCAATGTTAGTTGAGCTTTATAGCCTTAGAAAAAAAATAATAAAAGAATGATAAATAACAAAGAACAAGATAATCAACAAATAATAGAACGAATGAATAAATAAAAGTAAAATGAAATTATAAAATTATATTAAGTCATTATGGCATAGCTTTTAGACCTTTAAACAAAAACAAACTTCTAATATTAATAAATTAAAAATAAATATTGTTAAAGAAAATAAATTAATAATAATTACAAAAGTAAAAATAACGTATTTATACATAATTAGTTATAATTTAAATTAGTTAAATTTTAATTGAATATAAGGAATTCCTATATAAAATTAGTTTGGAACTGAATGAATGGCCTGGTAGTGACTGAATAAACAGGGTTTAAAGGTGAGAAGAGTATTGGAGCAACGAATTAAAGAAGAACTGGAATTCCGTAAGTATGAGAATCGGTTAAGAAAAGACGGATTAAGAAACACCGATCGGTGGGCCGTTGTATATATATCTTAAGGCCGTGAACGGGCATAGCGGGAATGAACAGAAGATTTGAATTGAAGGAGGTCGAAGATGTATGATGGACGGCGGGATTGGATGACTTGGTAGAGGAAGGATGCCAGGAAATACGATGGTAGGAAAGGTAAAGACACTTCAAATCTTCATAAAATCGAGAGACATAGGCGTCTGTCGGGATCCCGAAGATGAATCGTACAAAGCAATTTATCAAGCGTTTTATTTTCGTTTATTAGAGTATAACAGAATAAAATATTAAATAACTATAAATCCTAAGAGGAAACCAAATAATGAGTTAAAACAATATGTTTGTAATCATAACATAAACTTTAGATAAAATATGACATAGTATTTTTATGATTTATATGATTAATCTAGTCTTATTTAAAAAATGTATTTTTAGATCAAAATGACCAATGTTCACTTTTGCTGACTAGAGTTTCATTCAATTCGGAAAACGTCTTTTTCTTTTGTTTTTGTGTACATTCTAAAAAGAATTATAAATTAGGAAAAATCAAATATTTTAATCACATCCTTTCAAGCCAAACATTTGTTGATACTTTGTAACACGGACCAAGTTCCTTTAGCTTACGCTTTCTTTTCACACTTTTTTGAGCATTCTTTAATTTGCATTTTACACCCATGTAATTTGTCTTTTTACTTTCCCTTACCTATATACGAAGTATAAAAATTTTTTTTGAAAATATTCGTGAAATTTTTCAAATTCGAGTTTTCAACAGAAATACACGTTTTAAGGTCCATTGAGTCCA
Organism: Rhaphigaster nebulosa; assembly: GCA_948150685.1. Taxonomy (NCBI): domain Eukaryota; kingdom Metazoa; phylum Arthropoda; class Insecta; order Hemiptera; family Pentatomidae; genus Rhaphigaster; species Rhaphigaster nebulosa. Next base: position 44,180,813 of record OX411312.1, on the reverse strand, counting down.
AATGACCAAGTCTCGCAAAATGGTCTGTGTGTGTGTGAACAGTCTAGCTCAAAAACGAAAAGTCGTACGATACTGAAATTACGTATTTTATAAGCAAAGATAGGTTATGGCTGTAATGTTACAGCAACTTTTTCGTCAAAATCTACTAACCGGAAGTGCCACTTTATATAATCGATTTTACACTTTTTTACAATTTTCTCAAAAATGGCTCTAACGATTTTGATGAAACTTGCCTTAAATATTCTTCATAAAGGCCTTTAACTTTTCATTTATGTAGTAAATCACTGAGGAATTGCAGGGAAAAAAGTTATGATGAAAAGAATACTTTATTTGCGTATTGCTTAAAAAGTATGCATTCTACGGTAAATTATATGAAGAATTGTACGGAAGATAATTAAATTATGTAAAAAATAATAAAAGAATCATCAAAATCGGACCAGTATTAGCAAAGATACAGTGTATTTTATGAGGAACACAAGACCCTAGATGGATAACCAAGCGCATCCGAAAGGAGAAGGATGCGACCGATCCTCCTCCCACCAATCCGCCAATCTGTTGTAAACAATACGCTCTGTAATAAAGTAATTTAAGAATACAAAAGCGGAAATCAACTTAATACTTTCTACTTTCACATTATTTAATGGAAAGAAACTATTTCCATGGAAACTAAACCAGAAACTTTTAAAATATATTTTCAACTTGACAAAGTTAAAATATATAGGTAGTGTACAGGGATTGTTGTACTATAATTGTTTAAAAAACTTTTTTATTGTACTTAAGTGGGAGAAGATGTGTATGCTACTGAGTTTATTTGAAGCAGTGTTTATGTGAACTCTTTAACATGGTATTGAAAAGATAATTATTATAGGACGGTAAGGAAAAGTTGTGTGATGCGCGCACCGCACCAGATTTTTTATATAAACATAGATAACAATGCTGTTTCTTATCCATTTTTTCACTAAAGGTCCCAGGATTGGATGGAGCCTTTTAAATTCATTAGTCCATTTAGTAATTTCAATAATTTATTCGCGAAATCTGGTCCATTTGTGTGCGAAATTAATTTAACATTATCGGCCATCTAGAAGGAAATTGAAATTTTAAAACAAAATATTAATTAGTTGAAATAATGAAATAGTAAATAAAATAAATTTATAGTAAGCAATTTACATTGTAGTAATAATAATATTAGAAACCTCATCCACCCAAGGAATACTTGGCTTTGGTCGGTGGTTAGTCAGAGAAAAATAGGTGGGTCTGAAGGACTCTGTATGTTCCACAAAGCGGCGAGCTATCTGTTGAAAAAAATAGGTCAGCGTCCTATCGCTTCATAAACTATTCAAAAAACATCTGATAAGAATTTACAAAACCAGCCTTGGAACCTTAAGGAAACAATACAGCCGATATAAGATAAATAATTATGCCTACGGGTTCCACCGACCCATCTTTCGGTTTATGGATTAAAATATTTTCTGATAATTTGAAGATTCCTTAGCAACAGTGTCGTGACAAGGGGGATCAGCGGATATAATCCTCCTCATCGAAATGTATGAACAAATATAATTTTTATACCCACCAACATGAGATTTGTATTTTGAGTAATGCTTTTGGTAATTTTAACAATAGTTTTTGATCCAATTTTCATGTTTATCCTTAAAACTTACGCGAAATTTAAGTGATTATTTGCCTACATCTTATTCAATCCCTTCCCCCGCGAAAAAAAAATACTGCGTCCGCCTCTGGTTAACGGTAGCAGATCTTATTTATTAAAACCTGTACAGAATTACGCTTCAAACATCTTGTCTTTTTCTGTTCTGATGATTCCTTATTTTGTGAAATATTGACTGATTACTTATTTACTATTATTTGAGATACTAATGGCTTCGTCTCCCAATTTAAACCCAACAATAATATTTGTGTCATTTTTGAGTTTTTGCTCTCATGAATAATAGAATTTTCATGAATCCTTAATTACTAATTAAGGATACGGCTAGATTAAATGGTAATTGAGACATACGTAGCCTATATCAGCCAAACCATAAAATGCAATATACATTGTCATTCTCTCCCTCTTCCGCATTTTGATTTGTTCATTACTGCTTAGTTGTCAGTTAAAGAATTGAGCATTACCTATATTATTGATTTAATAATAGCTTTCATTTGATATCGTTAACTCTTTTTATAAAGGCATCTTTTAAAAATCTGGTGCGGTGCGCACACCGCACAACTTTTATGAGATACCCGATCATGATTATCGTGAATCGTCTTTAATACTACTTCTACTACTAATAATAATACGTTAAAAACTGAGTTGTAAAGACCGTATTGTTGAAAATGGGATTTTGGAGTAGTTAGGAAGGTTCGGTTGCATCCGTCTACTTTCGGGCAAAATCTAGGATCGAGCGCTAATTCTTCTCTTGTAGTCCAATACGCTGTATCATTACAAATAGTGCTGCGTATCAGATATTTTTTTTAGCAAATTCATTTGAGCGACAACTTATGTTTCCATAAAACGTATATTTTTAGGATTTACGCACAAATGCAATTATGTTTCTTCAATTTTTTTTCTCCCTACATGTTCTCGGTGATGTACCGCATGAATGAATTGTTAAAGGGGATTGAGCAGAAGACGTTAGGCAAGTTTTGTCAAAATCTTTGGAGCCGTTTTCGAGAATAGCGTAAAATCGGTAATGTAAAGTGGAACTTTGGATGAATCGATTTTATCGAAAAGGTTGCTGTTACATCCCAAGCAAATGTATACCTCAAATTCGCAATTTCAGTTTTTTACAGCTTTTCCTTTTTTGAGCAGAGCTGTTCACTTACACACAGACCATTTTGCGAGACTTAGTTATTTAAACGAAGGGAACTTTCGAACCTTTTCACAATTCGCAATTCTTTCGCTTACTGTATATACAGGTAAGTGAGGTAAAAAATATTATTTTAAATTTTTACTTTTTTCATGAGTTTATATTTCTCAGTTTTATTTCCTATATGAGAAAATGTATTTTTAATGTCTTATTAAATAAAATAATTGTATATTCCTTCTATTTAATTTCCTAAATTAAAACTTTTTACTGCGTTTTTTCAAAGCTTTTTCCTCCCTCCATTCATCAAACCCAAAGAGATTCCCTTAATGACAAAAAGAAACATTAGATCGATGATTCCCTGAAGTCAATTTTGTGCCAGGATAGGCCAAAGAGGAGGGGGTCTAAAATTGCAGCCTTGTTTTTGGAGACGGTTATAAATGACTCTCCATAGCTCTTGTCCCTGTACCCGGGCACAGTCTTGTCGCGGCAGGTAAATTAATGCATGGAGTAGGCACGCTTCCTACTAGGTTCTTCCTCCTCTCGGTATAACTCACTCCCCGTCTTCAGTTGGTGGATATTAATTGAACCGTCGGAGGGAATGTGTCAGTGAGGAACCCTCGGTACAATCTCATCAGCAACTAGGGAACAGTGGGGGGAGGGAGGGGAGGCAGTGAGGGTTGGTGTTGATGTATAAATGGGGTAGGGATCTGAATAACTTGAATAAGGGTGGCGGCTCAAGTTTAGAAACAGTATCGTTTACGAAGTTTCGTGTTAAGCACCGTGTCATTTATGTATTAATTGTATTATGTATAAATGTACTAGTCACTCAACACAAAGCATGTTACAGTAATCTTTATTTATCAAAGTAACATTGTTTTCATTCTAAATTGTAACAACGAAGATGAATTAATAAAAATTAACAAACAAAACAAAAATATAAAAATAAAATAAAAAATAATATAATAATATTCATAGAAAATTGCCATAAAATTAGATAAAGGCATGGACGACAACAGTACGATAACACTTTTGTGTATATTTCACCAGATTTCACCGGATCAATAATAAACCAGAATATTGTCTGTGGACCAGACGCTCCAACGATACTACCCTCTCTTTCCTTCCCACCTCCCCACATCCTTATAAATCGCACATCGTTGTGTTTCTTATGACTAGATTAAAAAAAAGCCTGTGGTAGCATCGTGCCAAAATGGCGTCCAAAGACGCCGAAATAACGAATTTGACTTGAAATAATATATTATAGGACTTACGTTAATATATTATAATATATAGGCACAAAATATATAAGTTCGCTTATGGTAGTGTAATTCTTTGACCGCACCCCCTGACCAACTTCCCCCTTTAAATATAAATATACGGTCAAAACTTCCTCCATTTTGACTTGAATTAGTTCTTTGATAACTGTCAATCAGCATTTGACTTAATTTTAGAAAAAAATAAATAAATAATTGATTTAGATACTGAAAAACACCAGTAATAATTTGTTGATGAAGTAGTGAAGTTGGGATTTCAAGATCAGTTGTCAAAGTCGAACAGTAACATAAAAATCTATTAATAAAATATTGGAGCACTTCTTCCTAAGTCCACGTTTGGACTCCATTTTGGCACGGTGCGGACACCCTTTTTTCTGGGAACATGGATATTAATCACTAGTGAAAAAGAACACAAAGATGTGTTATTTATAAGGATGTGGAGGGAGGGGTCTGGGCTATAGCCTAATAAGGCAGGCATCAGAGGGCTTGCTGTTTTCTCGATATACTGGGTATCTAAAATAAATTTTCTCAAATCCTCCTCACGGCTAAATTCATGACATGATTTAGCGCAAACTTACAGTTTGAAGATAAAACCTCAGCAGTAATGAAAGACCGATATCTTCAGAATTAAGGGATTTACACCATTTTAGAATCTTTTATTCAAAACTTAACTATTATTTTTCAGGTGCCTCATTGATAAAGACTTGGAGACATGATAAATCATTTTATGTACTTTGTAATCGTATTTCTATTAAAAACATTGCCAAACATGTTGATGTATTTTTCCTCTCCTTATATACATGTCGAGAATTGTAAATGCAGTTACCAATTGTCAATGTGAGGGCTATAGGAAGTATCAAAAGGCATCGAATAATGCGTATCGAGTAGGGTAGCTAGACGGAGTCAGGAGAATCAGATATTCAGAGTTGAGAATCAGAATGAAACAGGATTAACAGATGTGTCGAATGGACAACCATCGAACCGCAAGCGATCAGCGAACTCGACCAAGTATATAGAAGTTCTGAGGAAAGGACAAAAGTAAGAGCTGATAAATGAGATATGAGATATAGGAGAGAACGAAGATCCTTCGATTGATATCAATGTAAATATGTTAACATGTACATGTATATGTATACGTTAACAGTTTTATCAAATAAATCTGGTCATTTGTAATATTTCCTCAACCTAGTCTAGTTATTTAATAAAAAAAATATTGTGACAGAAGCCTTTACTTTAATTTGAGCATTTTACTGTATTTCAAGTGCCTAGTTTCATTTTATTTCCTTTATTTATTTTTTTACTTTCACTTACCTATATATATTTAGTGTATATTTATCAATACTTTTACTATTGAAATATACAGTACGAGAATGTATTGCGATCGTGAAAAATTTCGAATCCGTGAAAGATACGTTTTAAGGCCCCCTGAGTCCAAATAGTTCCGCAAAGTGGTCAGTGGGTGTTTGTGGTAAGTTCAAAAACGAAAATTTGTACGAAACTGAAATTATAAATACCCTTGATGTTACAGAAACTTTTTCCCTAAAAAATATTTACCGTAAATGCTTAATATCATCGATATTTTCACATTTTTACAATTTTTTCACAAAAAGGCTCTAACGATTTCAATCAAAATCTTTATATCAATGTACAATTAAATGATCTGCATTATCAGATATATTTCATTCTCATTGAAATAGTATTCCAGGATTTAATTGCCGAATATTTAAATTGCCTTCTCTAAAGTAGAGTTAATTTTGATTTAATTAACCATATTAAGAAATAATTAACCATCTCCCTTTGTTAGGAGTAATAAAAAATGGATAAACATATACTATGAAAGACTTTAATAATTAACTGAAGGATAAAAAAGACAAAAAATTTCCGGAAATATGTGTAGTAATATAGATGGATGATATACGGTATGAAAGCCAAAGATTTTGGAAAAAATTAATATCTGATCTATTAGTCTACTAGAAGGTAAAAGAAAGTGACAAAAATGCATAACCTTAAGCGATTGTTGTAGATAATCATTTCTATTAGTATAATATTATTTAATGAAAGCTAAATTTTTCCATGGATACTAAATGGAATTTCCATGGAAACTAAATATTAACTTTTAAAAATTTATCTCAAGTAGAGACGTAAGTGAAAGTTGTGTAAATTGTTTTCCTTTATTTCTTTTTTACTCCCTTGTACGAAGTAAAGGAAGTATTGTAATCGCGAAAATTTTCGGTTTTCAGATTTCAACGGAAATATCCATTTTGACCATCCCTGAATCCATTTTGACTAGTTTCGTCGTGGCGTCTGTATGTACGTTCGTACGTATGTTCGTATTTCACATAACTCAAAAACGGTTAGCCGTAGAAAGTTGAAATTATGTATTTAGGATTTTTGTAAAATCTAGTTGTGAACCTTCCTTTTTGGTCACTGCTGAATCACCGGAAGTGGTACTTTACTTGAAGGTCATAATTGATTTCCATTAAAAATTGTATTAAATACTATGAAAAACTTCTCAAATTTAGTATTCAGAACTTATATATTGATTTAAATAATATACTAGATTTTTCTCTAAATTGGAAAACCGGAAGCGGTACTTTACTTGAAGGTCATATTAGACTTTCATCAAAAATTATATTAAAATATAATGTAAGACATCTCAAATTTGGTAAATAGGACTTTTATATCGATATGAATGTATTTACTAGATTTTTGTTAAAATTGGTGAGCCGAAAAGGATACTTTACTTGAAGGTCATAATAAGCTTACATCAAAAATTATATTAAAATTAAATTCAGAAATCATATGTTTCGGTAATAAAGTTTAAAAACACAATTTGGTTTAGAATCCAACTAAACAATTTATTACTTATTTATAAATACTTATATATATATATATATATATATATATATATATATATATATATATATATATATATATATATAGAGAGAGAGAGAGAGAGAGAGAGAGAGAGAAATTTTTTTAAAAAAAACATCCTAGGATTCCAGGACATAAAGTTCTGAAAATATCTACCTAATACATCAAAATTGCCCTTTTCTTGAGAATCACACATAAATATTGTATATTTATTTTAAATAAAATTCATGGTGATAGGTTTTATATTTTATTTTGTATAAACCCTTGAACATACCAATTTAGCATTAAATCTTAACACAGGGCATTAGCTTTAAGCCTGCGTTACACCCACCCACCCTCAATAAAGTGGGTACCCTAAATCAGGGTGTGATATAACATTTGCGGTTTAGGGTGAATGCTCACCACATCACCTCCTAGTACTGAACCCAAGACCTTGCATGGATTGAAGTGGTACAGGCTCTTATAAGTTATTTATTTAAGAAATAAATAGAGGTTATAAGTAAGTCATATTTAGGTCACAGTATCTTGAGATATGTTTAGTGTACTATGGGGAGTTATTCACTGTTCGTTGGAATATGTTCTCAGTAGTCTGTAGTTTTATAAAGTTAGTTATAGCAATATATGAAAGATACTCTCTAATATTCTATCTATAATATTAAAGAATGAGATTTTTTTACGTATTTCTTAAAAATGGAGATAATGAAAATCATGAGATCAGAAGCAACAAACTATTTCCATATAAATTTTAATTATGCCCTAGACAGTTTGATATTTTTAATTTCTTTAAGATTCCTTACTAAATTGATATTAATGGATTTGTTCTAAGAAATCCTGCACACGGGTTTTTTTAATTCAAAATGTAGTTTCAGAACTTCGCTAACCATACTTTACGGTCCAAGGAATTATTTTCTCACCCCGTCTTAACAGAGTGTATCGTTCTAATAAAGGAGAATTTTCCGTAACTATAAAAATTTCATTAAAAATACGACTTCTCCCCTCCTGTGCACTAACGAGGCTACAGAAAGGCTCTGGTCTTTACAAAGACATACGATGGCCTCCCTCCAATAAATTCATATTTAGTATCTGCTGTATTTATAGGGAAATAAAGAAGAAGGGAATTAATTATATTAAGTTTAGGCTGGTCGGGGCTTAGGGTAGGCTGAAATTATTTTTTTATTAGGACATAAAAATGTGCTGAACCTGCGTATTAAATTAAAATATTTTTATCGATATTTTTAATTAGCTTTCATTAAATACTAAGTATCAGCAAGAAACGTAAAACACAATTTCTGAAAAAATAACAAAAAAAAAAATAATACAAATGTTTTTTTAATAAAATGACATTTCTATCAACATCGAGGCATTGACTACTACCTATACTAACAAGACATTTTTAAGAATATTTCAGTATCGCACACTGAACTCACATGTTAAATTTATAAAAATTATACCGTCAAAAGGGGTGATAAAGAACAAAATTGGGGATTTTCTGTTGCTGTACACGCACCGTTTGATTTTAAAAACGTCCTTTTGGGGCGATTTTTTAACAATACTTTTTCGGTTATATTCCTTATATTTTCAGATATTTTAGTCTATGTGTGCGAATCAGCGAGCAACAAATGGCCACGGCTTTCGGTTTATTATTTTCAATAATAGACCTTTGTAATCGACCAAGAATTTTTTTTTTAATTTCCCTCCCCCTCAAAATTTGAGGTTTTACGTTTCAAGATACGTAGAATCCAAGTATCGAATAAAAACAAAAAAAAAAAAATACGTTTTTATTTTGTTTTTGTTATTATTAAATAAAAAGTGATGAAATTTCCAACAAAATAAAAAAAAAAATCATTTAAATCGGACCAATATTAGCTCAGATATAGCGTAATGAACTTCGTAGACTAATTCTTCGGCGCTACGGGTCATCGCCGCTCTAGGCCTCCTGATTTCCTCGCATCACTACTTCATCCTTCCTTGGATTATTTCTGCACTTCCTTTAGCTTCTTGGTCTTTCCTTTTTCTTTTCCAACTGAAGTGCACATCCAATATTTTCTTCGTACCTTTGTACCTTTTTACCCTCTGATTACATATCCTAACCATCTCAGCCTACTTGCATTGTCACATTTTCTTCTTAACACTCACAGTACGGCTCTCTCAGGTCGATCATCTTAGGACAAGCTTCAAATTTCTGCTCCATAGGTGCCTACTGTTTTGTTTATTTGCTGAACTTGGTAGATATCTTTTATAGAGTATTCTTCACAAGTTCCTTTCCCGAAACACTCCAAATGCTCATCTGAAAGATAATCTAATTATCTAAGCTGCAAACCAAAGCAATGAGGAAAGTCCTGTGAATAGACATTGCAGCGGGTTTTTTTTTCATACAAACTCACATATTTAAAGACTGGGATGAGTAACTTCCAAAAATGTTAAACAACTTTTTTCTTTACATGCTTTGTTTTCATAATATTGGCGTTTGGCAAAGATAAATAGATACTGGAACATTAAAATAAACTAAATGTTTTATTCTTATTTTAACGTGTTTTTATTTGAGGTTATCCTGCAGTTTACCAACCCATTCTAACTATAGTCAGAAGGTCAGGAAAGATTCATTACGTGGGGCCGCGGGGCCGCCACGAAACAAATTTCAATTCGCACAGGCCGGATTCGAACCGGCGCCATAGCAATGTCCGGGTTGTTAAGGTAACGCCTTAACATTCTCGGCCACCATGACCTCTTATTTTAATGTTATTATAGAAAATAAATTGCGCTCAAATTAAAATTAAAATATATATATATATATATATATATATATATATATATATATATATATATATATATAATATTCTTTCAAAATTTTGTATAAAATAAAAAATTGCAAATAATAACTTTGAATAGATAATCAGGAGAACTTTAAATTAGTCCTCATCGAATCTTAGCCAACCTCTTTTTTATTTTTTCGGGGGAGTTAGCCATATCATTTAATGTATGAGTAGATAAGATTTTTATCAAAACTTCACCAATCTTTTTTTTTTTTTTTTTTTATGGATAGTTCGGATTAGCGAGGTTCGGATTAGCGATAATCCACTGTACATCACTAAATAATCACATGTTTAGCACAGGGTGAGAATGGAAATGAATTCATTTGGCCATAGTCATCCCGAAATTCATAGAATTTATGCTAATGTTAGAAAATTTGCTAATATTTTCATTTAGTTCAAAAAATAATTTAAAAACCTTACCTTTATTCGCAGATGGAGTTGTTCTAGCACCACAAAAACGATAAGTTAATCTAGTTTAAGGAGGTAGGCGCAGCACAAGAATTTTTTTCCAAAAAAATTACCCTAAATAGCAAAGTATACTTAATTTTTTTTCTACATTGAAATCTTAGAATATAATTACTGAAAATATGTAAGCTTGAATACAATATTACATAAACCACCAGTATACAAGAAAAAAAAGTCGTAATTTACACTTAGAGCTAAAAATATTTTATATATATATATATATATATATATATAATACATATATATATATATATATATATATATATATATATATATATATATATATATATATATATATATTATATATATTATATCTTCAACTTCCTATTGATTTTTTCGTAGAAAGATAATAGCAATAATTCGTAAATAGTAAGAATAGCAAGAATTAGTAAGTCATAAAAGGCAGACAACGTAAGGTGATTTTTTTTTTCAAAATTGGCGAATTGAATGAAGTCAATCTTCTGGAACAGAGTGGTCTCATCGCTAGAACGCATATAATGGAGGCTTTTAATCTGTTGTACAGAACACATTCTGTTGTTTTATTTTATTTTTACTTCACACTGCACAGTGATTGAAGATGATCGGAATATGACGATTATCGAATTCTTCAAAAGGACACAGTGCATTACCTTGGATAAAATAGTATACTCCTAGGGGCAATATTATGTACACATTAGATTAATGGTGCAAGAAAATAAATTTATATTATTATTTGCACCAAAAGGAAAAAGAAATAAAGAAAAAAGCCATGGTCTGCTAAACTAATAAAAACACATTATATAATTAAATATTTTTTGTTTCAAAGCAATGTTTCTATAAAAAATAAAAAAAATTGGTTTAATAAAAGTTAATAAAAAAAACAGCAAGCATGCAATAAGGAAAGGAAAAAAAAAATTTTTGAGTAAACAACTTTTATGACGTCGGACATGTAATTAAAATTATTTTCTTTTAATTATATAATATCGTTATAATTTAGCTAAGCATAATAGATAATATTTGGATCGTTTTAGAATATCTGCTGTTCGCACATATTAACACGCTAATCCATTATCTTACAAATTAATTCCCGATTATACGTTGAGGTTTCTGAGTAATTATGTACTCGTATAGTAGACCACCTTTTCGCGCTAACTGCCAACAGTATCTTCCAAAGGTCATCAAGCTATGGGTTTTTTAATAAAACATAATATAAAAGGTAGAAAATTTACTTCATGAAATATACCTTAAATTAAAGGATATTTTTTTTTATTTAACATTTTTATCAAGTTAATTGATATTAAATTTTTCTTTGATTAATTTTTTAAAGATATAAGTTAAATCCAATTGAAATTACCTACTTTTATCAGTCAAATAAAATGCATGTAATTTTTTTTTTTTTTGAAACATTAATTTTTCTTTACCAAACTTCCTCATTAAGTAACAACGCAAAAATAGTGCAGTTTTTATTTATTTTTTTATTACCACCAATCACAAATGTACAATGGCATGGCATTAAAAAGTACCCAGTTGCTTCCTCTTGATCCTCCTCTTCCCGGTGTTGATCCAGGTACCAAAATTTACGAATAGAGATATAATAAAAAAAATTATAATGAAAAATAATAATACAAGAAATAACTGATTCTCAAGAAAAGAGCAATTTTCAAAAAAATGGAGGAATCCAAAAAAAAATATATGTGGGCGTTATCTTTGATCACCGATTTAGGGAATAAACCATACTTTTGAGATAAAAATATTTTTTTATAATAATTATAAATAATAAATTTAGACAAACAAAAATTAAGAAAAACAAAACAAAAACTTGAAAAATTAACTAAAAAAAGCATTTCAAATGTTTTTATATTAATACCACCTTAGTTGTCGTTCCATGAACCTGTTGGCTTATATTACTTCCATGGGACAGACCACAAAATAGACCCATGGTACGGATAACTCAAACTTTAAAGTCGAATAATTAATATTTAAAATGCCTACTACTCCTTTTTTCAGCCTAAATAATAGAATGCAATAGGAATAAATGGAATAATTAAATTAAAGTTTGAATAAGTGAAACATTGAAGCATGGTATGGATATTAATAAAATGACCTACCTGTGTGACGTTCTCCCATACAACGTTGGATGGAAACTGAGGCCCTGGGGATCATGTAAGATAGGTTATTGCAAGAAAACAGGACTGTCTCAACAAAATGACATCCTAAAAATTTCCATTACGTCTCATGAAGAATGAGGAGAGAGATTTTTTTAATTCAACCACGGGATGGACTTATTTCTTGTATAAAAATTCCATAGGGCTCAAATATAAATACAATTTTGTTCTAATAAATGGATTAACCTTTATTACTATAACTCCAGTAGTCAATTATCTAAAATTAATTCTTAATTAACTTATTGTAAATTTCGAAGCTAAGTATTGGGTTTTGAAATTTGAAAGCAGTAGTGGATACACCCATGGTACGGACTTTTACCATGTTTATGAAAAGGTACTAGTTCTTAAATAATAAGAACTACCTTACATGATGCCCGATATGAACACCTGAATATACATATATAGAAAATTCATTAAAAAAAAAAACCTAGGTTCCTAACTGATATATCAAAATTACACTTTTCTCAAGAATCACCCGTAGCTTAAATCTTGAACATGGCATCCCAACAAATTAATTATATTTATTGTCATCATTGAATATTACTTATAAATGAGATTTGATTTGTTTTAATATTTTTCCTACTTAAATAATAATTTGGACCAGTGCAATAAGCTCGAAAAGAGGATTTGCAATTATTCATGTAGTCCTGATTTTCAAATATGTTTCATAAACTGGTCTCATGTTATAAAATCCGAATATTCGACCATGGAGCGCCTGTGCGCGCGCCGACATCTAGAAAACGCCAGCCAGAATCACGGAAAAAACCTTTTCCATCCCATATATCTCCTTTCTGATGCAAATTTCGGTTGAAGTAGTCCGAATGCATTTTGAAGAGCATAAAACGTCCTAAATTGTATGTACTATTATAATTCTTTACAAAACAATACCGAAAGATATATGTCATAAAAAAGCAGTTTATAATATTTTTATTATTATTTTTTAATTAAAAATCCTGTATGTTTGCTTTTATATCAAGTAGCTATCGAGATTCTAAGCCACTATGTCAAAATTGAAAAAGTGGTGAAGTGTATTGAATAAATATAAATTTTCTTTTAACTTATTTTATTTCCAATTGTTGCTTCACGGATATACGGGACAGCCATAAAGACACGCATAAAAAAAACTTCTAATTTTTAGGACTACAAATCAAAGCCCCATAGTACATTAGTAACATTATCTTACAAACAGGCCTTAATATTTAACGAACACATACGGGCCTACTAAAAAAGATATCAAGATTACATACGCGGACATCCTAACTCATTCATGCAAGACATGGCTGACATCACTCGCAGAATGCTGAAAATGAACTGGATCTTCTTGCCTTTCTACATACAATAATAGTGCATACGTTCTGTGAACAATAGGACCAGTTCAATAGAACATATTAAAACATTGAAACTCCTTCTGAAAAATTACGATCACTTGCTTAATTGAAAAATGGCCTATTTAAAGCCAAATAATATGATTTTTTTTTCATCATACAAAATTTTTAATTAGAATATGGGGGACTGTGGATTTTTTTTCAGTATATTATCGTATTCAGTTTTAGAAGCCCGAGTAAGCCATATCCGTGGATTTTCATTACGCTGATAAATTTCTATATTTGATTAATACTGGCACTCATCTCGCCCTACGTCATCAATCTCCCTTGATTCATTCACTAATTTCCATTGAATAGTTAATCAGAGTGGGAGTTGATATGAAGTTAGAATCATAGCCCTGTTGAATAGTGATGCATCCATCCAGCAAACTGTAATATAGTCTGTCAAATGGATCTAACTCAGCTGAAATTGGCTTATCTTTATGTATTCTTAACCCGGATACCGCATCAGTTTACCTTAAACTATATCGTACTAAAACAGTAATTTTATGTAGTTTAATTGGATATATATATATATATATATATATGGATAATGGAAGAATGAAGATTAAGGTGGTAAGGTCACTTAAAACCAACTGATTCAGGTCAAATACCAAATTGATGACGAAATGCGAGGCTGAGAATAGAAGGAGGAAGACCTTGAATATAATGGAAAAATAATGTAAAGGAAAGTATGGCCGGACATGGATTAACGGAAGAAGAGACGACTGACAGGAAAAAATGGAATGAGTGGCTTTAGAAGGAATTTTGCTAAGGGAAAATTCATTCAAATACTAATTTATATATATATTCGAGTTCAAGTGGTTTTACCCTGCTTTTTCGACGCGAATATCTCTTAAGTGCCGTTATGCTATTTGTACGCATGAGCATGTGATACCTCTAGCTCTATTACAGAAAAAAATCAACTACTTCATAATAAGTAACTTAACTCCGTGGCGCTACAGAACTATGTGACCATTTTCCTCCTTTTGCATTATAGCAGTAAAAAGAAATATAAAATATTTATTTAATATTGAGTAAATTAGCATAAACGGAACGCCGATATTCTGACAGACGCGATCCGCACAGCAGGTACCTAGTTATCTTGCTAGATCGGGCTAAGAAGTGGAGAGGGGACTGTTCGTGCTGGAGGGGTTACTGCCAGCTATCGGTACGCGTGCACACAAAAGTTGAGCATTAACCAGCTCAGCGCTCAGGTGCAGGGATTTTTTACAACTGCTAATTTAGCTTACAGAAGTAAATTGAATTTCCAACTATATAGAAACTTAAAAAAAGGAATTCAAGAAGGGAGGTAAGAGAAAGTTGTGTAATGCGTGCATCACCACAATTTTTATATTATTTATTTATGAATAGGAACTAAATAATTTTTCGGCTGCTTGGCAAGATATGGAAATCAAATAAAGATAGGAAAATACCACTTCTTTTTTCCCAACATTCTCTCCTTAACTGTCAGCACATACATTTTCTGTGTCGAATTCGCTTCAGATAAACCTTAAAATTAATGAGAAATATTTTACTAATCAATTTTGTATTATTATTTTTTTAAAAATAAAATGGTTCGCTTATTTGCTTATTAAATTTGTATGCTGTATTCCGCGGGATCACGGTATACTTGATCGTTTGTACAGCCTTCTTCGGGATCACGTGGTAATAAAATAAAAATTGATGCGGTTATTTGTCAAAAAAAAAAATTAACTTTCATATATAACGAATTTTGTATTCATTAATGTGATTTTTTTTATTTATTACTTTTTCTTCTTTTTAGTCCTAATGATGTCTGAATTGACGACACGTTACCGGGTCATTTGTTTTCCGGTGTTTTAGAGACCATGGGCTTTACTTTTTTTATTATTTTTTTTTTTTTGTTATTAAGTTGTTTATGTTTTTATGAACATCTGGAATTTTTGTGTTACTTCTTCAAACATATTAGCGTAGGCTAATATTGCTAAGTGCTCGTGGCGTTAAGACCAGTCCAATATTGATACCATTGCTGTTAATTGATGCAGAAACCTACATACAGCTGAGAGCCATTTTCCTAATGAAGAAGGTTCCACTGATTCCCGATAATCCGGGCTCAGCACCGGTCGAGTGAAGTTCAAGACCTTTACTCTATCGGACCAGCCATATATATCTTTCTCCTGGCGACCTGTGGGATAAATAAATTTCCCTGCACTTTGACGATTTTAATTCCCAACGATCGTTTCTATATTTAATTTGCAAATAATTATCACATATCGATTATTTCCAAGTAAGAAATAACAAACATTTTGGTCCATTATTAAGTGCGTCTTTATCAGATTTCTACACCAGATGTAGGTAGTTAAGTTAAATTTGGTTTGTTAATTTTCTATTCTAAAAAGGCTAAGCCGATTCCAATACTTTCACCGAACAGGGAATACCAAAAAATTAGTTAATTTAGAAAGCTTGTGTAGTGCCAAAATATTGAATTTCGTTCATCGGTAATTTTTAGTAATATTATAATACGTCATTAGAGAGTTAATTCGTACCAAGAAAGTATAAAGTTTTGTTGATATAATACATATACTTGGGTACGCTGAAGATTTTTGCTGATGAATGTTAGGCGAAGATGTGGAAACTAAAAAATACAACAACGTATTGATGAAAGACGGAAAAAAATCAGGTCTAGAAATCAAACAGTATAAAGCACTCAAAAATGAATGGGGATATGTTCTAAAACTTAATTTATTTACGTTAAAAGTTATATTCATCTTTACATATATTAATCTTAAGGAAGAAGTTGACAAAATATTTTTTTTTTTTACAAACTCAAAGTCTTAAAATACGAAAAAATATGAATCTATTTAGAAAAAACTCAAGAATTTTGTATGATGGAAAAAAAAAATTTCTTTGTTTCATTTTTCAGCATATGGATCTCTTAAAGTAAATTAACAAATTATCTTAAAGAAAATTATAACATGTTTTGAAACATGCAGTTGAATAAAATAACTCTTAAAGAACTTCGATGGGGTTTAATTTAATTTCACTTCATTTTTTATTAATAGCAACATTTAATTATTTAAAAAATAAATGAAACAAATAAAAGGGAATTTATGCAAACTGAATTCGGAATTTTTCATAGTGATAATAATTTAAATTGATAGCTTGAGTGAAATTGTTTTGAACGTTCTAACACAAGGGTAATAATTTAGATGCTCCGATGAATTATGCATGGCCTTGTTTGAATTTCGGATTTGAAATTAATTTCCCATATACATTCGTTAGCGTTCCATTCTGCATTTTTATTTTTTTCAGTTTATCTAAAAAAAAAAAAAAAAGAAAAGTGCGGAAGTATTTAACTATTCGTCTATGTTTTCACCACAGTCCCACAGAATAATATTGGGTATTCGGTAACAAAATGAAACATTTATGGAATTTCAAAGTTGTATTTTGAACAAATTATATATTCATAATCTACGTTTCATTATATATGAATCAATGGAAGATTGTATTTATTTTAAAAATTTCAGCCACAGGTTTAGATTTTTAAAACATTGTTTCATACCCTCTGTACGTATGGTTATGGACAGAACACGTTACAAAAATCCTTGTGCATTATCACAACCTTTATAAAAATAATATAAAATTATATATTATATATAATTTTATTTATTTTTATTATATATTAAATATAATTCTATATATTTATATTATATATAATATATTATATATTATATATAAAAATATATAATCTGGAATAAAGCTATACTAATGCACAAGAACTAATGCCTGGTACGTATTAAATCTGTCAGAACTCTTTGTATTAATGTATACAACAAAAATAGTCAAAAGTTAATGACAGTTTTTTTTTTATTTAAATATAATTAAGTCCATAAATTAAATAAAATGCCTGTATATTTGAATAAATATTTAGGCTATTATGAATTTAATTAAGACAAGAAATCAAATACATGTTGGTACTCACCAAAGTTTAAATGGATTATATCAAACAGATAAGTTTGTACTAGTTTCTTCTCGCATTGAACTAACAATGAACGAAAGGTAGGTAGCATGCTTTTAGGTAAACGGTTTAAGGGTCAGGGTTTTTCCAGTAATGCCGGTGAGTAATTGTTTTTTCTGTTATAGATGGGAATACATTTAAGATTGGACTATTGGTGATATTTATTTGGTCATTTAAGCAAAAATCTGGATTAGATTTGAAGGATTTTATTATTTCAAATGCTTCATATAATTTAAGGCTGCTTTCAAAGTGATGTATTAATTTAACTCCTGAGTCTTTGATGAATTTATGGTTATTTTCATTTAAATAAATTGCAAAGTTGGAATTATCTGTCTTATTATTATATGCACGTATATGTTCCTTTAATCTCTGATTTAGCGATCTTCCAGTTTTTCCCGAGTAATTGCTTATTTTTTGAATTTTTTGTGTGTTTAGAACTGAGGATGAATGTATAGCATTCGAAACTAGTTTTCAATAAAACAAATTTATAGAAGTAGCAAATAATTCATCAATCCCTAATTAATTGCAGTAGGTCTGCCTTTGTCTCCCTCTAGGTCTAATGCCCGCAGGTTTAATTTGCTTGGATCCCTGTCTTGACTCATTCTGTGAGCGTGCCCAAACCATTTGAGCTGAGGCTTCCCCCTGAGTCTCCAGACCTCTCTAACGGTCTCGTTTCGGATCCTATTTGTTCTAGTCATGGAAGCTACGCGCCGGAGAAATTTCATTTCGGCAGCCGTTAAACGGCTCCAGTCTTTATTCAGGAGTATCCAGGAGTAACTCTCAACCCCATACAAGAGAACTGGCAACTACACACTTTTGAATATGCGAAGTTTCACGTTCTTTCCTACTTCTCTTTTTCCTACAATAGTGTTGCAGATCTGGTAGTATGCATTGTTTGCTTTTCTAATCCTGTTCGAAATCTCTTGTCCTACCTTCCCATTTCTGCTAATTCTTGTGCCCAGGTATGTGAAATTCCTCTATGATTTCCAATTCTTGACCGTTGCATTCAATATGTACATCTTCAGGATTTCTTCCAACTTGCAAGATTTTACTTTTATTAACTTTTATAATCATGCCTTTCCTGGCAAGCTCTACTTCCTATTCGGTTATGGTCCGTTGCAGATTTTCAGAAGTGTCTGAGATCAGGGCTATACTATAGCTTATGCTAATATGGTCTGCATATTCCAGTGTCCAATCGTAGTTCTCGCAGTTATTCTTTTGCATACTTTTAAGATTTCGTCCTTAAAGATTATAAGGAGCAGTAGACTGAGACTGTCTCCCTGTTTTACTCCGTTGTCCATGAGAAAGCTCTCGGATTCATTGCCATTTATTCTCACTATTCCCTTTGGTTCTTGGTAACAAGATTTGATTGCCTTGATAAGGCATGATGGAACATTTTATTTTTTATCATTCAAATTAACATAATGATGAAATAAATAATGAGGATTGAGTCAACAAAGTAAATTTTTTATTTTACAAGCCGACGTTTCGGCTCCATCATGTTGCCTTCATCAGGGCTATTTTAGTTCTATCACCAGTTTGATCTAAAACAGCCCTGATGATGGCTCACATGAATGAGCCGAAACGTCGCCTTGTATAATAAAAAATATTCATTATCACAGTTGATGAAGCAACATCAATAATTAAATTAATATAGACCAGATATATCATCGGCAAAAGTGTGAAACATTGTAACTGTCAAATGCCAGCTTTTTTAACTGAGATATCGAACGTTAAAAAAATTTTGAGCGTGACAGGTTTGTTGGTTTTCGCGTGCATGTTTGTATACAACAATATACAAATATTTCACACTCTTATAAAAAAAAAAAAAATTAAAAATAAAGTATCTTTTCTTCGTTTTTATATTATGTTTTATTAAAAACGATTATCATATGTTGCATTGTGGAAATGATATTTAAGGAAGGAGTACACTCTTTTTGTTAAGCTTTAAAAAATATTGACTATTATAACGATTTAAAATAAAATTTTCAGGATTATACGACCAAAAGAATGGAGAATAAAGACAATAGTGAGTAATTTATAAGTTAAAAAACTAATTATTATAAATAGTTAAAGTTGTTTAAATATAACAAATTTATATTTGTATATATATATAATTAATATATAATATATATATATATATATATATATATATATATATATATATATATATATATATAATTTTTGGTGATTTTTGTTATAGTTCAGAGGTTGTTCTGAAAATAGATAAATTCTCCAAAACGTCGATAAGGATATAATATAAGCATATAATAATCGTTTTTAATAAAACCTAATATAAAAAGGAAGAAAATTGACTTCATAAAATATTTCCAAAATTAAATTTATTTAAAAAAAATATACTTCCATAAAAAAAAAAATCTGGTACAGTTTTTTAAACAATTTTTGTAAAACAATTCTGTACACTACCGACATATTTTAGGTTTGTCAAGCTGAAAATATATTTTAAAAGTTTCGGTTTAGTTTCCATGGAAGTTCAGTTCGGTTTCCATGGAAATGTTTTATTTCCATTTAATAATATAAAAGTAGAAATTATTAAATTGATTTCTACTTTTGGATTCTTACGTTACATTATTACAGGATGTATTATAGACAATGGATTGGACGATTGGGTGGAGGAGGTTCGGTCGTATCCGTCTCTTTTCGGATGGGCTCGGTTATCCATCAAGGGTCTTGTAGTCCTCATAACATACGCTGTATATTTGCTAATTCCTGTCCGATTTCGATTTGTATTTATTTTGTATTTTTTTTTTTTAGATAATTTTGTATTTTAGAGAATTTAACCACCTTTCATATGATTTCATACATAATTTACCATAAAATACTTACTTTTTGATTTATGCGCAAATAAAATTTTCTTTTCGCTATAACTTTTATGTCTGCATTTCCTCGTTGGCATACTTCATCCATGAAAAGAAAGAGTTTTAAGGAAAAGACATTAGGCAAGTTTCATCAAAATGGCTAGGGCCGTTTACGAGAAAATTGTAAAATCCATGATATAATAGCAACTTCCGGGTTAGTCCGATGCGCTGTATCTTTGCTAATACTGGTCCGATTTGTATGGTTCTTATTTTATGATGTAATACCATTCATACAGTTCTGTACATAATTTGCCATAAAATGAATACTTTTTAAGTTATCCGCAAAGAAAATATTCTTTTCGTCATAACATTTTCCCTGCATTTCCTCGATGATGTACTAAATAAATAAAATACTAAAGGGCTTCAAGGAGAAGACTTTCAGCAAGTTTTATCCAAATCGTTTGAGCCGTTTTCCAGCAAATTGTAAAAATGAGTGTAAAAGTGATAAAATAAAGTGGCACTTCCGTTTAGTAAATTCTAATCCATCCGTTATTTCTCTTTTCCGGTGATTCTGAAACATTTCATAACTTAAAATAACGCATTCTTTTTTTTTTTTCTTATTTTATACATGCTAATCAAAAAACAACAAAAAATTCGAAAACTAATCAAATGTTCAAATTTTAGGAACGCACACCGAAGCATAAAAAATAGTACAATAAATAACAATTAGCTAAATAAGACAATACGGATAAAAAACAATGTAATAAATATATTTAAAGAAAAAATAAATAAACAATATAATTATATAATTATAAAATAATATTTTGTTATTGATTGATTGTATAAAAATGTTTAAGCATTCATTTTCCAGTAAGACCCTAATAACACTACAGAACACTACAGAACCGAGTGTTGATAATTTAGCTTTAAGCATGTGACATTAGACACACATTGACGTGATGCTTCACGTGACCACGTGACCCCCTCAAAGGTGGAACCACTCCATCCAATCAGAACCAGCGCTCAACGCTCACAAAAGGCTCTCATGTCCGAGCCAAACAGGCACATAACTCCGGCTAGGATCAATTCACAGTACATGGAATCTAGAATCGATTAAATCAAATCTCAATAAATAAATTTATATCAGAAATAATTAGATACAATTTTAAAAATTCACTTTTTTAACTTGAGAAGATCCAATTCTTATGAATGTTATTTTTCAACCCGGATAAGACATAAAAACTCCAAAAAAGAGAAATTTAATTAAAAACGTTTCTATATATTACTTGTGAGGTTCGTTTGTTAAATCTAGTGATTACGTTTTTATTACTATTAGGTTTTTGAATCTGTCCATTAATTTGTCTCTGGATTCGTATGGTATGTTGTTTACTGAGTTTTAATAAATCGGTTAAATACGAGTATACTGAATTAGTATTAATGCAACTTTAAAAAAAAAAAAAAAAAAATTAAATGCGAACATATCTATCATGTAATATTTTATTCCTAACATAACCTCGAAAATTATTGTTCAATAAAATAAGCAGAGTTTTCTAAAACAATATTTTCTCTCTTCTTCTTTTAAATTAAAGAAAGCATAAATTTTTTCCATATCAAATATATTTGAAGATTTATCCTTAGAGTCTTATCTGGAGAAATAATTCAAGCTTAGATTACATGAAAAGTTATAATGACATGACTTAAAATAAGAAACAAAAAAGAAAATTTTGTTTGTCTAAAATTTATTTATTTTTGATTTACTAATTTCATCGCCTTACAATTTGTCTTTTATGGCCAATAATGAAGGATTTTTTTGTCGATCTTTCTGTGTTTCTTACAACCCTTAGCTAATTACAGAAGTTACATCGGTAACAATTAGCCAAGGATAGCTTAGGAAAGAGAGATCAGTAGAAGTAAAGGACGAAAAGAGAACTATATATATATATATATATATATATATATATATATATATATATATATATGTATGTATTTTTTTTTAACGTAATATAATATTCCTTGATCTAAGGTATATAGAAAATAAAAATAAAATAGACGCTTTTTGTGTCATTTTTAAACGTTCATAGCTCCGTTTCTATAAATGTTAAAAAGCAAGAATTGGTATCATTTAACAGGGAAAAGGTTCCATTAGAGATTGCAAAAAGAATTTTTGAATTCGGATTTAAGGCGAAAGTACAGTAAGCAAAAAAGTAAACCAGGTTTGATGAAATAACCGCTCACAACTATTTATTTTGCAACATATGACTGGATCTCCATTCAGGTGATTGCTATTTTAAAATTATATTTTACGATTCTCATTACTTACTCTTGCATTCTGAAGTAATTCTACACCTGAAAATTACTATAATTTTGTAGCCAATTAATAAATTAAAAATAAAAATTATTAATTGAGGTGAAATGAAATATATCCTGACTTCTTTAATTATAAGTAAATTAATATTGATCACAAACCACCTCAAAGGATTATTATGTTTCTTCTACCTTAGAAAGTAAAATGAAGGGGGATTAATTGGAATCTCCAGTGAAAATATTCTCGTGGTACAAAACCATTCCGCCTGCCTGTAGATTTCGTAAAACTGACAGAAGATAATCTTGTTAGAGTGATTGGACAAGGTGTGGATACCTCCGAGCAATAAAGAGCAGTGCCGTGCTTGCTATCGGCCAGTGAGCATCTGCGATAAAGGATCCTTAAATGGATGTCTGGTCGTCCGTGCTTTTATATTACTTCATTGTTCTCTTTGGTCAACTTTTTAAAACGGCACTGGTTCATGGGTCAGGGTTAATATATTTCATTAATTTTTCATATCTCAGATAAGGTAGTATATCTACTTTACCTATCTATATAAATATATTGTTACATTTCCCCGTCTCCTTCATTATTATTCTTATTAATTAATGTTAATTAAATTATTGAAATATCCTTGGTCTAGAAGTGTGATGCACCTGGAGGGAAGAGTTGGAGTGAGATTAATTTTATTACTACTAGGCAGACAAAGAGGCAGCAGCAAAAATATTTTATTAAATAAAATATAATTATTCATTGCATAAGCTGTAGATGATTAATAGTAAATGGTTTACAATTAAGGAGTGCTAGACTAATGATGAAGTAATAACACACTTCACTAAATGAATGTAAATCCATATCAGATATGAAAATAAAGCACATATGGTTAATCAAAAGATTCTAGAAATCAATGATGAAAATATAGTTCAGTATTTTTCCGTAAGACAGCGTGTCGGTCAGAATCTGATGGCCGATAAGAATTAAGAATGAAAACGAGAAATGGAGAATGGTATATAGAGTGTCCTTTTCAAATGGCCCGGCTGAATTTCTCTTGAACCGATTACGTTATAAAAAAAATAAAAAATACGTATTTAATATTTTTCAATCTAGTTTAAAATTTAGACCTGTTTTAAAAAAAAAAAATAAAGGGAGTCTCTCATAGGTAGGTAGTTCCAACATGAAATGTAGTTTCACCAACATCTGGTTGTATGTAGTATGGATTTTTTTTACTATTAAAAATAGCTAACAAAATGCATTATTTTTTTTTAAACTTTGTACCATAACTTTGTAATTTATTGGCCAATTTAAAATCTGGTTTCACCATTGAATTCAGTTTCAAAAATCCGTTGAAATGATGTATCGGAAGACATAGGTTTCTATTTGAAATTTTAAGGTTGTACTGAATCTGAGAGACCCCGTTTATTTTTTTTTTTTCAAAAACAGGTCTAAATTTTAAACTAGACTGAAAAATATTAAATACGTATTTTTTATTTTTATTTATAACGTAATCGGTTCAAGAGAAATTCAGTCGGGCTAATTAAAAAGGACACCCTGTATAAGGGGCAGGTCCCAATACCATTTTAATTTATTCTCTACTTCTTCTATTCTATTCTATTCGCTACTATTCGTTGATGCTAGTTCTCTATTTGCATACTGCTGCAGATTTTCACACAGATATAGTCTATAAGAATTTGGACTTCCAGCTGAAGCAAGAATGCGTAGCACTTTCCGGCCGATAATACTTCACAACAAGGAAGAAGATCAACAAAGGAACAGTATATTAATTAATATTCTGCAGAATATTCTTTGTGTTAGTAATTATAAAATTAAACATGAACATAATTAAATCGAATAGTAATGGCCATAATTAATATATATTAATTTGCTATTCCTTTCAGTTAATTAACAATAAAATTAATATACACCAATTTTGACTATTAAGATTCAATTTAGCTTTGTTAATGTTTAATTTTATAATGAAAAACTCAAAGAATATTTTGCAGAATAGTAATTAATAAAGTTTTACTTGGTTTAACTTCCTCCTTATCGTGATGTATTCTGGTACGCGATTCTTCCCTCTGCTGGAAGTCCAAATTCTTTTAGTCGATATCTGTGTGAAAGTCAGAGGCAGAATGCAAAATAGAGAAATAGCAACAGCGAATAGTAGCAAAGAGAGTAGACTAGTAACAGTAATAGAGAATAGAGCAGAATGATAAATAGAATAGAATGAGCCATATTTTGATACTCAAGCCCTTATATATATATATATATATATATATATATATATATATATATATATATATATATATATATATATATATATATATATATATATATATATATATATATATATATATATAAAGAACTTTATAAGAACTCTGGGACTAGGTCCCTTAAGAATAACAGAATAGAACAAATAAAACAGAAACAATATCAGGTCATAAGATTACGAAATAAAGATCAATTAATGTTTACAATATTTTAAATAAAATAATAAACAAACAATATAAATTCTTGTCTTGAAAAGAATAATTAATGTGAACAAAAAAAGGAAGAGAAAATGAAAAACACAAAAATAACGTGCTGATTAGCAATGTAGTAGCTAGTGCATTAAAAACTATTATTCACTTCTGATCTAGATGTTAAGCTAAAATTTAAATTTCGTAATTAGAGAGCATCAGTTTGGAAAGAAAGAAAGTGTTGGAAAAGGAGGGATTTGAATGAGGATAGAGAAAAAGCATGGAGAATATTAGAAGGAAAGGAATTCCAGAGCGTTAAGGAGCGGGCGAGAAAGGAACTTTCGAATGTTTTAAACAATTAATTTGATAAGAAATAAATAAGTCTAATTTAATTCTTATTGTGGTAAGGTTGATACTTATTAGTTATATATACTTTGAAAACAACTCCTTCTCGAACGTACCAATACATAATAATATATGTGTACCGTACATGGCTGGGCCAAAACCTCTAGTACCAGTAATTGAAGAACTAATATATATAATAACATATCTATTGTATGACTGAACATTATGCTGCTCATTGGTTTTTGGTAAACTATTCTGTATTATTCTAAAGTATTAAAAATAATGAAACGTTATTTTTAATTTTTTTTTTTTATCTCTCCTTTCCCTCTTGATCCGTATCCTTTATATTCTTTTTTCTGCTGGCCTATCTTTTCAGATTTTTGTTAAGCTTTAGAAGAGCTATTTCAAAAGCTCACTTTGAGCGAAGGCTTTTCACGTTTCAGCTTTTCATTGGCGCAACCCCTGGCGGAAAGTTACCAAATACTTCACCTTCACCTGCTGTACTTCAGACCCTACTAATCTCCAACTACTATTTTATAATTACTTGATACTATTTAGTACAGATAATAAAAATATTGCTCATCCTAGTCACAAGTGGGGGCTACATCCTTGGACCACGTCCAACGAGTCATAAATATGTAATTAAATAATTATAAATTGGGCAGCATAAAATTTGGGTTTTGAACAGAATACTTATTTAAATATTTATACATGATGACGGATAATGATATATATATATATATATATATATATATATATATATATATATATATATATATATATATATATGTGCTTACTTGTACGAATATGCATGTGTATAAATATATAGTAATTTTAATTTTTTTTTTTTTATAATTTAAGTAAACATATGAAATACAGCTAGACAAGTCTTACTGTAATTATACCTTTTTGGTTTATTATTTTCAATATCGTCAATTAAAAAAGGTTCATCTTTTTAATTGACGATAAAAAAACAAAAACATTTTCGACCAGATTCAGAAATTTCATAAATCCACATCTCAGCCATTAATGAAGATAGAAGAAAAATATAAAGTGTTTTAGAGTCGCAGTTTTAGTTTCCCAATAAAGTACAATTAATTTTTTTAGTATCCATAGATATTAATAATTTATTTTATAATGATAATTATTGTCTTTATTAATAATTTAAATGTAGTAATATAGTAATATCAATCGTTTTTCACGTCCGACTTCATTTAGGCATAGTACACCCTCACCTTAAAATTCATTTTTTATTATTTATATTTCTATCAATATTATTTTAGCTATTATTAATTATTATTACATCTTTTGAAATCATAAGCTTCAATGTTCATGAGCCAATGTAGTCAATATTATGTTATATATGAAAGCCTTAAAAAAAATAATATAATGAAAAAAATATCACCTACTTAAGCCATTTATTAATTTATTAGGTAACTAATCCATGTGCTTTTTCTCATATAATCGTTTTAATCTGTTACCTAGAATGTTATATAAGAATAAATTTAATCCAATACAAACATATTTTGTTAACATAAAAATTTAAAAAAAAAAATTACTATATTAAATATTTGATATTTGAACAAAACGCCCATCATATGTTTCTAATATCGTCTACGTATAAAATGGGATCAAATGAAGTAAAACCAATGTTACAATGAATAATTTAGTAGATATCACAGAGCTTTTTTACCTCTTAGTTCGTACTAAAGGTAAAGCGGTTTAGGTTTTCTAAGTTACAATGTCTCTTAAACTGACGGGTGTCTCTTTTTGAAGAAACACGAAGCCACCTGCACAAGCAATGGATGACGAATATTATTTCTAATAACAAGTTGAAATGTCATTATTTTTACGTCTTTTACCGTATGTCCATAATAGATTTTTTTTTTAATTTTTAAACAATATTAAACTAATTATAAATATATAAAACAATCCTTCATCCTGGTGGCACGTCGAGAAATTTTTGAAGTTCATATTTATAAGTTTACAAAGTTGAAGAATTCACTCAACACATAAATAATCCCCTATATATTTTATTTTAATCTTATATATGTATGAAGATATTTTATAAGGGCATTTGTCGTAAACAAATAATAGCATGCAGTTCAACAAACACTTCAATTTTCATAAAAAAACCGTTGAGCATTTCAATAGAATGAAAGCTCTTTAGAAACCACAGAAAACAAAATATAAATTAATTTTAGTTTTTTATTTTCAATAATCAAAATTTGTAATCGACCAAGAGAAAAAAAAAACTTGACCCTCCCTCCCCCCAAATTTTGAGGTTTTTCGATTCGAGACAAGTAGAATCCAAAAATCGAATAAGAAAAAAAAATCGCCCATCCGCCTTATGCTACATCTCAATACTGGATCTGTATTTTATAAATTTGGCACCAATGCTACAGGTCATTCCAGGATGATCCTCGGAACTCGAAGTTACCATCAGCAGGGCCGCCATCAGCTGAGCTCGAGACTGGGGCAAAATAATGCATTGGGACCCTCCCCCACCTCTCCTCTCCCTCCTCCCCATTCCTTCTTTTTCTTTGCATATATTTGTTCAACAAACATTTGGACAACACAGATTTTTTTAGTCAACACATCAGATCCACCGGAAGACCAGGCCTCGGGGAATTCCTCCCTCCTACTCCTCCCAGACGGCGGGCCTAAATTTCAGCCCTTTCGTCCTAAAATGGTTACCGATTAGAGGTTTCATATCTCCATATCTCAACTATTCATGAAGACAGAGGGAAAATGGAAAGTGTTTTGGAATCATTATAACAAAGCCTTGCATAAGAAGAAGAAATCAATCAAAATAATTTTTCATAATATTTATTGTTCAAATAATAAACCATAGTGTGAAAATTTGAAGCGTTTTTGAATTCCGAAGCCCCTAAATGGTGTAAATAAAATGAAAATTTAAAAACTGTTTTCGAAGGGGTTACTATACTTTTTTGACTTATGGTAGTTAGGGTTTTAACAATCATAAAATTAAAGTATGGCTCCAAAATTGCTGCGCAGTTTTATTTTAAAAAGTTCTTGTTCTAAATTAAACATTTTCTTAGAGATTTTATTGAAACAGTTCATGCAAGAACTTTTATGTTCAAACTTTTATGTATTCTAAGTTCTTACGAGAACCTTTTGGTAAAAACTTAAATAGTAATAGTTCTTTGATAACTTTATTGTAAGAACTTTTACATATAAGTTCTATTTTATAAAAGTTCTCGTTAGAACTTTTTAGTGAGATTATAATAAAAATTCTCACTATTATAGTTCCAATTAAATGTGGAAAATAGTTCTGGAATTGTATCTTGAAAGATTTTCTTATCTTAAAATGTTATTTCTTTAAATAAAAATTTTGTAGGTGATTAAATGGAAAATAAAGCAATCTTTCTATTGAAATTAAAAATTTAATATTAAATAAAATAAATAAAAAGGTTATTGTTTTTCTATTTGTTCTTTTATTTCGAGTTTTATTTAGTATGTATGTTCTTTGTTCAAAGATTTTTTAATTTTTCAACAATACTGCTGTCTCCTGAGGTTTTCCCCGCCTTCCGAAGTTTCCTCTCAAGCTTTGCCCCATAAATATTTGAAAACTTATATTTAAAATGTTCTAGTAGGAACTTTAATAAAAAAATGTTTTTACAAGAACTAGTATTAACAGAACTTTTATCAAACTTTTAATGACGTAAGTTCTCAAGAAAATTTTTATCAGAAGGTTCTTTTGTGTAGAACATTTATGTTAATACTTTAATTATAAAAGTTCTTGTTATACAGTTAAACTGAAACTTTTTGAAAAAGTTCAAAAACTGTTTCGTGCCCTGAATTTAAACAATAGAATGCATTTTAAATTAATTTTAATTACTATGGTATCTTTTTTCTTTCTTTCTTTTTTTTTTTTTTT
Source organism: Rhaphigaster nebulosa (assembly GCA_948150685.1). NCBI lineage: Eukaryota > Metazoa > Arthropoda > Insecta > Hemiptera > Pentatomidae > Rhaphigaster > Rhaphigaster nebulosa. Next base: position 44,151,252 of record OX411312.1, on the reverse strand, counting down.
TTGTTAATATGTTCCCTTCTTGCTCTAACTAATGTCCACAATATTATATGTTTGTTGATTTAAGGCGAATGGAGTATTTATAAAAATAAATTCTGAGGATGGCTTAAAGGCCGAAAATTTGCATCTAAAAAAATGAACTTGGTGGAACAGCCTGCATTTATTTTTATATGTAGTATTTTTATACAATAGTATTTTTTTAATTTTTATACAATAGTATTTTTTATTATAATATTATTACACACTAATCCTACAACCTAAATAGTAGTTGATTAATAATTATCGACAATGGCTCATTGATATGGTCTTGTAAGATAACACCTATTAGCCAGTTTATCTGAATCAGCTTCAATGTCTCTAGATCTGAAGGAGCATTTGCGTCAGCGATGTCAATTCAATTGCGCCATATTCAGCTAATTAAGCGTTGGATGTTGACTTGACATGGCTTACTCTATGTTGATAACATTTCCATTTTGACAAGTCCTGTTATGTTCCAAGAAGCTCGCTTCAAACGTATCTTATCAGTTCAATTAATTCCTGTAATTGTATACAATACCGCTTCACGCATAGAACTTCATCTGTCCACGTTGCTAAAACCATACAAGACTTAAACGACTAGATAGAGCAAAATTTCAATCTTTACTAGATATACTTTTTAAATTATAAATTAATTTTATAAAAAAAAATTCATTTGAAAAAACTTCTTTTTGATTTCATGGCTCCAATGTAAAAACATCAAATAAATTGTCCATATTTTATTTTTATATTGTATTTTTTGTATTATTTATCTGTCACTATTATATATGTTGTACATTAAAAATTTTGTTTTTGTATATCAATATGGTATATTATACCATAGAATTATAAGAATATAATTCTATATTATAAATTTTTGTATTTTGTATTTGCATATTATTTAATTGCATTATTTAGTTTCATTATAAAATTATTGTATTTTGTATATTATGTAATTATATTATTTAGTTTAATTGCCAATATTTTCTAGTTTAGTTTAAGATTCAATTATTTTTTTGGACTGTTTAATTTTGTTTTGTTTATCTGTTTTTTGCTTTCTTGTTTTTCTCCATGCTTTATAATTTTATAATTTTCATTTTATATTTTTTCAATATTGATGTATGGTCCCAAGGCATGAACTGTGGAGAGCGCCAGAGGCTAAGAATATTCCCAGAGACCTCATGCATGCTGTAAAATCAGTATATCAAAATCCTAAAGGCATTGTTAGAATAAATAGGGTGGAATCCAGACCTTTTGCCATGGAACAAGGAGTGAAGCAGGGAGATTGCTTAAGACCATTCCTGTTCGTAAATTTCACGGACGAAATACATAAAATCTGCAAAAGGAGAACGGCCAGAAGCATAGTGGGATTATGGAATCTAAGGCATGTTCCAAGCTCTATTATACGCGGATGACATAGTCCTAGCGGCTGATTCCCTGCAGAAACTACAGCAAGCTGTGCTTGAATGGCAAGAGGAATTAGGAAAAAAGGCCTTTCAATTAATTCAAATAAAAGTAAAGTTATACATTTGGGAAGGGGGGCTCAGGCAACCAATATAATATGTAATGACCAATCACTTGAACAAACTGATGACTACATATACCTGAGTGTTATATTAGGCAGGGATGGGAAAGTCAATGATGAGGTCAGCAACAGGATTAGGAAAGCTAGCACTATTTACTTCCAAATATGCAACTCCACCGTGGGTAAGAGAGGAGTTGGAAGATACGTTAAACTAAGGATATATAAAGCAGTGTACCTTCCAGCTTTGTTCTACGGTAGTGAAAGCTGGGTAGCACTAGACAGACATAAAAATAGAATAACCACTGCTGAAATTAGGTATCTCCGAAGAGTGGTAGGAAAAACAAGACGAGACTGCATACGAAATGAAAAAATTAGAGAAGAATTAGATGTCGAGCCACTGGGACAAATACTCGAGAAAAGACAACTTAAGTGGTATGGTCATGTCTGCAGAATGGGAGAATATAGAGAACCTAGAAGCTTCTATGAAGCCCGACCAACAAGTTTTAGAAAAATTAAATTATCTGCAAACAGTGGGGTGTTCTACCCGCGATATCTTCCCGCCTCAACCTCCTGGAATCAGCCGAAGCATACGTGGCCTGATAACCTCCTTCGAAGAGCTCAGCGGCACCGGGAAATAAAAGATGAACATCATAACCGCCTCATTTCTTCCCATCAACGTGTAAATTAGTTATAGTTAACGTGTATAAAAAATATGTTTTTTATGGATTTTATGCCAGTTTTATGGTATGGTTGGATATCATAACTACACTAGGATTTTGATGGTTATATAGAATTTTGTTGGATTATTTTTTAGGAAAAGAGTTGGGGTGTAAAAAACAATTTTAAGGAGGTGATTTGAATCTATTTTAATTGCTTTTGTCTTCTCTGCAGGTAATAATAACGTTTATTTTTATTTTGTTAACAAAAACTCTAAATATTTCGAGCGTATTCTTCTGCAAGCGAAAGAAATTCCAATTACCCGTCCAAAATGGAAGTCAATAAAATAATATTTGCCAATAAATAATAAAAAATAACTAAATATTAAAACATTAATTTAACGATTTTTTTTTTAAATTACAATTCATCGAATCACATTGATTGCGTTTAGAAACAATATTTTAAAGATTTGCAATTATTGCGGGTAATTTAAGTTTACACTCACTTGGTAAAAAACTCCTCGGGGATTTCACCGGGATGTTTAACAAATGCTTTAGAGAATATTTAAATTAACAATCAAAATTAGCTAACAATAAATTATATCTTTCCTTAAGCCCTATCTCACATTTAAAATAAGCTATTTCATGTTATTACAATCCTGCATACCTGGCCTTTCATAATATATAACTACTAGCTGTATCCCGCAAGGCGTTGACCGTGAAAAGAGTTGCGAATTAAATATCTTTCCAAATTTATATATTATATAATTTATATATTTATATAAAGATAATGTGAGTAGCAGAAGACAGAACTATTTTTCTTACCATTCCTAATCATCAGTCATCATCAGACTGTAAAATTTGTATAAAACTTTTACAAACAGCTTTTAGAAAAAATAAAAGATTTAAGTATAACTTTGATTTTTATTTTATTTTCAACTCATTACTTATATATTGCACAATTCATCATACTTATTGCTATATTCAATGAATGGAACAATAAATATAATTATTATAGCGAACATAGATTCACCGATCATTCAATTCTATACACTTGCTTTGCCGTGACTATGTCGCAATGAAAGGAAAAGAAGAAAGAAGATGTTATTTACAAAAAAAAAAAAAATTTTTTATTGTAAATATAAATGTTATTTTATTACTTATGGAGTCATAGGTTATCAGAAAACAATATGTTTTTTTTTTAATGCTTCTTTAATGTTTTTCAAGTTTAAACTGGAATTCTGGAAACATTTTCTAAAGGCACTTTAGACTCTTTTGCATTTCCATGCTTAAATTATTAGAACTCTTAGAGGGAGGGAGGAAGGAGGGAGGAGGACTACCAGTACTTTCAACGAAAAAACCGTTCTTCAACAAAAATCTTGACTAAATATTCCGAGCCCAAAGGGGTGAACATTTTTTTGTTTGGAATTAGTTTAATTTCATTTAGGGGCTTCTTTTTTGGAACAGGAACAAAACGATAATTAATTTGTCTAAACGGCAATAAAGCTTCTCGTTTTTACACTTTTTCCTTAATCTCCAATTTTATTAACAAATGACGCTTTCACGCAATGATTTCACTCTTGTTAATGTTTTCATAGTAAACTTGGTTTCACATGCTTGAAGTTGTCATGACAACGACTACAAAAATACTTATTTTTATTTCCTTGTACGAAGTAAAGGAAGTATTGTAATCGCGAAAATTTTCGGTTTTCAGATCTCAACGGAAATATCCATTTTGACCATCCCTGAATCCATTTTGACTAGTATCGTCGTGACGTCTGTACGTACGTTCGTACGTACGTACATACGTTCGTACGTACATACGTGCGTATCTGGCATAACTCAATAACGTTCAGCCGTAGAAAGTTATAATTTTGTATTTAGGATTTTTGTAAAATCTAGTTACGAACCTCCCTTTTTAGTCACTACAGGGTTACCGGAAGTGGTACTTTACTTGAAGGTCATTATTGATTTTCATCAAAAATATATTAAAATATAATGCAAAACTTCTCAAATTAGGTATATAAGATTCACATATTAATATAAATGGCATAATAAATTTTGGTTAACATTGGTAGATCGGAAGTGGTACTTTACTTGAAGGTCATGTTAGACTTTCATCAAAAATTATATTAAAATATAATGAAATTAAAACGACATATAATAACGTAATGAGACCTCCAGAAACAAGAGTATGTGTGTATGTGTGGTGTCAATAGATGGATGTCGCGACGCCGAATGTCGTTTTTGAGATACTGCAATCTTCGGAAACTATTTACCAATTTCAGGATCACTTTTTGAGCCACCGATTTATAGTCAAATAGGTGTATAAGGAAGTCATGTTTTGTCCACATCAGATATTTTTTTAATAGTTTTCCCTTTTTATCTCTATAAGGGGAACATTTCGAAAAATTTAATGCATATTAACCTTCCTGAAAAAATTTTCTGAATGATAATCAAAATCGACCCGCTACTTTTCGCGAGAAAAAAAAGATATGCAGGCTGAATTTGTATATATATATATATATATATATATATATATATATATATATATATATATATATATATAGATTAAATATCATTAATAATTTTGATCAAAAAAAATAATTCTTAAATTTGCTCTCGCAGACTCAATTTTTATATTAAAGGTAATAAAGCTACTTCTTCAAAAATTTCTAGTTCGCCCATTATTCCGCTTTAGTTTTTGATACGTTTTTCCTACCAATCCTGTGTTCGGGGAAATCGAATTTTGGGCAGCTTGAGGGGGGAAATAGCCCTATGTGCAGCCGTTATTACAGAGAATTTCCTCGCCCCAGTTATCAAAGATTTATCGAACGGAATCCTGGGCCACCTCAAAGGCCAAATTAGTTCATGAGATTAAAACACGCTTAAACATCCCAAATGCTCGTGACATCTGCGCCGCACTGAAAGAGATTAATGACTACACAGAGCTGGGCTTCTGTGACAATGAAAATTTGCCCAAGGCTGGGCCATTGGGGGACCGTACCTATTGCTATTTATGATTAATATAACAGAGCGCCAACTCGTTTACCTTCAATTATATTCGTTATGTTTAATTATACGATTGAAAATAAGCTTGTAAAGAGTCGACATGGTAAACGGTGTCACTGAAAAATAAAAGAAATACCGTTAGCTCCTGTTTTTTTTTAGCATCCAGATATAAAATAAAAATCAGGTGCAGTACGCGTATCACACAACTCTCACTTACCAGCCTATAATAATTATCAATATTAAAATATAATTTTAAACAATTTAGATAAACAATATATGAAATATTATATATGGCATGCACTTCTTCACGTCTTCTATCACAAAAGTACAATAAAATAGTTTTTTAAACAATTGAGCCATTTTTTTTTTTTTAAATGGTGTCCATTTTAAGAGAAATAATGGTAAATGTTAGTACGCTCATTCTATATTTTTAAATAGTATATTCATTTAAGTTTATAATGTGATCGTTTTAAAAGTATTGTTTAAAAGGTCATTATACTTTTGATGACCACAAATGGACTTTCCCCACTTTCAAATCAACAAAATGTAAAATCCATACATTTATGAAACATTAAATATGGGATTTAAATTAAATTAAATCGATTTTTAATGAAATTTTTATTAAATGTGACAAAAAAACAAAATAAACAGGCTTTATTTCGATATTCCTTCAGGTAACTACAGTTAAACTACAGTTTAAATTTCTTTAATTACAACTTTATATAAATATGTGCCATTTTTTTTTGTTTTGTTTTTATTCATTGGGATAATTTATAAAATAATAATAATAATAATAAAATTATTAAAAAATAGAAGGAAATGTAATGGGTTGAATACTGTCAGTCGTACCCCTTCAAGAGAAAGGCCTGAGTCTTGGCAGCGGCCATCCTCAACTTCTTTCTCTCTCATCATTCTCCTACCAGGTTGGCTCACCGTTCAGCTGCATCATTCAATCTAGCCCTAGTGTTCGAGGCCACGAAAACCAGATCATCTACGTAAGCCGTGGCTGAAAACCGCTCATCTCCCGGCACTGTTTACAGCTCGTCAAATACCAATTTCCTCAGGGCAGGACCAACGACAGTGCCCTTCAAACAACCCCTTTTAACAGCATCTTCTACTCCATAGAAGCTACCTCGTATCTTAAAGATCCGATCCAGAAGGTAGTTCAAGAAATCATACAAGATCCTCCCTCTCTCAAGATCTCCTTCGATGTTTTTCCTCTCGCTTGACCCACCTTGGACATATAGCTTTAATAGCTAAGCCTAGGTCTTCCTCTAGTTCTTGTGACTACTGGTCTCGCCTCCATAAATTTGGGTGGATCTCGATCCGGGCTCTACCATGTCTCATCAGGAATATTTAATTATTCCCTTATGGTTTCATTCTTGATCCTATTCCTGGGCAAGTATTTCATCTCTCCTGTTGTTATTCGGCTCCATTTGTTACCTTAGAGAACCCAGCTCTCTCCTCCATTTAGCAGAACAGGCATAAATATGGCGTTGAAAATGTGGAGCTTGACATTTTTATTGGCATCTCTTTCCCACGATTGTGTTGCTAATGGAATAATATATATTACTGGCTTTTTCTAGCCAGTGAGATATTAGCAAGTCAATCTATATAATTGACGTAATAAATATGTAAAATGTAAATTAACCAAATTAAATTTTAACTGTCCCCAAATATAATTTTAACTGTCAATATAATAGAACTTTCAAAATCTAAATATCCATTACAATATCCATTCTGGACTAAATAATTAATCATTGATAAAGAATAATTTGATTAGTAACGTCCTGGTATTTCACAAAGTTTGGTCAACTATAATTGACTGTTTATTTGATGATTTAAATTATTTTCTATGAGGAATAGGCAGTATTCGCCATTTATTTTCGTGTCCTATATACCTGTGAGCGATATTATAAATTAAAATAATAAAAAAATCATACCAATCAATTGATTATTAGTTCGAAACATGAAAAAAATTACTATCTGCTTTAGAAATATGGGTGTGTTTACCTGTATGTTAATATTTTTTTTTTTTCCGATCGTGGTGAAATTGTGCGAATTCGATCTAATAAAAAAAAAAGGGCTATGTGTAAATGATGATTCTGAAATTCTAAAAAAAAAAAACCCTCCACTTTATTCTATGGATTGGTGAATTTCTTTAGTTAAATTTGAGCATTTCAGGCTGAAATTTCGTATACATGGTATATAAAAAATATGGAAAGATATTGTCTACATATATTATATATGGTAGGATGCGTGTTTATCTTTCATATATTCAAAATAGATTTGATTTTTTTGTAAAAATAAATAAACACGTTCTCTCCAAACGACTTCTTAATCTCTAACTTAATCTACACTTCTGATTGTGAGTTGATTGTAATTTCGTATGCATGACGTTCATAATAGGAAATTTACCATATTCACCAATTATAGAAAATAGGATGAGTGTTTATTTGATTGTTTATTATGGATCTGACATTAAAGATATTTGACATTCTGGAAGACCTCAACGCGATTCGCGATTAAGATACACAGTGCAGGGTCATCACTCACTCCTATGCCCAATCCGTTTGAGGTACCTCCAGTAGGCTGACGGGCTGACATACCCGTGGGAGGATTCTTGGAGGAATCCCGAGACCGAAATTTTACCTGAAAGAATTTGAAGAATATATATATATATATATATATATATATATATATATATATATATATATATACACTCTGTTTTTAAAAAATAAATAAATTAAAAAATATATATATATATATATATATATTTTTTTTTTTCTGCTAATCGTTATTAATTGTTAGGAATTTGACTTCCTTCCTTCTGGCACTACAACTCGAACTAATACTTTCCAGTTCCTAACTCCCAAGATGGACAACGCATGCTCTACCCCTACTTCAGTCCACCGCAGTCATGGCCTGTCGAATTTCCTCTTGGCTTATAGCTTTTCTCCTAAAAGTTTCCTTTGGATCTCATCGTCTTTTAACCTAGTAACATGTCCGCCCAGCCTACCATATGACGACATTTGCATTATTAAACAAATTTGCTATTGCAGCATTTGTTCTCTGTCGTCAAGAATTATCGCTGACAGTCGGTACAAAAATTCCGTCTCTCGAATGTTTAGAGTATGAGTTCTTGAGCTCACGAAATAGTTCAGCATTTAGACCTATTGATCAAAACTGGCTCTTAGCATGGTTTTATAAAATTGTACTTTGGTGTAACGCAAGAGACTTATATTTCATAAGTCTTTTAGGGTCCCGAAACAGCACTTATTCGCAGTCATATTAATCTCCCGTTTGTTTCTTGTTTCATGTTATTGTCAGACCTCACTTGAGATCCTGAATTCGTTCATCCGCTCCCATTTTTATCTGGGCGTCCTCTAGGTTTTACCTCATCCTCGTCCATACTTCTTCACATTCTGTCCAAATCCTCTGCAATAATAAGGATAATAATAATGAGCCAATCTGTTAATAAAAAGTGCCCCCCCCCCCTTCTGTATACCTGAGCTTCTAACAGCACACTCCAGGGCCGTATTAAACATCACCCTGTCTATATAGGTTTCAAAATCTTTAGACACACCCCCGTACAGCTGACATACCTGTACAGCAAACTCCAACTTCTTCATGCTCACGGAATTTTACAACAAAAAATAACAAAAAACATTTGTGTGTCTAAAAAGTATACTTTTCTTCTTTAAGACTTATACTTCATTGCGTAATATAGCATAGTCTATCAATGAATTTATGAGAAAAATTCACATCGCCGCCACCACGTATCTCACAAATAACTCACAAATGTGAAAATGTGTTACTTTTCTAGAGATGAAAAATGAGCATTCAATTTATTTTAAACGTTATTTATTTAAAAAAAATTATTTTACAAATATGCTTCTAGTACATTAATAAAACTAAGCGATTCCATAAAATTCGATTTTATACATCGTTAGTTTTACGTGGCGGCGACGATGTGAATTTTCCTCGTAAATCTTCGATTCAACGGTGACCTGTATGAGAGAATCTCAGGACGTGGCCTTAGGAAGGAAGCAAATAAAGGAAATTAAATAGAAAAGAAGGGAGGAAATTGGAAAGGTGGAGGAGGTGACAATGAGGATGCTGTCAGGGGGGACTGAGGCAGAATGAGATATTGAAGAAACCAGATAGGACTCGATACCGGGATAAATAAAGTTAATATCTCGGGTAGGACAGGATCAGGCAGCCAGAAAATGTAGTCTTTTAGGCCCATCTTGTTCATGTTAGTACTGTCTCTCGTTCTCATCTTCCAGGCTGCTGGATTCCAGGCATTTACATATCGTATCTCTGATAGCAGTATCCCCGGGCGAGATGTAAACACTGAAGTATGGGGTATCTTATAAACTAAGAAAACCTTATTGATTCTTAGCAATGAAGTATGGCCTAGCAAAAGTTATAGAGTCTTTCCAATGAGAAATACTTATGTATTATTACTAATACCTTTTTTAGACAAGATTAAAATTTGCCACATGTTACAGAAAAAAGAAAAATACATAAATAATAAATATCAAATGTGGACAACAAATCACTTCTTTGAACGCCAGTTAAACTATAAACCGGTGGCTCAAAAAGTGATCCTGAATTTGGTCACTAGTTTCCGAAGATTGCAGAATCTCAAAAAAGACACTCGGTATCGCGACATCCATCTTTTGACACACTCACACACACACACACTAGCTCTTGTTTCTGGAGGTCTCATTCCGTTATTATATGTAGTTTTATTTCATTAGGTAACAAGTTCCCAAGAGATTTCTTCGTGTTACTGGCAACATTAGAACAGTCAATGTCACTAGATGAAGCATTGGAAATCAACGGTTTAGACATTTCAGGCGGAAGACCTAACTTATATCTTATTCTCCTGCTGCAGACTTGTTCAGCTCACAAATGGGGAGGAAAACAATTATCTTAAACTCAATTTTAACACTTAAAAGAAGTAATAAAAATGTTTAATTAGAGTGGAAAAAAATCGTTTGTAACCTTTATTACTGAACCATATGATCTCTGTATTTAATTCTAATAAGTATAATTTTTGATGTAAGTATATTATGACCTTCGCGAAAGTACCTCCTTCGGCTCACCATTTAACCAAAATCTAGTATGTTATTCAAATCAATTTATAAGTTATAAATATTAAATTTGAGAATTTTGTAATTTAATATAATTTTTTATGGAAGTCAATTATGACCTTCAAGTAAAGTACCACTTGCATCATGCAGTGACCAAAAAGGGTGATTCACAACTAGATTTTATACCGATCCTAAATCTAAAATTTTAACTTTCAACAGCTAACCGTTTTTTTTAGTTATGCGTTATACCCACGTACGAACGTACACACAGACGTCACGACGAAACTAGACATAAAGGATTCAGAGATTGTCAAATTGGATATTTCTGTTGAAATCTGAAAACCGAAAATTTTCGCGATTACAATATTTCCTTTACTGCGTACAAGGAAGTAAAAAGAAAAAAAAAATGGTGCGCGCATCACACACCTGTGTGATTCATTTACCACCTTCCACCTTTACCACCTTTCATTTACCACCTTACTTGAAATAAATATTAATAAGTTTACATAAAAATTCCATTTAGTTTTTTAAAATAATATAACAATATAAATTATTATCTATAACAATTTATGTATTTTTGTCACTATCCATTACCTTCTACGACTTAATAAGTTTTTATATTACTTTATAAGATAATATTTTTTCTAAAATATTTAGCTTTCCAATGTTATATTATACATCTACAGGGTGTCCCAGGAGGAAATGTCAGTAATTAAGGGAAGGTTAGTCAATATTTTTTTTGCCACAAACAGCACCTTCTTATCTCAATCTGTTTTCGAGTAATGATTTTTTAAAATGGTTTTCCAAGATAACCACGGTTTTTTTTTTTAATAAAAGTTTAAATTTCTATCATGTAACTGAAGATTTCTCAAATTTTTCCTCCATTTTTGGAAATCTGCAATGAATTTGCTATAAAAAAGCAACCAATTTGTTGAAAAATATTGCTTCGTCAGGCGATCATAGCAGCCAAAGCAAAGTAAACATTTAATACGACTTATTTTCGGAAATACTCTGTTAAATCTCACGGAATGTATTTTCCAGCTACGACTTTGGGGGGAATCCAAAAAAATTGCATCATTTCATCAGCTTTCCAACGATATACCCAACTTTGCGATAAAACTTGTTTTATATGAATTTGTTGTCTCGTACTTTGATTTTTCCAATGCTTTTTTCTAAAGTGTTGTTCTAAACTAATGTTTAGATATAATATATAATATATAATGTTCTAAACTAAACTAATGTAAACACTGTGTTTTTAATCACTGGTTCCTCCCGAACTTACCCGAAGGTCGCCGGACTAGCATACTCTAGCGCCATTTGTGCTAACTAACTGCTCTGCATTCAATTGTAACATTCGTGCTCATTGGAATTATTAAAACTATTACTGCTTTAATTAGATATTATTTAAAATTATTACTGCTGTTATTACGTTCGCCAAAGAAATAAACAAAACAGCAACGGATCCTTTTCAGTTGAAGTCGGAGTCTTACCTTAATTTCAATTATTACTGATTTAATTAGATCACAGCTGTCGACTTCCGCTCGCTACGCTCCCTCAAGAGATAACCAAACCCCAAAAGTTCCTTTTCAGTTAAGGTCGGGTCCTTACCTTAATTTAAATGATCACTTCTTTAAATTAATACTACAACTTACCCAGATCACCGGAAGTCGACAGCACTAGCAATTTTAAATAATATGTAATTAAGGCAGTAATAATCCAATGAATACGAATGTTAAATATGAATACAAAGCAGTTGGTTACCAAAAATGACGCTTAGAATCTGCTATTCCGGCGAACTTCGGGTAAGTTCGGGAGGAACCAGTGATAACGCACCACTCTTGTAAAGTTGCACCTTGTTTTGTTTTTTTATATGAATGGTATTTATTATTACTCCAACAATTTTACTTTTTGTTTATTTTTTAATTTTTTTTTTTTTAAGGGGCGAAGATGGTTAGCGCAATGCGGTAATTAAAAAAACGAAGTGGAATCAAAACGGATTCCCATTCATTGCATTGTTATAATCACCTTAAAAAAAAAGAAATAAAAAAAAATTTCTCTTAGAAATTTTTTTTCTTAGCAATTTATTTATGGTTCCAACTCCCTCCCTGTGGGTTGTAGCGGGATCTTATAAAAGACTCAATAAACCCTTCCTCAATAAACGGTTCATCTAATGGAAATGGATTTTTTCGAATCGGACTGGAAGTTCTTCAGCTTTAAAATAGTAAAGGAAGTTTATGATTTTTAGAGAGATGGAAGAAGAACAAAGAGAAGGAAGAATAGAATTCTAAAACGGATCGATCACAGATAATGAAGGTTTTGTCAAATGCAGCAGATTTATGGAAAAGTCTAGTGAAATTGCAAGGCCTAGAGCGTTTATTGCAGGAGTGAATTTTAGATCTGAACTAAATGAGTCTAAGATTTAAGAAGGATGGTGGAATAGAATAAATTAACGTTCACAAGTATTTATGTCAGGCAAGTGTATCTCCGATTCGACGTAGTTTTGTGAATTAATGATATATCTGTTTTGTGAATTATTTATATATAATTCTAATTATAAATTTTATAAAACAGTTGATTAGCATTGTAATATAATCTACATGTACAGTTCTACGAAAAAATATAAACTCAAGACGAAAAATCCTTTTCAACTTTTTTAAAGCTTTTATTTCGGAATTTATTCAATGAAGATATATAATCTTTTATAAAAAGATGTGCATGATTTGTAACAATTTTATAACAAGTCATATAACATGTATTAGCTGGAAAATGAACAAATTTTTTTAATCACCTCCAACAGCCTTCTGGGAACAATATTTACCAATTTTATGATTTTCTTGTGTCATCCTTTAGGTTTCTTGATATTTTGGATATCGGGCTTCTGGAGTTCATAAAAGTCCACAGCCATGATTTCCAACAAAGTTTTATTGGTTTTAAAACCCCAGATCCAAACCCCAGAACCTGTAATCCCCTCGAACTATTTTTTTAAAATCCTGCTCTGTGTATCGATGTGTTATCTTGTTGGAAAATTATCTCATATTATTCTAATGAAGTAATAAACAGCAAAAGAAATTCTTCCAATAACAACATTCAGTTTGCCGATACCGAACACCATTCGAGACGTTAAAAGCAACCCATACCATTATTCGCGCCATTTTTTTGCGTCATTAGGTCGTGTCAGTCAGTGACGTACGTATAGGGGAGAGAGATTAGGGGATATATCCCCTCGAAATGTAAGAAAAAGAAAAAAAAAGTTTGTATTTAAAGTATTGTTTTTGGAATTTTTCAACAATAATTTTTGATCCAATTTTAAAGCTTATCCTTAAAACTTACTACCAATTTGGCGATTGTAGACATTTAGGTGATTACTTGCCTTCTTCATATTAAAGCTTCCAACTCCCCGAAAATATTTAAATCCTTCCGGAAAAAAATTCTGTGTACGCCTCTGGTGCCAGTAATAATTGAAACCGTCTTAGCTATCAATATTATGCTTGTTTTCGTTCCTTAAAATAATCCTAGGCCACATTAGGATTTTCTGAATATGTTTTTCGGCAAACTAGTAAGTTATATTTATTTTTTTTATAATTTTACGATATTTTAAATAACTGGTTTCAGATATCCTCTACCGCACTAAGTTGTAAGGTAATTGTTAATCACACCATTGGTTGAATCGCCTCATAATCTGGGCAGAAGAAGCATCGGTATTTGAGATATCCTACAAAATGCTGCGTTTTGTACATGAACGGAAACTCTTGGGGGCCTTCCAATTATTTTATTTTTTCCGTATTTTTCTGGACCTGACTTCAGAAAGTTTTTAACTGCAACTTGGGAGCGATTTAACTCTTGATCGATTTCCCTTTGTGTCATCCTAGCTCTTTTTAAGTCGATTATTCGTTGTTGTTCAATTTCGCTTCCTTTGTTAGTTGATTTCCGCTCGGCATATTTTATAGGATTAATCGTCTCAAATACTCCCTATTTAATTTGAAAAGGAGAACTGGATTGATATTCTTTCATGAATATAAAAGTAAATTGAAAATAAACATTAATTTGTACCTTGAGTTTACATTTATTCACAACTTAAATAAGGTTTGTTGACATGTTTATTGTTGTTGTTAGATTATCAATTAAATCCTTTAATGCTTTCTGTCAATGTAATAATATGAAGTCTAGTAATTATTTGGATACTTATTATATATAGATTTTAAAAATATTTTAATTTTATCTACTGAGTTTATATTTTTTCACAGGACTGTATTTCAAAATATTGAAATATTTTTAATTTAAACGAATACCTTATCCTGTCCATAAAATGTGAACGGAGAGAAGAACCCCCAATAAAACGTGTCTTTATATCTAACACGTTCTCTGTTAGATTCACGTGGCACTTAAATTTTTAGAATCATATTGTACTAGGATCACCTATAGTGTTTATAACAGGTGTCCTTTTAATTGGTTTTATTGCAGTTTTTAAATATATTTCACACGCCTCATCTTCTATCCCCTCCACTTATTCTAGAAATATAAGGACGTTCCATTGAAAACTTTCTTTAAGCAGCAGTATTAAAGCGGAACGTTTCCTCTTATTAATAACAGAATTAAAAATTTAGTAGTATCGCTCTTTTTGAAATAGTCTTACATAAAATATCAAATTCGTTTTTAGAAAAAGGCGTGAGCGCCATTTGGCAAAATTTACAGGATACACATGAAACTATTTTTTCCCAAATAACAATTTTTTTTTTAACTTTGAGTAGGATTTTATTAATCTGACACAATCTTTATAAATACTTTAATTAATATATATATATATATATATATATATATATATATATATATATATATATATATAATATTAATACTACGCTAAAGTGAAACTTACATTATTGAAAAGTTAACCAGGACAAAAACAGTTCACAACCTAGAAATAACATTTAAAATCTATAATAATCAATAGTTATAGCATGCATATATTTAAAAAAAAAATAAACATGCAAAATTAATTATAGCAAGTTACCTATTAAAATCAAATTTAAAAATATTCAATTCAAGACGTAAATTATAAATAAGAGACAAAAAAATCACCCTACAAAAATAATATAGGTAACAAAGTTAAAAAATTATATTATTTGCTGAAAACTAACAACAGCAAGGATAAAATTTTATCATAAATAAATTAAATTATATCACAGAGTTGTATGTAAAAATTTATAATATTATGGAAGGTAAAAACTAAATTAAAAATTTTATTATTACAAACTAGGCTTACACAACTAAAACAAGATATGTTATTAATTATACAAATACAAAACCAACAATAATTATTGCCACTTGATATTTCTCATATCGTCTATGGTTTTGGCTTAAATATTTCAATAAGATTTTTCATTCTTTGGTAAATACTTAACCTCAAATTACTAAATATATACGGTATTTAAACAATATATGATAAAGAGTTTCTTTTTTTTTTTTCTGTTGCACGTTATACATTTTTGTTGTGGATTAATTCTGACTATTGAACTTTAGCGTATTCGTATGATACTACTAAATAAGTTTGCCAGATGGGTAGCTAGACGCCATGCTTTTCAGTTGAGGTCGTGGCCTTACCGTAATTACCTCTTAAAACTCTTACCCAGAAATCATTCCAAGTTGATTTACGTTAGTCTGGGGAAGTTGAAGTAATAATTTAAAGCAGTAATAATTTAAATTATGGTATGGGCCCAATCCCAACTGAAAAGGAACTTTTTGGGGGTTTGTATACCTCTTTAGCGAGCGTAGCGAGCGGAGATCGACAGTTGGGATCTAATTAAAGTAGTAGTCATTGAAATTACGGTAAATTAAATGTAACAGTAAGCTGATAACCTGCATTTCACAATGGCGTCTAGCTAACCTACAAGTACCAATTCTTTTATAAATAATACAAAAAATTTATCTTAAAAACAGATCATATGTGTTGTAAATAAAGTTAATACTAGTATACACGAGCGAGAACTCTCGCATTAGATATCAATCCTTCTAATCCCTAATACATTTGAAGTATAAACATATGTATTCGTGTAAACAATATAATATTACCATAAAAATAACATACAGATTTGGTGAAGCCATGTAGTTTGTAATGACTATATTGAAGTTACAGTTCATACTTGATAAGTAATTAGCTTACCTCACCGGAAAATCTCTCCTCAATTTAGCTCTTAGGCAATTAGATTCAGCTATAACATTTTATATGTGTAGTATTCATATTTAATAGTGTCCTTTAGGTCTTTTAGAGTCCTTTATGATTGGACATGGGAAACAATATATAATTTCCCACTCATTAAATGTTGTTGTAAACAGATTCAAATTGTTATAAAGTTGCCATGACAACGGCATGTACGCAAGATGGCATGAGGCCCGTGCGGACCTATATCGTGCATTATCTCAAAACGGTAAGTTTTTAAGCTTTAAAACGCTGGACCAATACGCCCCATGGGAGCGTATATGATCTTGATGGCCGCGTCCAAAATCTTTAAAACCCAACTTATCCCGTCTCGATCAGTCGACTCTCAGTCGTCAAAACTTTGAAACCTCCCAGTTTTTTCATCACTTTTATTTAAGCCCTTGTAAGATTTTAAGAAACAAAATTAGAATTCGTCACATCTCCGTGAAATTCCCTTTCTTTTGATACCTCACTCGTCAAAATCCATCGCTCCTGAGAGCCGGAAAAGGGATCTATACTACCGTAATAATATATAGTAGTGATAACATTTTTAACAGCAGAAGATCACTTGATTGGGGTCTCGTTTCCATTAACCCCGCCAGTGATTTTACCTAGTAACAGTAACCTAGTGATTAATTGAAAGACATGGGTTAGAAAAACATATGAATTTATTCAATTGAAATGATAGTTTACTATCAATCCTTCCCCTCCAATAACTATGGGGGTTTCAATAAACTGAATGCGCACACCTCCCTCAGATAATTTTTCCAATCAGTAATCGTAGGGGAGCTCATGTCAAATTCTTTCGAGCAGAATTTAACCGTCGTATATTCCTTTGTCCATGAATAAATGAATAATATTACCTTATTTAACGGTAACTTGCAATGAGGTACCTGCATATGCGCCACATTCATACCGGCATTGCCTTTTATTGCATCTGTATGTGTTCCGATCTTCGTAAAATTTCATGATGTGGCCTTGTTTTCAATGCATTACTTTCGGCTAAATTTATCTTTGTTCAAAAAATAACTTTGCCCCTTTCTCTTCATTGCATAATTCGTACAGTTTCAAAAGATTCATATTGGTTGCTTCATTAAGCGTATTCATTCTCACAGTAATATATTAAAATACCATTAAGCATGTGTTTCATTTGTGTATCCAGAGAAATAAAACTACTATAGCAACTACTAAACTACTATAGCAATTAATATCATAAAATCACGTATTGGAAACACGACCCCTTGATTGTTCGCCATTGGGTGTAAATAATAATCTAATTAACATAAATGAATATAAAAAAATAAACAAACATAACTATATGAATATAGCTAAAATGCAATGTACATATATTGCATTATAAAATATAATGTAATATACACTTATGCACGGAATACATTACGTAGTTTAACAGGTATGGAACATGTAAAATATCAGTGGATAAACTCTCCTACTTTGGAGTTACCTGTAGGAGGAAAAAAAAATATATATATTTAGATATACAGGATTGCGCTTTTATATTTCTTTAGAGCTTCCTGGATTTTTCAAATCCCTTGCAATATATCTTAAATCAACCATAAAGTACCTCCGGGTTCTGTAATCAACTGAAAAGGGAACTGGTAATTAGATTTACCTTCGAAAGATTGAAGGTGAAATAACAGTGTTAGTGAGCCTTCTACTACAGAATAAATCTTCTTGTCCATTCATCACATTGTCAGATAATTATCGAACTTCTACCAATCTCTCAAGTAACAGATTAAAAGTAAAAAAAAAATAATTTATTTAAAATAAAAAATCTCACTAAAAAATAACACTCGTGTAGATAAAATTATTTCGAAGTTATAATTGGTAATATATAAATTGAATAATAATAATGAAATATATAAATATAAAAAAAAAAGTTTATTAAGCACCAATAATCTTTACTTTACGAGCTCAGGTAAATTCTAGATAATTAATTATTATTGAGACTAAATAACTACCTAAATTTAGTGTCAATAATAATTATCTAGAATTTACCTGAGCTCATAAAGTTAAGATTATTAAATGTAATTATTCTTTTATTTTTGACAAAATTCAACTGCGTGAACATATTTCTATCAGAAATAACTACAAGCTATATCTATGTGAATATCAGTTCCATAAACGCTATTTATACGGAATTTAGATTTAATTTTTTTTCCTATAATACAAAATCTAAAACTACATACTATATTAATTTTAAATATTAATTTAATATTTTAATTAAATATTAATTATATTAATATTAAATAAAATTAAATAATAAATACTATATTAATTTAAATACTATATTAATTTTATAAAATAATTTTTTTTTTTTTAATATTTGCAAATAAACTCTAGTTATTTAAAAATAATAATAATAATAATAAATAATAATAAAATTTATAAATGACTGACGGATTTATGCCTTCATCTCAACATAAATCTATGGTCATACGGGATTGTTGGTAAGTCGAAAAATATATATATATATATATATATATATATATATATATATATATATATATATATATATATATTAATAACTAAGAAACATAGAAGTTGCTCTTTTAAATTTCTATTTATTTTTTTTTTATAATTTAAATATAGCATGTATACCTTTATAATTTATTAGGGGCTTTATTATAATAATTAAAGAATATTTTAACACTTGGGTTTTAAATTTAAATTTAATTTTTCTTCTATTATTTTGCCTCAACGTCACATTAAAACTCAATAGGATTAATTTAGCTATGTCTTATCTAAATTGGGTTGACGTATATTTAAGCTTATAATATAAATCTGTATAGAGATGTCATTGGGCAATCATTGAAGATGATTATCCCAAAATTAAGGTTATAAATAAATATGGGTTACTTGTTTCGTCCTCTTAATTGGATACCTTTCCAAGGGCCTGATTTGAGATTACCATTATTTAATAATTAGCCAATATAATGTTTCTACTTCTAAGTTTAATAATAACATAATGCTAGTATGTTGCTATCATACTTAATCAGACATATTCAAATTGATAATGGGCTTGGTTACAAAACAGCCACCTCCTTGCTAACATTTATATTTATTCATCAAAATTAAGATAATAAACGGATACAAGTGTTTAACCATGGAATGATTCAGACTAGACCTAGCCATTAACTATTCTAACATAAATATCTTATCTGCAATAATTGATGTTGATGATCTACCTGGTAGTCCTGGCAAGAGTGAAGGCCAGTACGTCTCTATAGTCCTTCAGCGTCTCTCCATCGAGTCTCCGACATATCTTAAATCATGGAGTATGAAGAAGCCAGACCATCTGTCATCCTCGGCAGCCAGAAAGAGAGGCTAGTTGTCCAAGTCAGTCTCCTAGCGAGAGTCCTCTTGTTCCTCCCCGGCTCCTGCCCCTCTTTATTCCTTGTTCTTCCTAGGAGGTAGCAGAAGAAGTTGTTGATCGGTTGGATCCCGGCAGTCGGAGGTACCTTTTTCGTGATTGGCCAACCCGTTGTATAGGGGGAGGAAATTCCAGGATTTCAGCACATACTCTCCGAATCCATTACTATCCTGTTATTGAATAATACCTATCCCAGACCTCCGCCGTTTTTTCGGTATGCCAGCCGGGATCTCAGGGTGACTGGTTTCCTAAAATTGATTACGTCTTCCTAGACGGACCACATCCTGCCTTTGTCGCACTTCTCACTTCTCTATAGGTTTTTAAATCAACTTATTTCATATTTCTGATGGTAAAGGCTAGGTAAGTGTTGTGGCGAAGGCTGCTGATTACCTGTCAATTATCCTCCTTGACAAGTGATGATCTACCTGGTCAGTTCCTTACCTTTTGTTCGACCCTTCCGCCTGTTATATATAATATATGTCTTAGAATAAAATTATTCAAAAATAACGCATATAAATTTATATGTTTATCTTTGACGTTTCAGAGTTACTATGTCATCCTTTACAGCATCCCAGTATTTTGGTTGAGTCAATTTTATGCAGTAGTATAGAAGATATTACATGTATAAGACTGAGATATAAGATATTGTAGAGGTAGGCATAGTATCCCCGAAACGTACACGAGAAATATATAAATTAACACGAGTTTTATTGTGACCTCCTGGCAAAATAATAATAATAATATAATAATAATAAGGAAACTTATACGCAATATATATAAATATATAAATAAATAAATATATAAGGGGCTATATTGTTAGCTATATTGTTAGCTTATACTTCATCTCTACTAATTTTATATGTTTATAAAAATATGTTATTATTTTTTCAAAGAATATAGAGTGTCGGTTTGGGGAATATAAGAAGGATACAAGTTGTTTTTTTCTTTATACTCTTTAGCTTATGTTGTGCTCTCTCTATGTTAAACCCTGTCAACTTTTCTTCTGATGTCGTCCTCTTTGCGACCCAAGTTTAAGGAATCAGCGTCTTAAAGGAGCGGTATTAAAAAAGTTCCGCTTTACTCGGAGGGAAGGGGGGTATAAAATTAAGTTTCAGTTTAGAAAGTGATACGGTTATCCTCAGAAGATGGTAGAGCTTGCGGTGAGGATGGAAGAGGCAATAAGAAAAATGTATCTCCCCGTATATATCACGGCCAACTATAAGGAATGGGACGTGTTAAACCTTGCTACTGGGGAGTTCGGTCGTGATAAATAACTGCAGGATTAAGTCAAGCCGTGCCTTCCTTCTTCACTCAGAGGGGGGGGGGCCGGCTGGGAGCTAGCACTTATAATCCTCAATCGCATCTCTTCATCTAATCTATGCAATGAAAAAAAACAACAAAAGATTTTGTAGCTGAAGCAAAATTGTTTAAATGAACTCTAAGTTATACAACAATAAAGCAATAAATTCTTAAGTATTAATTGAAGGACAATATATAACTTCCAATGCAATCTTCTCCTTTATTTAATTATGTTTACGTTTCGGGGAAATATTTCCTCATCTTCAGAACAAACTTTTTCTTAAACCAACAATTATTACATCTATTATCACTATTCATACTTAAATACACATCAACAAAAACATGTTCATATATAAACAATATCAATAATTTAGCATTATCAATAATTTGACAATACTTCAGTTTTTATTTCTCTCCCATTGTCATTATATAATAATTTCCTGAGTCTATGCATGAGTATAAAACTATTTGATCTTTGTACCATATATCCTATATTAGTTACTCTATCCATAATTATTTATTATTTTGATTTATAATTAGTTTATTTCAATTTATGACCAGTGAAAAGTTAATCATCTTTAAGTTGATTTGATCTTGAAGTTGAGGCAAGTTTCACCAAAATCGTTGGAGCCGTTTACGAGAAAATTGTAAACAATTGTAAAATCCATTCCGGTTAGTCCGAAGCGCTGTATCTTTGGTAATATTGGTCCGATTTTGATGATTCTTTTATTGTTTTTTAGATAATTAAATTACCTTTCATGCAATTCTATACATAATTTACCATAAAATGCATACTTTTAATCTTAATTAAGCCATGCGCAAATAAAATAATCTTTTCATCATTACTTTTTCCCCTGCGATTCCTTGATGATTTACTACATAAATGAAAAGTTTAAGACCTTTATGAAGAATAATTTAGGCAAGTATCATCAAAATCGTTAAAACCGTTTTCGAGAAAATTGGAAACAACCGTAATATCCATGAAATAATTACCATTTCCGGTTAGTCCAATGCGTTGTATCATTGCTAATACTGGTCCGATTTTGATGATTCTTTTTTTTTTTTTTGGATGATTTAATTACCTTTTATTAAAGCCTATAGATAACTTACCGTAAAATGCATACTTTTTAAGCTATGCCCAAATAAAATATTCTTTTCATCATAACTTTTTTCCCTGCAATTCCTCGGTGATTTACTACATAAATGAAAAGTTAAAGGTCTTTATGAAGAATAATTTAGGCAATTTTCATCAAAATCGTTAGGGCGGTTTTCGAGAAAATTGTAAAAAAGTGTAAAATCGATTATATAAAGTGGCACTTCGAGTAAGTCGATTTTGACGAAAATGTTGTTGTAACATCACATGCAGGTGCCAACCTTAAATACATAATTTCAGTATCGTACAACTTTTCGTTTTTGATCTAGACTGTTCACATACACGCAGACATACAGACCATTTTGCGAGACTTGGTCATTTGGACTCAGGGGACCTTAAAACATGTATTTCCGTCGAAAACTCGAATTTGAAAATTTCGAAACTTCGTATATAGGTAAGGGAAAATACAAATACTAGCTACATTAAAAATAATTATGGATGAAAGGGAATAATAATTCAATTTAAAAAAAAGGAAGAGCTTGATAAATAAATTTAAAAATAATACATCTTAGAGATATTACAAAATGATTTTTTTTTTTTTTTCAAAATAACCATAGTTGGTACTATGATAAAATCTAGAATATATAATTACAATTTTCTTACATATTTGTATATAATGCATGTTTCTTTATATTTTTATTCTTCTAGTAACATGTGTTCAGTCCGTTTGTGTTCGTATATTCGTAGAGTCACTTTGTTATAATTTCCTATTGATTGGATTTTTTTTTGGATGCTTGCCGATGAGGCTGTAGTGTTAAAATACGATTTAGTTTGTGCGTGTACCGTCTGATAAATATTTATACATATGGACATACCTATTCTTAGCACGACGTTCACCCCAGCTAACTTCGGCGACCCCTTTGGCCGACACAAATTAATTAAGGGAAGTCCTTACAAATGTGATTATTCGCTAGTTCCAGGAACACTCAGGGCTAAATGTCCCATCCTCAATTCTCCAGGACCCAATTTATGGAATTCAAAGCTAGCCGGACCTACCTCGCCCAAGCCATTCCCGTGCCATTATGAAGTGCGTTAAGTAAAGTTTCTCCGTCGGTCATTAATTACGTTTGGAACGCAATTAATACTCGATTCACTTATCTATTATTACTTAGAAATTTTTCAACATGCCATCATGGTGAAATGATTAAGCCAACCTTAAAAGGAAGTATAATGAAGAAGAAATTTGGTGGTAAGCAAAAATAAATATTTAAGAATTATCTCTTATAATCTATATTGAAACGATCATTTCAGAGAAAAATTAAACTTTCTACATCAGCCTTGAATAATTTATTTAAGAATTGTCCATTTCTTAAGGTTTTCTCCGATTTAAAAAAAAAAAATATTATTATAATATCCAATTAATTGTTTGTTTTATTTTATCATGCTTTCATATGCCTGTTGTACAATATCTTATTTATTTATTACGTTTGAATTGTAGAAAGTTGAAATTTTTAGTTTATATTATACTTCATCAATATTATACTTTGGTATATTTTAGTTAGGATCAATATTTAATATTTTAGTTAGTATATCTTTTTAATATTTTAGTTAGAATCAATATTCAATCATTTTAGTATTAATATTGTTTATAAATAAAAATTTATGTTACTAAAATTTAGGTAAGTTTCATTATACATGTAGAAGCTAGATGCCAATATTCAGGTAAAAACGCGACGATTGAGTAAGAAGTAATAGATTTACTAAATCGCCAAGAGTAAGTTTTATTAAATTATTAGTAATTAATTATAAATTAATAATAATAATAATTAAGTAAATTATTTAAATTATATTGCATCAGATGAAACATATAACAATATCTTAATAACAGTTTGTGTTTGTTTAAGTTCTTGCTCTCATATACATATATGAGATGTATATATTATATATATATATATATATATATATATATATATATATATATATATATATATATATATATATATATATATATATATATATATATTAATCTTTTTATTAATTTCAAACCTGTCTTCAGGTTCTCATTAATAAACTAAAAAAATTATTAAAAAATAAAATGGTCCTATTTTCATAATAAAATTAAATAAATCAAACCTTCCAGCAAGCGCGCGTTGAGAATTTTTCATTATATTCATTCGGTGTTTGAAGTTTCACTTTCATCTCTTTTCGCTATCAGTTCATCAACCCCTTCTACTTGTCTTCGGTGAATTGAAAATATTTTAATTACTCACATTATTAGTTATTCTGTGATATCGACGAATATGGCGTACTTAGTAAGCCATACTAACAAAGGAATATTTCGGATATTTCTATGTAGAATATAGATTTAGAGATTGGACAATCAACTATCATTTCATTTTTTTTTTTCAGTGTATTTTGAATTTTCTCTAATAATAATAATTTTTAACGTGTTAAAAATATAATAATATTTAACGAAATATTTATGTTTTATATTAGTTCCGTATATTTTAGGTAGCTTTTCCAAATTTATGAAAAAGGACGTTATAATAATATCGCGCCAATTATTTGCTTCTTTAATTTCATTCATAATTTTCATTCTAACGTGAATTATATTTTTTTTTCCTTTTTTTTTTTTCTTTTCCCTTATACAGTAACCCTATTGGAGGGTCGTGTATTTATTAAAAACTAACAGGATCCATGGCATACTGCCTTTATAGTAATGTTTTAGTCATGATTAGATAAATTTAATACATACTGAAAAATTTAAAAGAAAATTAAACGTAGCAATACACAATATAATAAAATATGAAGAAAAAACAAGAAAGGAAAAGAAATACAAGAAATAAACAAAACAAAATAAACATCATTAACCAAAATAAATAAATACAAATAATAAAAAAAAGATATATAAATATATATATGAATAAATAATAAAAACAAAAAAAATTAAATAAAAGTAAAATAAAAAGTCCTAACAAAAATATTGACTCTTAAACTAAGTTTGACAATAAAAAATAAATAATATACTAGATACTATAATTAAACAATTAAATTAGATCATGCAATCAAATAATAAACAAATGTTATAAGTTTATCATAAGTGAATAATGATAATTGCCCATTAGAAGATTAAGGTAACCATAGAATTAAAACAAGAAGAAACAAGTGAATATTTTTACTATATATATATATATATATATATATATATATATATATATATATATATATATATATATATATATATATATATATACAGCACGAAATTTAATTCAATTTAATAAATTTAAGTATAATTTTATCGATAATGCCGGTTGGAAATATACTCAGTATAGACGATACAATTCTGGCCTTCTCCGAGAAAATTAGAGCGAGAGGATTTCTGCTCCGCTGCTGCTCAATATAACAAGCTCATCAAATCCTTCATTCCATCTTCTACCATTACAGTTAGCCTTTGGATTCTTTTCATCAATGTTATATTCCCTCTTCTTCCGATTTACGTGGCTTTAAAAGGTTTAGATATTTATTAAAATGGAGATTAAATTATTTTTAAGAGTTTTTTTTAACGGTTTAATGAGAGATTTTTGACTGATTGAATTAAAAAATAGATATTTAAAAAATGTATTTATTATTATATTTTTAGGAAAATAAACTTTTTTAAACTTCTTTTATTCTTTATTAAATCGTACGCCAAATCATACCAAAATACTATGCAACACAAAAATGGTATAAACACACGTCATGCACATAAAAAATAAATGAAATAATTTAAAAACGGTTAAATTACCAATTAAAATGACACACATTGATTGTCTTCATTTCGTAGTATTTAATCATATTAAAATTTACTACATTTTTTATATTTTTAGTTACATAAATTAATTCTAGGTTTTTTTCTGATATTATTATTTTCAGCAATATTCAATATTTATATTTCATTGAAGTTAAATTGATGACTATCAATTCTACTATACCTCGCTAATGCAGTACATTAACATTTTTGGATATAATATATATATATTTTTGGAGGTTTCATCTATATAAAATTTATTTTTGCATTGGTTACAATTGATTTTACATATCAATTTTTTTTTATTTTCTTTATTAATATTCTTTCATGTTACTTATAAATTTATCAGATTTGTTGTTATTATTAATTCACATTTATATTTTCAATTTATTTGCATTGCACTGTCAATAAAACGTGTCGTAAAAAATTTCACTTCTTCATGAATATTTATTTTTTAAACGACTTAGAAAATTGTAAGATCCTTAAAATTCATGGGTACATTTTTTTAAATCACATTTTGTGTAAATATTTCTTTTATTTTTACTAAAATATTTTTTTTTTTTCCTTTTCTGGCTTAAGACTTCCATTGAAGTCCTATACAGCTTACTAAAATATTCATATCGTTTCATACCCATAATGTTGTAGTTGTAGCATTTAAAAAATTACACAAATAAAATATTTCAAAACAAATTCCTGGTCTAAATAATGAAATTAATTTATCCATGATATATCAACCATATATTATAATATTTTAAAGAAAATTTATGGAGAAATAAAACAAAATTTAAGAAAACCGATCGGCATATTAATGATTTTTTTTTTTTTTTTAAATTTTTTTAATGTTTTAGAATAGAGATCCATCCATTTATAGTGAGCCAGAGTAATTTGTTGCTTGATCATTTTATAATGAAATTTTATTTTTGTTGGTGGATTCCAAAATTATTGCAGTGTAAAAAAAAGTTATAATTTTAAATTTATATCTTTTTCCTAGATCCAATGGCAGCATTTCTTGTACAAAACAAGCTGTTTTTTGGGGAGAGGGGAGTTTGTACTGATTTACGTTAACTTATATTACTCAGAACTGGTGAAACCCAGGTTAATGGCAACAATTTTATTTAGAAAAGAACAGACTTAATATTATGTTTACTACACACTCAATGAAATTTTAATCCAAAATAGTCAAAATCCACTCCAAAGTGTGACATTAAAATTGGAAAATTTTCAATTTTTGAAGTCATACTATTCCAAAAAAGGAATTTAATCTCAGGATTAATTTTTTGAGAGTTGTAGGGGCTACCTATAAGTGCTGAATGTAAATAAAAAATATCAACTCTTAGATTGGCCCTTCCTTTTCAAGTAACGATTTTTCAGAAATTTCAAATTTAAAAAAAGATCCAAATGTTGAAGCCTTGTATTTTGTTGGAACAAACTTTAAAAATCTGAATTTTTTACGAATTAATCCTGTATTATGTTTTAGGTACTTCCATATAAACTTCTTGATTGAAATGGATCTACAAGTTTTTAGGACCTTAAATTATTGAAAATAACGGTTACCAATAAACCAATATAATTGCGAAAGTGTTGGAAATGGTTCACCTCTATCATTATTTAAATATCTAACAAATATCATTTATTCGACAATATATTATATATTATATTATACTATTATACTATATTATACTATTATATTATACTATAATATTATAATATTATACAAATATTATTTATTTATTTATTCGTTATTATTTATTAATATTACGTATTAATAGCTTTACATTTATTATCTAATAAATTTTTCTAGACCCGAAGACGACAATAACATTTCATTCTGTCCCCTTGGGTTAATAAAAAATACAAAATACTGTTTATTCCGGTCGAATAATATTTTGTGTCGTAAATTAATTTTAATAAAATATACAATACAATAACACCTGCTAAATGTTAAAGAAATGTTTATTTTTATGATTATGATCCTCATATAATGTTATGTAAACCATCCATATGGTTTTTAACTAAACCTTCAGAAACGATTAATAATTAATTAATTTAATGAAACTTTTTTTTATAATTTATAGCCTTAGGTTTATTATGTAATAAATTATTTGATGCCGAAATCGTGATCCGAATGTGGAAATAACGTACTTGTGTCAATATGTCCCTTCTATACTTGGAATACTAATGGTTCGAATTCTATAAGGCCATTAAATCAAGATCCATAACAATGCAGATATTTTTGACCAACACAATGGCATATTTAATGTTTATTACGCAACAAACGAATTGTAACATCTGTCCCAACCAAAATATGGCAGATGCAGAGCAGATGTACCCTTAGAAACCTTAGACAAAGTGCATTACCATAATAGATTCACTTAATGTGACTGAATGCTAATGGTTTGCAAGAGGTCTCCCAGTGGTTGACGAGAATTGAAAAATAAATGGATTTATTATGATTCACAGCTTCTGCATCTAACCTCTTCATTATATCTGTGTTGAATCACAGATAAAATCCTCTTGTGGTTAAGGATAAATAAATTACACAGATTGGTATAATGTATATATGTAAAATATATATATATATTTTTATTAATTTATTAATAAGGAGTAAATGGAGTTCCTTGGTATCGGAATAGCAAGAACCTGCATACTGACTCACTTCGACAAACAATAGACAAAGACATGCGGATTCTTTATCCTCTCACTCATTATAAACTACACTGATATACAATCCAATAAGAGATACTGGACAGCTGACATGCCCTTCTTTAAGAGGCGGCTACTGAAAAGGAGTTGTATGAGAGATCTCCTCCATTACGGTATTAGGGTCCTGAGACGTACGCAGATTTCTTTCTTTTTTTTTTTTTTTTTTTGAAGGGGATTTAAATTTTTTCGAGGGGGAGATTTAATTAGAAAAGGCAATAATCTCTGAAACGTCTACAATCGCCGAACTTGGCGTCATTTTCAATAATAAGCATGAAAATTAGATCAAAAACGATTGTTAAAACAACCAAAAATATTACTCAAAATACAAATCTTATGTTGGTGGATATAAAAATTATATTTTTTCGAACATTTCGTTGGCGATATATCCCTCTGATTCCTTCGCCTGCTTACGCCACAGCTACAATAAGGCCGAAAAGAAGTACCACTTGGTACTATCCCTACCCGTGTATGACATGTCATCACCATCTCATTATGAAATTTGCTGACTGTCCCGTAAAAGATACGAATTTATCTTCCAGTTGGCGTAGCCAAATCTGACACCAGATGGCGCGTTGCGCCCCAAGTACGCCACCCTCATTTTCACCAAATCTCCTTTATTAAGCCAAATTATCTTATTATTTACAGATTATTATTTGGTTATTAATAGGTATTAAAGTAAAAAAAAAAAATATATTTATATATATATATATATATATATATATATATATATATATATATAATAGACAAATGTTAATAAATTTATATATTTATTTTGTGATAAGCAATTTATATATATATATATATATTAATTGTTGCCAATAAAGCTATTACAAATCTAAGACTTGTTAATTTATGTTACCCTACCTTCAATTGAATGTGAAAACCCTCTAGTTCTGTCTCAAACATTAAAATATCGAGGCCCGATGTATTGAAATATCGATATTTTTCATTGATATATCAAACTACTATTTCGATATTTTTGAAAACTCTTGATAAGATATATAGTGATATTTTTGTTTGAGATTTATATTTCTAATCAGAAAACGTTAATAATGGCTGACGAACACAATCACTATATTGTAAAATGTAAGTACTAATACGTAATAGAAAAACGAGCACACCTCACCACAAGGTTTTATAATTCTTTTTTTGTCGAACCTCCCTTCTTTATTATTTTTTATATCTATATTTTTTTTTGTGGAAAAATTTCGATTTTCGATATTTAAATTTTAATATCGATAACACAATATATCGGGAAAAAACTATCGGACAAAAATATTGATATATTTAAAAAAAATATCGATACATCGATATTTTCCAAAATCCCTAGCAGGGGCATTTTTTCATCTTCTTATTTTCATCTAATTTCCTTAGTATTAGACAAAATTATACTATTACTTATCGATTTTTATTTAATTATGAGAGGCAGGAAAATAAAAATGACATAATTAAAAAACAATATTCGATAGAGTTACAAAAATCAATAATATATTAAGTTTTATATTACAAATCAGTTACACGAATTAGTCCTAACTGAAGTAGTGGTTTGCATAAGTTGTGCATAATTCTATAAAATCTAAACATAATTATTATACATCACGTTAGAACGATAATATTTAATAAATTGAACATATGATAGGCATGATATTATTTTAACGTCCCAATTCGCGAATTCGAAAAATTCTTAAAATACACCGAACTGATTTGAAAAAAAAAAAACATGAATATTTCACGATGTTATAAATTATTATTCAATAAATTCAAAATATTCTGAAAAATAAAATATCGTTTGAACGTTCAATCCTCTATATCGTTTGATATATTTCTAGGAACGAAAACAAAAAATAATCTACTTTCATTGGTCTTCTTTATGAATTTATTAGAAACAGTATTATCCTCTTGAAGTGATATAAAAAACTCAGCACATGTACATGCAAAAAAAACAGAAGAAAAAAAAAACATTCACGAACAGAAGCGCGGCTTACTAAGTGCACGTCCATGTTTTTCGTTGTTTTCACGGAAAACTAGTTATGTGAGAAACTGAGAGGGGGTTTATGAATGAATAGAGAGAGGAGATGAAAGTTAAAGTTTAACTTTTGAATAATAAAAAAAAAACAACAGTGGCGCACTTTGTACTCCAGCGTGTCTGCTAGCGGGTTAAAACCTAAATCTAAAAATAAATAAAAATTGTTTGGAAATTAATTTATGTTTTCCTTCAGAGTTGCCGAGTTTAATAGAAATTACATACGCGTATGTATTCATAATTGAGTTCTTTGAAAACTATATAAAGTAGAGACTGGATATGAACATTACGAAGACAGAATACATACGAATTGGTACGGATGTCTACTTGTTATCACATGGGCTTTACCCAGGAAGTATTAGGTATGAAATAGGGTTTATGGGAAGTTATTGTTTTTGCTTCCTACTTGTCAGCAACTAACAAATGTTATATCCCTAAATCTAGAATGAACAGATCAATCAGTTTAAGGTCTAGTTTAAGTCTAGTGGTAATGTCTTTGGTATAGTATATATAATGTCTGGCAGTCGCTGGCCCATGCCAGTCGACCCTGTCATAAGATCTCTAGTTTAAGTCATGTAACTGTACCATTAACCAAACAACTATTTACTAAGGCTCTGTTAGCTAGTGCTCCCAACAGGACAACGCCAGTCATCACCCAATTTGATAATTGGTTTCGCAAGGGACAATAGAACCACCATAGCATAATTCACTGAAAGCCAACTACAGTAACCTACTCGTGACGAACTCAGTTAACGCGACATATGAGACTGGTAATACGAACTAATTTCTTGATCTCTTCAAAAACAATGCATTTCCTGGCATATATTGGAAGAAATACTTTGTTAACACGAATCTCGAACAATTTTTGGCTAGCACGAACTTATTATATGTACGAATATTTAGTAAACATGTCTCTGGAAGCCTTCTTCCTTTTAGTTCAGTTTCAACAGAACTTTACCTGAAACATCCGTTTCAGTAAATAAATTAAAAAGTTCTATTAAATTTTATTTAAGATATTGTAACTACTCGTTCTTAAAAGTGGTATTAACGGAAGTTTAGCTCTGGAGTAACTATGGGGATTGACATCTCATGCTATATATTTTATTCACAAATCCTCAGATTATGTATATATTTAAGTTTTTGCATATATGTATAATTAACAAGATAAAAATTCATATTTATATTAAATTAATATTAGATTGTAAAAAAAAAAAAATGTCGTATCAATTACCAACCCTCTAACAAAAAAACGTTGCTTAGCATATCATTTTCGGTTTTACGATTAGATTATACTTCATGTACAATTATTATGATTATTGTTATAAAAATCATGTCGACCTGTTTTATTAATCGATTTTTTGAATATTTTTATTACTAATTCAGTTCCCTTTTGCTTAAAATCGGTTTTTAATCTTTATTATTATTATTATTATTTAAAGTATAAATAGGGGTTGAAAACGCCCGGTCAGATTGGAGTGGGCTAAAAGGGTCACGTAAATCAAAAGACCGCGACGAACATGCCTTAATGGAAATAAGCCAGAAAATTTAATTTAAAGAGGCACGGAGGGGGGCGGATATAAATAAATCTAACGAGATGGGGAGAGGGGGGGGGGAGGGTTAATTGTATTTAGTGGTGTAGCATTTTGGAAGGGGGACAGCGCCCTTAGCGGCACCTATTGTTGTGTAGATGGCATCACATTAAACTCATATCACACACCATCTGACCCATCTCCTTCATCATTTATGTACGCTCGTCCATCATCCGATAAATTTGTGTAGTGATCCCTAGTGTGCGTAGAAAGGGAGAGAGGGGGAGGGAGAAGCGATCCTGCACTTCGCCCACGACCTGAAAAAAAAGTCATTACGGGTTTTATCCATTGTTTATTCAGTCCGTTCTCTTTTTTAATATTTTCTTCCCGTTGGTATGCTTTTTCATTAATCCTCTTCCTATTTGAAAACCCCCTTTCGCTATTCATTTCTCATATCATGTAATTACTTAGCTTCTTTTATGAATAAGTTAAGTTGAGGGCCATCATTATAAGTGTGTTTTTTTTATAATAAATTACAGTATTTGAAATTAGTATACCTCATTCTCAATTGAACCTTTGCACAGCGACTTATCCGATAGCAGGAATTTTTGTCTATGAAAAACTCTCGCTCAAAAAAAAAAAAAAAAAAAATAGAAAATGAAAAAATTCAAGTACATAAAGCAAGACAGAGAAATGCTTTATTCACAGCAATGCTTCCCAAATACATGGGTTGCTACATACAAAGCATACTTACCAATTTATTGCTAGACATAATATAAATAATTTTTTTTTCCTTTTATTTTAGCTCTAAACACGTTATTATCATCACTAGATTAACCGTATCATATCTGCCCTTTCTTATTTTACTTTTTTTTGCTGTAAACCTTATATCACTCTCTAATATATGCCTCATTTCTCTATTTCAGTGACCCTCAACTATTTCATTACTTAAAACAACGCTTTTTTTTATAAATACAAAAAAAAAATTCACTTTTTGGAGACGCACACCTAAGCATTGAAATGAGTAGAGGAAATAATAAATAAATAAAAAGATACGAATAAATAACAATGGCAATAAATATATCTAATGCATAAATAAACAACAGTCATAATAAGTAAATACTTAATTTCAACTCAGTTAACTACCATGAGATTTATACATATATCATACCTAATACAATTAATAACTATTGATAATAATTCTTACTAACAGACATGAAGGTTACTGCATTTTTATGTTGAATATTCATTTTAAATTGAATCAGTGAATTAATAATAATAATAATAAATTCAAATTTAAATCTAAAAGGAAATAATAAAATCACAATTGCCGAACAAAAAAAAGAACAAATTTACAATAAATAAGATTTTTTTTTTCTAGTGCTAAAATCCTTATTTTGAGGCCTTATACCTACGAATAGTGTAAAAAATAAATTTTAGGATGGTAAAAACATTAAAAAAAAAGAAGACAGAAATAACTGTTAATTTTAAGTCCTTGAAATGACAGTTAATTTTAAATCTCTAAAATAACAGTTAATTTAAGGTTTCTACAATAACAGTTAATTTTAGGTTTCTAAAATAACAGTTAACTGTAAGACACTGAGATTAAAGTTAAGTTTAAGTCTCTAAAATAACAGTTTATTTTGTCACTAAAATAACAGTTAATAATCCTCATGACGATCCAACATACGCTGACTATCATTTCAATATATGTAATAACAAATATGTAGACAAAACACAGCACGTATCAAGTTAACAGTCTAAAAAAGACTTACCAAATAGATATAATACATTACTCCTAGACAGTTTAACATAAACCTACTTTCGCTTTGAATATTTTTGTAGCTGTAGATGTGAGATGTGCTATTTCAAATTTGCATTCATGTGAGTATCTTTATTTGTCCTGATGATTGAGCAAAACGTTGGCTTGTTTTATAATTACTGGTACTTATGAGACTTGAAGCTTTCTAGTAATTCTAAAATCTAGTAATGTTCTAATTTTCTCTCGTTTATTACTTTATAAAACTAACTAAGGATATTCGTGTTTTGAGAAAAAATGTAGTCACTATAACTGGGAAAATTAGAAATACGATTTAAGCATGAAATAGTGAAAAGTTTTTTTTTTTTTTTTTTTTTTTTATTTGCAATCATTCGAATTTCTCCCCTATTTATAAAAAAATAAAAAGAACAGTATCTGCTTATAATTAGCTTTATTATAGATCCGATGTCGGACCTTCATCCGACTTATCGAGGGAGCGCGAGAGTGCAGGAAATGCAAGATTCGACTCCGATAATTATCATTATCGGACCTTGTGAAATCGTCTTAGTCTTTCTGACTTTAAGCTTATAGTCAATATCCCCAAACGTTCAATAAAAACAATCTTCGAGTTTAAGATAATGAAAGGAAGAAAGAAAAAAAAATGTACTTGGAATTTTCTAGATTTCCATATGAATCAAAATTATTAAATATATGTGGCAAATAATGTGTTATATTTATTATCGTTTAATCAATTATGTCAAATAAATGAAACAGATTTTTCGTGTTATCTCATATTCCTTTCATTTAAACTCTATTATTGAAACTTTGTACTAGGGACGCGGTTAAAAGAGAAGCATTGGGATCTCCTGGAGTTCTGCTTTACCCTCCAAAAGTGGGTAAAGCTTGTGATTTTCCAGGATGACCGTGAGTGAAAATATTGTACAAATGTATTAATGTGTTTATAAGTTTCTTCTCCTTCTTCTTTATCTTCCTCTTATGCCATTTAGCTAGCGTCGAGGAGCCTCAATCCAGCGTAACCACTCCTCTCGGTCCCTGCCTAGCCGCTTCATCTCATTGAGCGATTTGCCTCTTTTACTTCCAATTCTTTGGGTACATTCTTGGTACGTAATTCTGAGGCGTCCGCGTGGTCTCTTTCCTGTGGGTCGAGCCTCTAATACCTTTATAGGATTCGTGTCCTCGTTCATTTGGCAGACATGACCAAACCACTGGAGTTGCCGTCTTTCTAGAGTGGTTTTAAGCTCTGCAACGTCTAGTTGCTCTCTAATGCTTTCGTTTCTAATGCGATCCCTTCTAGTTCTCCCAACAGATCTGCGAAGGAACCTCATTTCCGCTGCCGTTATGCGACTATAGTGCCTGTCCAGTGTTGTCCAGCTTTCTCCGCCATAGGTGAGTGTAGGTAGGTAAACAGACTTATATACATGCATTTTGGTCTTCTTATCTACTTCTCGGTGGCCGATAATGCTATTAGCAATCTGGTAATACACTTGATTCGCCTTACTTATTCTGTTTGATATTTCGGCGTCTATCTTACCCGAGCTACTAATTACGGTCCCTAAGTAGGTATATTCCTTCACTACCTGAAGTGTCTCGCCATTGCAGATGAGTTGGACATCTTCCTGTTCTTCCCTCGCTATAACCAGCACTTTACTCTTGAAGGTGTTAATTTGCATCCCTTTCCTGAGCAACTCTTCTTCCCATTCTACCAGAGCTTGTTGTAGTTTGGTCTTGGTGTCGGCTATTAGGACTATGTCATCCGCGTATAAAAGGCTTTGAACGAGGACAGTTCGCTGTTTTCTAAATGTCATTCGTCGCATTTATCACTATTACCTATTGCCCTTGAATTCGGTGAAAAAAATCTTCGATTGTTTTAATATAATTCCTGAAACTTATATTATTTTAATATGAAAGTTTAACATCACTAAATTAAAATGTTTTTGTGAACAAACACAACTTCCCGTAATATATCTTGATTTTTATAATATTAATTTTTTTTCCCTAACAAACCAACGTTTCGAAATGTACGTCCATCCTCTGGGCTTTCTTACTTTCTTTCTAAAATTTAGCAACACAACAACACTGTACATATTTTTCAATTATTAATTTCATTTTAATATAATTATTTCAGAAGCTTGAATATTTTACCTTGATTTTGCCGTTTTTTTCTAATATATAATAAGTTGGCAGCAATTCCCTAAAGTCTATTTTTTTCCATAAGTAATTATTTCGTCTATTATATCCAATACTAATTTTTTTTGTCCGCTATGACAATATCGATGTCACACTGATCTACATTAGAATTGAACTTTGTACTAATCCATTAATATGTTTGCTATTTGTCTATTGTCCCCTGTCTCTCGATTCTATGAAGAGTTGAAGTGGCTTTACCCTTCCTACCGTCGTAAGTACTTCCTGGCATCCTTCCTCTACGAAGTCATCCAATCTCGCCGTCCATCGTACATCTTCGACCTCTTTCAATTCAAATCCTCTGTTCAATCCCGTCATACCTGTTCTCGGTCTTCAGATTTATATATAACGGCCCACCGATCCCCAGGTTTTGATAGATCTTTTCTTATCCGATCCTCATCCCTGTAGAATTCCATTTCTTCTTCCATCCGTTGCTCCAATACTCTTCCCACCTTTAAATCCCGTCTATTCAGTCACTTCATGTCCATGCAGCTCCAAAAGTTTTGTAAATAGGTACTCTACTAGGTAATAATTTATATGCCTAACTATCGTATTTCTGGTTATTATTGATGAAATAATTATTATTGTTATTTAATATTTAGTTTATTAATTATATCAGCATAGTGACTCTTTAAATCTACTATATCTGACTTGAAATTCACTGCATTATTTATATTTTTTGTGATATAAATATTGCTTCCACAGTCTTCTTATTTTGTGTGTTTTTTTAATTATCCAAAATTTTCGGGTTATCAAAATCAAATTTATGATTGCTAATTATACTGTGATTGGCAAGAGCTGTAATGTTTTTGCTATTTTTACAATTTTCCATTTGTTGCTGTATTCTATTTTGTAGTTTTTTAAATGTTTCCGCCATGTACATCATTTCGCAATCGCTACAATCTATCCTATATATCACTTTCTTTTTTTTTCTATTAATTTTATTTTGTCTTTCATATTGCTCATATATCTTTCCAATCTATTTCCATTTTAAGTTTCTAGTTTTACATTTCCATGGACTTACTCCACCACAATCTTCTTTATGCTCTCTGTTAATTATGGAATGTAATTAATTTTATTGGACCGGTTTTTCTTTTGGAAAAAAATGTTAATATTATAAAAAATTATTGAAACTATTTATGTAAGAAAAATAATATAGTGGAAAGCCTGTTTTTCTCTGTAGCTATCCCTGGCAGTACCCCCCTCCTAATTCCGCTGGATCAATTGGCCAGAAATACAGCCTGGTATTCTAGTGATCTAAACCAGTGCACGTAAATCAAACTGGCCGTATATCACGAATTGTCGTGTGGTCTAGCGGAGCAAAACGTCGTTCCCTAGCTCGGAGTAATTTTTCGGTCTTTGTATCCGAGGATCGATGTCGCTACCAAGTTTGGATCAATCCGTGGATTCCATCATTGCCAAAAAAAAAAGGAGTTGATGTAGGACTAATGAAAGAAAAGAAATCATCTGAGATAAATTAAAACTAAACTAATATGCCTGTTTTTTTTATAATGCGCCATTTAATTCTTAAATCTAAAGGCATTAGTGGATAAAGAAATACACGATAGGCATTAAATATAATTACAGTATAAAACTATTAAATTAAATACAAAAACGAAAACTGTTAAAAGATTAGGTTTCGCAATCATGATAAATTTTGTCCGCAAAAAAATGTAATATATTTTCGTTTTTTCTCACTTGGCATGAAAACCATACAATTCTTTAGCAACATCAACCTATAATAAATTAAACAAGAGTAAATTCCCTACATTGTATCAGTTGACGTCCGATGGTATTGAAGGATCATACTAATTAGGGATTGATAAATTATTTGCCACTTCAATAATTTTTTTTTATCAAAAACTAGTTTCGAATGTTATACATTCATCTCCAGTTTAGGGTTAAAGTAGATTATATCAAACAGAAAAAGTTTGTATAGGTTTGTTCTCGCACTGAACTAGCAATTGCTGACTTGAACTAGTGATTGCTAGTTCAGTGAGAGAGCATAACAATACAAACTTTTTCTGCTCGATGTAATCTACTTAAACCTTGAACTGAAGATGAAAGTATAACATTCGAAACTAGTTTTAAATAAAAACAAAATTATAGAAGTGGCAAATAATTTATCAATTCCTACATTTTGTACTCTATATTTTTCTTCTTCTTCTGGGCTTCATTTAGGATCTTCACCTCTAAGTCAAAAGGGGTCTAGTCAAATGCAGATCAGAAAGGTATCTTGGTAGATAGTTTTGGAGTTCTGAATTTGTTCATTTATGTTTTTTTGTGGTGCAGATTATTAATTTCGACTTTGGATCCTCGAATTTTTTCTCGGAAGTGTGAAAATTGAAATTATTGTTTTATTTTTTGCTTACATTATAAAAAGCATGTCTTAATCGAATAAATTCTGATATTCATTTCATAAAAAATGAAAGAAGTGTAAATTGCTTAAAATTTCTTTTATTAATAATATTGATTCTGATGATTTTTTCATGATATTCGCAAAAAACAAAACAAAATTTATTTCAAATTATTTAACGTTTATATATATGTAATATGTAAAAAGGAGAATTTTCTGAACTTCTCCAAAACTTTCCAGGTAAAAGTACCAAGGACCTGGACTAGACCGTGTTGTTGGTATTTGCAATCCCAAAACACATCAGTTGAAAAATTGATCAGCAATTAAAATTTGAAACTATTTTAATTGAGATATAGAAAAAAATACAATTTTTGAGTTGTCCCATTATTTGAGCTGAAAGACATTATATATATATATATATATATATATATATATATATATATATATATATATATATATATATATATATATATATAATGTGTGTGTGTTTGATATGGAAAATAATTTTGTAATTTTTATATATGGGTAAATACATCAGATAATCTTCAAAATATGTATAAAATTAATATTCCCACTAAACCAATTACCTACAAGCACCTCACCTTTGTTCTATTAGTCAATTTCCATTACTAGTTCAATGCGAGAACAAACCAATGTAACCTTTTCTGTTTGATATAATCTACTTAAACCTTGGTGAGCACCAGCATATATTTGATCTCTTGTCTTGATTAAATTGATAATTCATAAATGCTTTTTAATACTAATTTATATTATATTTAATTTAATATGAATTTTGACGACATATAATTTAATATGTATAATAATACCATACTGTATTTCGAATGTATATATATTTTTGAATTTTTGTGTGCTTTTAGAACTGAAGATGAATATATAACATTTGAAACTGGTTTTCAATAAAAACAAAATTATAGAAGTGGAAAATTATTTATCAATCCCTAATAAAAATAATAGTCATTATAAAAAAAAAAAGGAAAAATCAATACACCTCCTTTCATCAACTTCGGGGTGCTTTTAATATCCTCCGCTAAGAGGCAATGAATTAAATAAACCACAGGCCGTTATTTTTTCCTGATGTGGTAATCTTACTAAGGGATCTGAAACCCGCGGAGAAAGGGCCACTTAACCGAAAATACTCTGTCATTGGGTCCGTCCAACTTAACTCGTCTAACTTTTTAAATAAGAGAGTTTAAAAGTTACAAGTTGAGGGCGAGCCCTGCCTACTGTGCTCCCAGAGTCTAATCGTAGATGAAGTTTTCTCTTGAAATTAAAGGCAACTACCGTTTGTTTAACTTTGAAAATTTTAGAATAATTAATCATCGAGTGGTGCCTTCCGAGTACTTCTCTGTCTAATTGCCAACAATTTTGCAGTTGCTTTATAATTAGACACCTAAGCCCGTGGAATTGATTAAATTGATATGAAAACAATTAAGGATGCTTTGAAAATAATAGAGCGTTTCAAAAATAACGACCGTTTTTCAAAAAAAAATTAATACTTTTATTTTTTTGTTATAAGACAGAATTAATTTTCAAAATACAACCTACTATGATCCACTGTTGTCAACCATCTTTCAGCCAGTTGCAAGGTACTATGCAGGGACGGCTGTCGAAAAACTCTTGAACCACAATGTTAACCTCTACAAAATTATTTTTTTTTGTCTTGAAGAAAGTGGGCATGGGAAGAAATAAGTGATTATATGATGGAACGATGTCTGGACTGTATGATGGGTGTGGGAGAAGTTCGATGCCCCGAAGATTTTTCAAGTTTTTCTGCGACCGACTGAGATTGTGTGCCCGAGCGTTATCCTGCTGTTACTTATAACACGTAAACGTTTTACCAAAGCTGGGTAACACTGTGATAATTTCGCATGTTTCCTATCTAACTGTTTATAGTGAAGTTCGGATTTCGTAGAACACCCGTCAGAACCTCATGGAATCTCATCAATATCAACTAATGATCACCCTGAGCCCATCTTCCGTTCCAAGGGCGTATCTCCTCTGCTGATTTTTTTAAACGAATGTCGCGTTGTACTACGGTCAAGGACACCTTTACATTCAGTTTGAATGATTTCATTTATTGCTTCAGCGGCAACAGTTTAATCAACGATTTTTTAATTTTTTAATGTTACGAGTATTTCGTAAAAAACAATCTTTCGTATTCGGCTGCAGCTGATGAACTAAGGCTTTATTGCACAGGTCTAATGTTTAAAAACAATCTTACTTAATCCTTTACACGAGAGTATAAGTTAACATTGAGTAGGTTTAAAGTGCGTATACTTTGACAAAAATTTGATAAAACGGTCAATATTTTTGATACACCCCCTTGCATAGAACGTTCAGGTTGAAGCAACACACACCGGTATATTTTTGGATCTAATAAAGTATTTCGTAATAGCATTTAGCTAATAAAATCACTGTAAGTATATGTTTGAGAGGTAACCACACTGTGATGGAAGTTATTATCGACGTAATTTTTATAAAAAGGCGTAAGCGCCATTTAGCCAACTTTACAGGAAACACAAGAAATGTATTTCCCCATATAATAATTTTTTTTTTAAATTTGTATTATTTATTTTGTTCAGAAAGAGTTCATTATGGAGGCAAAATAAGTTATAATTACAATAAATTTTTAAGGCTTTTAGCACTTGTTAAGGCCAGAGTGACGACTGAGTGTCGTTAGTATTTGGTGCTTACGTCATCAATATTCGATTTTTAGACCATTTAATTTTTTTCGATATATCGTGAAAGGTAATCCATAGAGGTTATGTTTAGGTCCCATAATAAATTGTAACCTAAATTAACTTTTAATTATTTACGCCACACATATTCTCTTGGTTGTCTATATGTAACATAAAATTACATTAAGGCTTTAATAATCGTGGAATTATTCAATTCATAACATACATCTAACCAAACCAATGAGTTTTTAATCTCTACAGGCACTTATACCGAAGAAATTGTTTCTTTGGCAAAGGAAATAATTTCATAAATAATTTATCATGAATAAACAGTAAAAAAAAAGAAACAACATAAAAATGAATATAAATAACTAAACAACCTAAATCCATTTCTACCAGCCCTTTTCTTTTTCCAAAGAAATAATTTCTTTTGCAAAACGGAAGGCATAGAATAATAGATTATACTGTTTACTTAATAATTTTTAAATCCAGGAATCATATTATATTATGAATTATAATCCTGGTACAATATAGGATTACAAAATCAGGAACACTTTTAAAGATATTTCCAAATACCTTGTACGCACTCACCCCTTGAGGTGGGGACAAACAAGTACGTACTACATATGTATCTATCTCATGAAATCGGACATGATTAAAACGTGGATTTGAGTGTAATATTCAAAACATAATCGTCTCAGTGATATTTCTAAAAATATCTTATGTGGACAACACATGACTTCCTTGTAAGCCTATTAAACTATAAAACGGTGACTCAAAAAGTGATCCTGAATTTGGTTACTAGTTTCCGAAGATTGCAGTATCTCAAAATCGACACTCGACATCGCGACATCCATCTACTTACACACACACACACATACTCTTGTTTCTGGAGGTCTCATTCCGTTATTGTATTTCGTTTTCTTTAAAGTAGGTAACTAGTTTCCAATAGATCTCTTCGTGTTCCGTGACAACATTAGAACTGCCAATGTCACTAGATAAAACATTTGAAATCGACAGTTTCGACATTTCGGAAGAACCCACTTACCTTATATCTTATTCTCCTCTGCAGACTTGTTCCTCTCACAAAAAGGGGAGGAAAACCAATATGTTACTCATAATTTTAACATTTAAAACAAATAATAAAAATGTTTAATTGAAGTGGGAAAAAAATCGCGTTTGTAACTTTTATTACCGAACCATATAATCCTTGTATTTAATTTTAATATTATTTCTCATGTAAGTTTATTATGACCTTCAAGAAAATTATCCTTTTCGGCTCACCAATTTTAACCAAAATCTAGTAAATACATTCATATTGATATAAAAGCCCTATTTACCAAATTTGAGATGTTTTATACTATATTTTAATATATTTTTTATGTAAGTCTTGCATGAATTTCAAGTCAAGTACCACTTCTGGTAATTATTTAGTGACTAAAAAGTGAGGTTCATAACTAGGTTTTACACTAATCCGAAATAGAAAATTTTAACTTTCTACGGCTAACCGTTTTTGAGTTATGCGAGATACGCACGTACGTACATACGTCACGACGAAACTAGTCAAAATGAAATTCAGGAATGGTCAAAATGGATATTCCCGTTGAAAACTGAAAACCGAAAATTTTCGCGATTACAATACTTCCTTTAATTCGTACAAGAAAGTAATAAGAAGAAAAATCTAGCTTCAAAAATAAATATTTTACAGTCATTTAAAGTTGAACAATGTAAAATCAAGTGCGCAATTACCCCACCTTACCTTAAAAAAGAAAACAAAATAAAAACTGAGTTGCATTACGTTAATACGTGTTGTGTATATATAATACGTAATATTACGTACACTGCAATCAGTGTTTTCAAAAACTTTGGAATGATACTCATTGGATCAGTACCAGAATTCAGTTTAAGGAAATTGCGTAGATTAAGAACCTTTACCAACGTCTCAAATTTGGTTTGAATCGTTCAAAGGTTCCTGATTTATGGGCAATTTTTTAAATCTTTAAAAAAAATATGATGGATATCAACGGTTCTTTTTAAAACCGACTATTTATGAAATAAGAATCTTTTGAAGGTCCTCTATCCTCTCCATAGCTATTATTGTTTTTAGAACGATACAATATATGTATATATTCTCGCTTCAACGGATATGAAGTTGGGATTGTTAAAATTGGCTTTTTTTTTAATTTATTGTTAAAGAAAAACTTATGGTCTTTGGAGTTAAAAATCATTAGGGAACGGTTACATTTAAGATGGGCAAGTGTTGCGTTTATTGTATGTTATAGATTCAAACTTATATAAGTATAATATTTCTAATATATAGCATTTATATTTCTAGTGTAATATTCATATCTTTCTTAGAATACTTTAAAAATATTCCTATCCTCATATGATATCCATCACTGGATGATATTCGCTAATCCGAATAATCCACAGACTAGCTGTATATACATGCTCACCTCCGACGAAGAGTAAGCTCATCACTTGATCTGGGATGGCTGGGGGATAACTCGCCGAGGATTATCACTAATGGCCTGACTAGGAGCTGGCTAAACACACAGGTGTCAAATACCTGTTGTGCTCCAGCCGTGACCACAGGTCTGGGTTCATGTCTCGCCTCATAAGAGCTCTATAGATTATATACAGTTTAGCCTTAGTTTAATTTAATGTCGAACTAGAAGCTAAACTGATTAAATACAAAAAATATTAATTTAGAGTTGTTTTTGGGGTATGATTGTTATTATTTTCAAAACCAAAACTAAAAAAAAAATCTAACAA
This sequence comes from Rhaphigaster nebulosa, assembly GCA_948150685.1. Lineage (NCBI taxonomy): Eukaryota > Metazoa > Arthropoda > Insecta > Hemiptera > Pentatomidae > Rhaphigaster > Rhaphigaster nebulosa. Next base: position 44,107,133 of record OX411312.1, on the reverse strand, counting down.
AAGTCCCTTGTTTACAACAAGTTAAAATTGGAGAGATTTTTTAGGTTATAAAGACATTTTGAGGTGCTGCTGTAGATACTGCTCAAAATTAGAGTTGGATGTTGAAAATAAGACGTCATCACTATTTCTGATTATATTATTTAATTTTATATTTTATAAGAGCCAATATTCATGATAAGTTTCAATTTATTTAAATATGAAATTGTTGTTAAAAAATCAAATTTCATTTAATACAACAAAAACGCGATGTACTATTGTTTCAGTAATAATTCCCTCGCAGGCCTTTCAAATAAACTGAATTGTACTTAATTTATTTTAATTACGCCCTCTTACTTTTTTTGTTATTAATTTTCCAGTTGCAATATCACGGACCAGAATAAAATTTGAAAATATATAAAACTCATAAAAGATATAAAACTTCATTATAAATTTCAACTTTAAGGTTCAATTCAAAATGGTATTAAAAATTGTTAATCCTAGAAATATTTTGTCAATTATTATTATTTCAGAGATGTTATATCCCATTGATTTTTTTTTTCTATCGATATGGATAAAGAAATTAATTTAAATAAATGAAGGCTGAAAATATTTCACCACGAGCTGTTTTGGATGCTACGTTTACTCGTAGGTATGTGATTATATATGGAAAATTTAAATAAACTAAATAAGGGCCTTTTCAGAGATGCCTGAGGATGGCTTAAAGGCCGAAACGTAGCATCCAAATAAATGAGTTTGTGGTGATTTATATAAATCACATTTCACCTTAAATCGATAAACGTGTTAAAAAGAAATGAAGTTCAAAAACAAAAAAAAATATATTAAAAAAAAATGTAAATTATGTTAATTATTTTTATGTAAATAAGTTTTCATGAGATAGTCACAGTTTTTGAAGAAGTCTCCTAAAACGTGTGAACCAATTCTTAGAAAAGAAAATTAACCATCCTGAAAAAAAAAAAAAAAAAAAAAAAAAAAACAGAATACAAAATAAAGTCACTCTGGGAAGAAGAATTAAAATTAAGTACTTATGAATTAAGACGTTAATATTAATTAATAAACATTAGTCTCATGTGCAGTTGTAAATCATGACATATTTAATTATGCTCTACGTTATACTTCCATGTGAAATTCTGCCATGGATAAGTTAAAAGGCTTAACTTAAAATTCCAAATTAATTTTCTAAATACATGTTTCTAGTTTATCCCAATTGGTCTAAAAAATATACCTGTTTATGACATTAGAAAATCCTAAATCCAATGAAAATCGGAACCAAATAATTAGATTTAGGTTTTTCTAATGTAACAGAATGATTTTAGACCGATTCGGGTACTCCAAAAAAGTGTATTTAGAAAAATAATTTGGAGTAAGGGCTTTTAAACATATCAGGGCAGAATTAAATGCAATTTTAACAACTCTGTTTTCATTAAATAGCTAATATGGTATTTGGAGATCCGATTACGTTATGAAAATTGATATGTTATATAGTTAGGGTCGGATCAAGAATTTTTCCAGGAGGGGCAAGCTTAATTCTGCCGTCCCTTTCATCCCCTCTCCTCTCCAATAAAATTCACCAGTTTTCTAATTGTATTTTAGGTAATATACTTCGAAATAAATAGTACCTTATAACATAAACACATTTTATTGACTAAATTATGGCGAATACAAACAAACAAGAATACAAGCAAAATTAAATTATAAACATGTACAAATAACATTAAAATTTCATTTTACTACTTTTATTTTCATTAAAAATTATTATGATCTCGTCATAATTTATGGAAGCAGCTCGTTTGTGTCCTATCCAGATTTAACTCAGATTTGTTAACCATCGTTGAGTAATGGTCATTTTGTTATAATGAGAAAAAAAAATTAAGTTCGGATATAATAAATTAATATATTTTTTTACGATTCAAAATTAGTGCTTTAATGTTTGTTTTTTTAATTTGAGAAGCTTAAACTTGATATCGGTTATGCAAAAAAATAAATAAAAATTTGTTGTAACTATAAGTTGTTAAATATGGTTGATCTTGTTGGCCTAGCTGCTTTCCGCAATTCTAATTATTGTGGCTCTGGTACTTTGAACACTAAATATTTTTGGGTCAGCCCTACGATAAATATTTTTTTCTAGGTACGATTTTTATATTCGGTACTATTCACTTCCCACAAAAAAAGGTGCTAAATGAAAATATTCAATAAATAATAATACTTTTTCTAGAGTCCATATAATGATAATAAACTATAAATAAATCCAGAGGAGGAAACTCAGAGAGAACAACTGGAGACCTCATCTGACGAGACGTCCACACTATGAAACAATGCCCTGCATTGTCTAACAATTGTCTCGTGTCTTCCATTTCAAACGGTGGGACAAATTCGAGCAATAAATAATATTGATTTGTATGGCTTTTTTATTGAACTGTTTTATATGTATCTATTCAGTCTCACGACAACAGATTTATATGTATTTAGAGCTTTACAGGTATTTAGATCGCTGACCAGAGCTCTTTCATATTTATTAAAATTGAGCAGAAGCAAATATAAAATAGAATTTTAAAAGGATTCACTCGAAATTCACACCTCAATTCTGCCTTCCCCCTTGATCCGGCCCTGGTGAAGTAAATAATTCACATATCCAAATTAATTAATAATAAATATTTTGATTCTGTCCAGAACCCTTATAAGCAGTACATATGTTCGATTCCTACAGCATAGTGATAACAAGCATTTAACTGATAGATACACTAGGTAACACAGACCAACGATGAAAAAACTTTTGTAATGAAAATACCTTATTCCTATAGTGTTTAGAGTGCTGAATCCAAATATGATATTAAAAAAGCTGTATCACCCACAATTTTAACTATTAAAGCTGTTCAATTCTTTAAAAATCGCTTAATTTAATAAATTTAACTATAAAATGTGAAGAAATTGTGGATGATACAGCGTTTTTAATTTTTAATATCATATTTGGATTCAGCACCCTAAAAACTATAGGAATAAGGTATTTTCAGTACAAACGTTTTTTCATAGTTCAACAAGCGACTCATCGTAGAAAAAGCTAAACAAGAAGCTTCAAAGAATAAAGAGAAAGAAAGTATAGACCAATTCCAGTTGACAAGTGAAACCTGTATTAGCACATTACGTCACTGTTTTAAGTAGCCACTGTAAATACAAACCATGCTTATGATGTAACATAGTGTTTCATTAATTCCCCCCGTATACCGCATAGGGGTTTAGATAGGGCTTTATATTACATAATACAAAGCATATTGCTGGAAAAACTATGGGTGATACAAATAAACTAAGGCCAGATTTAGATTAAGCACATAAAAATCTATAAAGATCAACTATTAAAGTTTAAAAAGTTTTCAAAAAAAATTTTTTTGTTGGCCTGTGTAATGGGAACAAACTATAATCATTATTATAGATACAAATAGAACCAACAATAATCCTTATGATCTCTGTAGAACACTGGAGACTTCAATACAGCTCACTAGATCAGAACTAATAAATAAACACATTTTTTTCTCTTTATTTTTTAGTTCCAAGATTAACGAGCAAAACTTTAAAATACACCGTTTTAATCATATAAATGCCTCGAGGAAATTAAAATAATGGAATTTTACAGATTACATTCACCAATTGTTTTTTTAATTAACTTTACGTATATATGAAGTGCATACAAGTATTATGGAGAAGTATTGCGATCGTGAACAATTTCAAATTTGAGCTTTGATTTAAATACACGTTTTAAGATCCCTGAGTCCAAATAACCAATGCTTGCAAAATGATCTGTTTGTAAGTGAACAGAATAGCTCAAAAAACGAAAAGTTAAACGATACCAAAATTACGTATTGGATGTAGATATATGTCTGAAATGTTACAGCAACGTTTTCGCTAAAATGTGCTAACCGGAAGTGTCACTTTATATCATCGATTTTACATTCTTTGTCTTAAGTCTTTTCCATAAAGCTCTTTAACTTTTTATGTATGCAGTAAATTACTGAAAAATTTTGGTGGAAAAGTTATGACGAAAAGACAATTTTATTAACGCCCAACTTTAAAAGTACTATATACATTAAATGATTAAACTATGTATAGGATCACATAAAAGTTAATAAAATGGCCTTAAAAAAAAAAAAAAAAGCTGCAGATCTAAATCCGATCAGTTATATCAAAGCTATAGCTTTAGATACGCTATAGCGTATCTTATAGGAATGACAAGACAAGATCCCAAATGGAAACCCGAGAGCGTCCGAAAACGGACGGATGTGACCAAACCTCCTCCCACCACGCCCCCATCCAGTTTTCTGTAATACGCTCTGTAATAATGCCACGTAATAATATAAAAGTAGAAATTATTTACTTCTTTATATGGAATTACCATGGAATCTTTTAAAGTTTATTTTCAGATTAGCAAACCAAAAATATATACCCTAATCATGATACAACTATACTTTCTATTCCAAGAGTGGTATAACCATTTTTTTTTTTTTTTTAATATATTGTTAAAATCTTCATTCTATCACTTATTTCGGAAAATCTTTGATAATATTAATATTAATTAAACAGTATTTAAATTATAAATAGGCCGCGATTTCCAAAAGAAATCGCTTAGAGGTCATTTCGGATATAAACGACTCAATTATCGTACTGTAAAAAAAAAACTATTTTATATAACTTTCGTGAGAGAAGAGGTGAAGAAGTACATGCTACTGAAAATATTTCAAGTAGTGTTTATTTGAACTCTTCAAAATTATTCTAAAAATGGATTATTAATATAGGGTGGTAAGGTAAAGTTTTGTGATGCGTGCACCAGATATTTGTTTTTCATTAGGAAGAAAATAAGTAAACCTTTTTTTTTTTTAATCGTATCTCTGGTTTAGTCTTGTAGATTTAGGCTTATTTTTTTATTACTGTTATAAATATTCATATAAAAAAAATTATCTTTAAACTTCATTTAAAGACGTTTTCTTTCAGTAGACCCGTTTCTTTCATAATTCGGATTTAGTATCGGAGATAAAATTTTAATACCCCCATCGGAAGTGAGAAATATAAAGAGGCTATTGGAGAAGAGGTTGGAGCAGAAGTTTTATTTATAAGTTGAAGTAAACGGTTGGAGGGAGGGGGGGCAGGAAGAGGGGGTCGCTATGCAGATAGTAAAGAAGACCGTTCGCGAAATAACTTTGCGGGATCTCACAAGACTGCAACCATTACCTTCTACCCTTCTCTGCTGTGGTATAAGCTACTTACTGTGATAAATAAATCATCATTTCTATAAACGATATTTCCCAATTTAAAAAAAAACAACAAGATTTAAGGTGATAGGTGGTTTATAGAAGTTCATGTTTAGTGGGGAGATTTATATCATTATTTTTGTGACGGCCGAGTTGTGGCTTAAAATAAACTTTTACCATCACAACCGATTTTTACAGGGCGTAAATAAATTACGGTCAAAAAGAATTGCTTGACTTAAAAGAATTACCAAGAATAAAGAAATGTTTTTTTTTTCTTGTTGACAAATATTACAATCTATCACATTTAAAGGCAATAAAGTGATAGATATAACTGTATACATTCATAACTTATTCAAAAGAAAAATAAATAAATATGTGAAATAAAATAGAATTCAATTTTAATTATCGTGTACTCTAATACGAGCAATTTCTGTCTGGTCACAAAATGAATCTCAAAATTCCGTGGAGGGATTTTCCTTAAACTTTTATATTTAATTTATATTATATTTATTTTAAAATTTTATATTTTTTTATTTTTTTTTTATTTTTTTAATATTCTATTTTATATATTTTTTTTTTATATTTTTATATTTAATTTATATTTGCTAAAACTTTTATATTATTTTTATATTTATATTAGTACTTAAACTTTTATAAGGAATATTGTCCCTCAAAAATCGATTGACGTAATCATTTTACCCCAGGAAAACTGTTATTTAGAAAAAATCAAACACTTAGAACAAAAAAATCCAAACTGGTGAAAAACGAACGAATGAAAAAATTGAAACGTATTTCATTAAACTGAACAAACGACCGCGGTAATTTATTTCAGTCAAATATTAATCAAAGGAATATTTTTTAAAAAAGCCAAGTCCAGCAAAGAAATTTACAGCAGAAAAATTACGGGAAATATAATCTACTATAATATAATAATATAATATAATTTAATAATTATAATATAATATAATATAATCTAAGTCTCAGCTATTGTCTAAAGCAAAGAAATTTGGTGAACGGAATCTGTAAAATGTCATTATTTTTATTTCCTTCAAAAATTTACAGGATTAAATCGGCGTATTGGATTTTGTATGTTTACTCGTTAAATCTTGTAAATGTCGACACCCCATGGCTTCCATGTACGACTATTAAACTATAAATCGGTGGCTCAAAAAGTGACTCTGAAATTGGTTACTAATTTCCGACGATGATAGTATGTTAAAAACGACGTGACGTCCATCTATTGACACATGCAGAAACACATAAGCTCTTGTTTCTGGAGGTGTTATTCCGTTATTATATGTCGTTTTCTTTCAGTTGGTAACAGGTTCTCAAGAGATTTCTTCGTGTTTCTTGACAACATTAGAACTGCCAATGTCACTAGATTAAGAATTGGAAATCGACGGTTTCCACATTTTAGACGGAAGAACCCGCTTAACTTAGAACTTATTCTCCCGCTGCACACTTGTTCAGCTCACAAATGGGAAGAGAAACAAGTATTTTATACTCAATTTTAACACTTAAAACAAGTAATAAAATTGTATAATTAGAGTGGAAAAAAAAAATCGAGTTTATAACCTTTATCAACGAACCAGATGATCTCTGTATTAAATGTCATACCTTTTGATGTAAGTTTATTATGATCTTCAAGTAAAGTACCCCTTTCGGCTCTTTAATTTCAACAAAAATCTATTATATTTTTATATGGATATGAAACTTTAATTTACCAAATTTGAGTTGTTTTACATTATACGTTAATATAATTTTTGATGAAAGTCTAATATGACCTTCAGGTAAAGTACCACTTTCGGTTTGCAAATTTTAAACAAAATTGACAATGTTATTTATATTAGTATGCAAGTATTAAATACCAAAAAGTTTGTCATATATTTTAATATATTTTTTGATAAAAATCAGTAATAACCATCAAGTAAAGTACCACTTTTGGTAATCATGCAGTGACCGAAATGGGAGGTTCACAACTAGATTATAAAATAATCATAAATACAAAATTTTAACTTTCTATGGCTAACCGTTTTTGAGTTATGCGTGATACGTACGAACGAACGAACCAACCTGCATTGGAACGCACGAAGGTACGTACAGATGTGACGACGAAAGTAGTCAAAATGGATTCAGTCATGGTCATAATGGATATTTTCGTTGAAATCTGAAAACGGAAATTTTGCGACCAGAATGCTTCCTTTACTTCGTAAAAGGAAGTAAAAATAGGTAATTTTGTAATCGTTGTCATGACAACTTCAAACATCTGAAACCAAGTTTACTACGAAAACATTTTAACAAGAGTGGAATAATTGCGTGAAAGCGTCATTTGTTAATAAAATTGGAGATTAAGGAAAAAGTGTAAAAACGAGAAGCTTTATTGCCGTTTAGACAAATTAATTATCGTTTTGTACCTGTTCCAATTAAACGAATTCCAAACGAAAAAATGTTCACCCGTTCACCACTCGGATTATTTAGTCAAAATTTTTGTTGAGGAACGGTACAAGAAAGTAAAGAATGGGTTAATTTACTTGTTCTGATCGAGTGAGCTGCATTGAATTCTCCAGTGTTACTATTTAGTTTATAACTTCCCATTACTAGTGTGTCTCTATCAGTGTTGATGCTTGTTAGCATCTCGCTGTCTGGACCGAACATATGTACTGCTTATCTGGCTCCGGGCAGGGTCACAATCGAAGCACAAGTTCCTGAATAGCGGTTCCGTACAGTACTTACCGATTTAATTAATTAGGTTTGTTAATTATTTACTAAATAACGTAACCGTTATTATCCATTTTTATACATTAATCGAAACGAAATGCCACTTTAATGAAAACTTAGTTGTTTTTTAAATGACATACAATCAGGGTTTCTCGCCCAAATCGATAATTAAAAAAAAAAATTAATTCCGATCTAAATTTTTATATGGTAATTTTAGATGTCACTTTTATGCATGATTTTTATATTGCTATCAACATCTGAAAACATCATATCTTGATCATTATTTTTGTGCAAAAATATTTTCTTATCTTAATAATACATAAATCTGAAACTGTAATACATAACTCTTTGCCTGTTGTCCCATCATAGAAAATCTGTCCGAAAAATCGACCTAGGCCTATTTATTTATTTTTTTTAACTTTATTTTTTCACTCCAGAAACAGTTATCATAAAGAAAAAATGTTCTGATAAAAGTATCAATCAAGCAATAATGCACATTAACATACATCCATATTAATTGGAACCGAAAGATTTCAGCTTCAATATCAGTACTTTTTCTATGGGCTCTGGTGTCTGAAAGTAATCTCATTCGTTATATGTAAGAAGTCTATAGCATTTATGTTTTTATTCAGTGATATTTATTATTCCATAATTTCTATCCATGTGAACAACATAGCAAACGGAGAGACAAAAACTAATTTTTATTTAGCCTCGTTTTTATTTATTTAGTGAAATTTTTTCCGTCAAGAATTAATCACTATTTTTAATTGAAAAGGTATTGATTTGCATGCATTAATTAGGCATGATGTTTAAATTTATTGATGAAATATAAAGATTACTTCATGATTTGTTTGAAAACATAATTATCGATTTACTCTGCATACAATTATAGCAGTATACATTATGCAATAAATATTCATATTAATTATACATGGGCCTTTTAACGTAATATATATATATATATATATATATATATATATATATATATATATATATATATATATATATATATATATGTGTGTGTGTTAACGATATGATGTAATGTATAATGTATAATGTAGTATGATGTATGAGTCCAAAGTTTATATTATTAAGAGTTATTTTTTAAATATATTACATCGATTCTGAAAATCCTTTCCATTCTAGAGATAAACAAACGTTTTGAGCTTGGATTGCTGCTCAAGAAATTTAAAAATAAAATAAATATAAATGAAATATTAGTAAATATTTTACTGCAGTAAAAACAAAATTAAATTTTAGTGGATTTACTTATTAGAGTATGCTGATCTGTACACGAGAATTATTATTAGTTCTTATAAAAACAAAAAAAAAAGTTAGGATTTACACTTTGCGGCTTTTAACTCATATAATACGTCTACTAGAAAAAAAAAATATTAAATGAAAAACAGCTTTATTTTTATTTTTTTTATATTTTAGGTGTGATGAAGTTAAAATTAAATCCCATCAAAAGTTTATCCCCAATGGTTTTAATGCCTTCCTGGAAAATCTGAGAGATCCGAAATGGAAGTATATTTATTAAACAATTCCGGCTTTTATAATCCGCCAAAGGTAAACCGCTAATGTCAGTAACCCTTAGATGATACAAGAGATGGGTATGACAGCCGTTAGTGGTATCAGTGACAAGTTACTCCCGTTCCTCAACCGTTCCTGATACATTTAGCTGATATTTTTTGTCACATAATAATATAATACCAACTACCGTATCCCAAAAATTGTCTATCCTAACCTAGAATGGCGAGTTTATCAGTTTCTTACTTTTAACTGATACAACTTGTCCAATGCACCAATTATAATTGGTAATTTCATGGGTTAGGTAAGAACCACTAATAGTCATTATATGTTTATTAGTATTTATATCAAAATAAATGTTTTGTTTAAATTGTATATTTATTAATTTATTAATCATTTATTAAATGATATATTTAAATAAACCTCCTACTACTTACTATTCGATAATTATCAATTGAGTAACATGTTTTCAGTTTCCTGTAGTAGTAGGACATCGAAATGTCATGTATCAAAATTCAGAACTTTTTTAACTGGTATTTTATATCGGTATTCCCTCTGTACATCAAAGAAATAAATATTTAAATACGATTTTATGTGTTATACGAGTATATTTTAGATCCCAATGGTGAGCGTTATCTTATACAACTGTTATCACAATAATATATGTATATATGTTGTCTCTCTTGTGTGCACTAAATACATTTAGTTGAAATTATTACCTTGATTAGGTTTATTTCAATATATCTAACTAAAACATTTACTTTAATATAAATACTAATTAACAGTTAACAGCCATAAGTGATTCTGGCTCAACCCATAAAATTCATATATTCTGTATAAAATTAAATAAATGTTTGAATTTCTAAAAGGCTATTTCAAGTTTTTTTTTTTATATTAAGCACTGTTTATAATGAATAATTAATATTAATATGTAAAGATATTTATTTGGAATTATTAAATACCTATGCAGTTAAAAAAAAAAAAAACCTGTACCTCTACAACCCGCTAAGGGTCTTGGGTTCAGTACTTGGTAAGGGCCGTACTGTTTCTAGGCCAACGGCTGTGCAAGGAGGTGATTCGGCCAAGATCACGCTCAACCGCCAGGTTTTTCCCCTAATTAAGGGTACCCACTTTATAGAGGCTGGGTGAGCCCCAGGAGGGTCTCCCGATCCCACAGGGTTGATCGACGGCTGAATACAGAATAAATAATTATCTGCCTCAGCCGGTCTCGAACCCAGGACCTTGAGATTAAATGAACTTGAGATTAAATGCAGTTAAAATCACATCATATATTTAGCCAGAAAAATTATTATTTTGTAGATTAAAAATACAGTGTTTTATATCATGAAACAATGACAGCGTTGCCAAGCTAGGACATTAACAAATGATTACTGTCATAAAAAAATTTAAGACATTGCTACCGTCGCATCTATGAGATTCATGTCAGAAAAATCATGATTTATTCAATGTTTACATTACTTTTTCAGAGGAACCGTGTTAAATAAATAGAACTATTGAAGAAAAATGAATTTAAAAATGAACGAAAAATAATGAAAAAATATCTACAAAAATACTGTTCATGCATCACTGAGAAATATGGGGAGGGGGAGGGTATTGGTGAAAACATTAAAACCTGAAAAATTAGAATAAAACCACAAAAATATGTTGGCTGTGCAGCCTTCAGTTAGTCACATTATAGTGTACCTGTTACGAATCGGAATCAATGACAAATTTATCATATTGATACATTCCAACCCATCTCTAAATGACACCTTATATTTTGTTTACTACATTAATCTAGAGAGCTAAAACTAAAAAAAAGAGACAAAAATTACAGTAACTATGTTAATAGACTATTCCAAAAACAATTTCTACAGTCTCCGAAATACCATGGTATCAAATGCCCGAATCGGCAAAACTACCGGTTACCAAGAAAATATCAGAGAGTAATCAGTGAAAAAAAACGTTCGTTTTTATTTCGTTTATTAAATTATTTAAAATCTTCTTTGCCTCTCGCCAAGGCGGGTTTCGGAAGCAGTGCCTTGCACCACTATCGTAGTTACTCTTCATCCTTCCTTTAATTCTTCTTTCTTTAAGTTGTTTCTGCAATTCTTCTTTCAATCTTTCTTTAATTATTCTTTCATTCACTTTTTAATTCTACATAATTCCTTTAATCCTCCATTGTTCATTCATTGTGAGCGGTTAAAATAATTTGGACCCACAAATTTCCCTTAGCAACTAAATGAGGAAAACCCTTCTCTATGATGGCGCAGTGACCAGCTTTCCTCATTTATTATATTAGTTCAGCCGAACTTATAGCCCAACAATCTGGGTCATTTTCAGGCCAAGGGCAATACGTGCAGCCTAAAGAATATATATATATATATATATATATATATATATATATATATATATATATATAATATATATAATATATATATATATATATATATATATATATATATATATATATATATATTCTTTAGGCTGCACGTATTGCCCTTGGCCTGAAAATGACCCAGATTGTTGGGCTATAAGTTCGGCTGAACTAATATAATAAATGAGGAAAGCTGGTCACTGCGCCATCATAGAGAAGGGTTTTCCTCATTTAGTTGCTAAGGGAAATTTGTGGGTCCAAATTATTTTAACCGCTCACAATGAATGAACAATGGAGGATTAAAGGAATTATGTAGAATTAAAAAGTGAATGAAAGAATAATTAAAGAAAGATTGAAAGAAGAATTGCAGAAACAACTTAAAGAAAGAAGAATTAAAGGAAGGATGAAGAGTAACTACGATAGTGGTGCAAGGCACTGCTTCCGAAACCCGCCTTGGCGAGAGGCAAAGAAGATTTTAAATAATTTAATAAACGAAATAAAAACGAACGTTTTTTTTCACTGATTACTCTCTGATATTTTCTTGGTAACCGGTAGTTTTGCCGATTCGGGCATTTGATACCATGGTATTTCGGAGACTGTAGAAATTGTTTTTGGAATAGTCTATTAACATAGTTACTGTAATTTTTGTCTCTTTTTTTTAGTTTTAGCTCTCTAGATTAATGTAGTAAACAAAATATAAGGTGTCATTTAGAGATGGGTTGGAATGTATCAATATGATAAATTTGTCATTGATTCCGATTCGTAACAGGTACACTATAATGTGACTAACTGAAGGCTGCACAGCCAACATATTTTTGTGGTTTTATTCTAATTTTTCAGGTTTTAATGTTTTCACCAATACCCTCCCCCTCCCCATATTTCTCAGTGATGCATGAACAGTATTTTTGTAGATATTTTTTCATTATTTTTCGTTCATTTTTAAATTCATTTTTCTTCAATAGTTCTATTTATTTAACACGGTTCCTCTGAAAAAGTAATGTAAACATTGAATAAATCATGATTTTTCTGACATGAATCTCATAGATGCGACGGTAGCAATGTCTTAAATTTTTTTATGACAGTAATCATTTGTTAATGTCCTAGCTTGGCAACGCTGTCATTGTTTCATGATATAAAACACTGTATTTTTAATCTACAAAATAATAATTTTTCTGGCTAAATATATGATGTGATTTTAACTGCATTTAATCTCAAGTTCATTTAATCTCAAGGTCCTGGGTTCGAGACCGGCTGAGGCAGATAATTATTTATTCTGTATTCAGCCGTCGATCAACCCTGTGGGATCGGGAGACCCTCCTGGGGCTCACCCAGCCTCTATAAAGTGGGTACCCTTAATTAGGGGAAAAACCTGGCGGTTGAGCGTGATCTTGGCCGAATCACCTCCTTGCACAGCCGTTGGCCTAGAAACAGTACGGCCCTTACCAAGTACTGAACCCAAGACCCTTAGCGGGTTGTAGAGGTACAGGTTTTTTTTTTTTTTAACTGCATAGGTATTTAATAATTCCAAATAAATATCTTTACATATTAATATTAATTATTCATTATAAACAGTGCTTAATATAAAAAAAAAAACTTGAAATAGCCTTTTAGAAATTCAAACATTTATTTAATTTTATACAGAATATATGAATTTTATGGGTTGAGCCAGAATCACTTATGGCTGTTAACTGTTAATTAGTATTTATATTAAAGTAAATGTTTTAGTTAGATATATTGAAATAAACCTAATCAAGGTAATAATTTCAACTAAATGTATTTAGTGCACACAAGAGAGACAACATATATACATATATTATTGTGATAACAGTTGTATAAGATAACGCTCACCATTGGGATCTAAAATATACTCGTATAACACATAAAATCGTATTTAAATATTTATTTCTTTGATGTACAGAGGGAATACCGATATAAAATACCAGTTAAAAAAGTTCTGAATTTTGATACATGACATTTCGATGTCCTACTACTACAGGAAACTGAAAACATGTTACTCAATTGATAATTATCGAATAGTAAGTAGTAGGAGGTTTATTTAAATATATCATTTAATAAATGATTAATAAATTAATAAATATACAATTTAAACAAAACATTTATTTTGATATAAATACTAATAAACATATAATGACTATTAGTGGTTCTTACCTAACCCATGAAATTACCAATTATAATTGGTGCATTGGACAAGTTGTATCAGTTAAAAGTAAGAAACTGATAAACTCGCCATTCTAGGTTAGGATAGACAATTTTTGGGATACGGTAGTTGGTATTATATTATTATGTGACAAAAAATATCAGCTAAATGTATCAGGAACGGTTGAGGAACGGGAGTAACTTGTCACTGATACCACTAACGGCTGTCATACCCATCTCTTGTATCATCTAAGGGTTACTGACATTAGCGGTTTACCTTTGGCGGATTATAAAAGCCGGAATTGTTTAATAAATATACTTCCATTTCGGATCTCTCAGATTTTCCAGGAAGGCATTAAAACCATTGGGGATAAACTTTTGATGGGATTTAATTTTAACTTCATCACACCTAAAATATAAAAAAAATAAAAATAAAGCTGTTTTTCATTTAATATTTTTTTTTTCTAGTAGACGTATTATATGAGTTAAAAGCCGCAAAGTGTAAATCCTAACTTTTTTTTTTGTTTTTATAAGAACTAATAATAATTCTCGTGTACAGATCAGCATACTCTAATAAGTAAATCCACTAAAATTTAATTTTGTTTTTACTGCAGTAAAATATTTACTAATATTTCATTTATATTTATTTTATTTTTAAATTTCTTGAGCAGCAATCCAAGCTCAAAACGTTTGTTTATCTCTAGAATGGAAAGGATTTTCAGAATCGATGTAATATATTTAAAAAATAACTCTTAATAATATAAACTTTGGACTCATACATCATACTACATTATACATTATACATTACATCATATCGTTAACACACACACATATATATATATATATATATATATATATATATATATATATATATATATATATATATATATATATATATATATTACGTTAAAAGGCCCATGTATAATTAATATGAATATTTATTGCATAATGTATACTGCTATAATTGTATGCAGAGTAAATCGATAATTATGTTTTCAAACAAATCATGAAGTAATCTTTATATTTCATCAATAAATTTAAACATCATGCCTAATTAATGCATGCAAATCAATACCTTTTCAATTAAAAATAGTGATTAATTCTTGACGGAAAAAATTTCACTAAATAAATAAAAACGAGGCTAAATAAAAATTAGTTTTTGTCTCTCCGTTTGCTATGTTGTTCACATGGATAGAAATTATGGAATAATAAATATCACTGAATAAAAACATAAATGCTATAGACTTCTTACATATAACGAATGAGATTACTTTCAGACACCAGAGCCCATAGAAAAAGTACTGATATTGAAGCTGAAATCTTTCGGTTCCAATTAATATGGATGTATGTTAATGTGCATTATTGCTTGATTGATACTTTTATCAGAACATTTTTTCTTTATGATAACTGTTTCTGGAGTGAAAAAATAAAGTTAAAAAAAATAAATAAATAGGCCTAGGTCGATTTTTCGGACAGATTTTCTATGATGGGACAACAGGCAAAGAGTTATGTATTACAGTTTCAGATTTATGTATTATTAAGATAAGAAAATATTTTTGCACAAAAATAATGATCAAGATATGATGTTTTCAGATGTTGATAGCAATATAAAAATCATGCATAAAAGTGACATCTAAAATTACCATATAAAAATTTAGATCGGAATTAATTTTTTTTTTTAATTATCGATTTGGGCGAGAAACCCTGATTGTATGTCATTTAAAAAACAACTAAGTTTTCATTAAAGTGGCATTTCGTTTCGATTAATGTATAAAAATGGATAATAACGGTTACGTTATTTAGTAAATAATTAACAAACCTAATTAATTAAATCGGTAAGTACTGTACGGAACCGCTATTCAGGAACTTGTGCTTCGATTGTGACCCTGCCCGGAGCCAGATAAGCAGTACATATGTTCGGTCCAGACAGCGAGATGCTAACAAGCATCAACACTGATAGAGACACACTAGTAATGGGAAGTTATAAACTAAATAGTAACACTGGAGAATTCAATGCAGCTCACTCGATCAGAACAAGTAAATTAACCCATTCTTTACTTTCTTGTACCGTTCCTCAACAAAAATTTTGACTAAATAATCCGAGTGGTGAACGGGTGAACATTTTTTCGTTTGGAATTCGTTTAATTGGAACAGGTACAAAACGATAATTAATTTGTCTAAACGGCAATAAAGCTTCTCGTTTTTACACTTTTTCCTTAATCTCCAATTTTATTAACAAATGACGCTTTCACGCAATTATTCCACTCTTGTTAAAATGTTTTCGTAGTAAACTTGGTTTCAGATGTTTGAAGTTGTCATGACAACGATTACAAAATTACCTATTTTTACTTCCTTTTACGAAGTAAAGGAAGCATTCTGGTCGCAAAATTTCCGTTTTCAGATTTCAACGAAAATATCCATTATGACCATGACTGAATCCATTTTGACTACTTTCGTCGTCACATCTGTACGTACCTTCGTGCGTTCCAATGCAGGTTGGTTCGTTCGTTCGTACGTATCACGCATAACTCAAAAACGGTTAGCCATAGAAAGTTAAAATTTTGTATTTATGATTATTTTATAATCTAGTTGTGAACCTCCCATTTCGGTCACTGCATGATTACCAAAAGTGGTACTTTACTTGATGGTTATTACTGATTTTTATCAAAAAATATATTAAAATATATGACAAACTTTTTGGTATTTAATACTTGCATACTAATATAAATAACATTGTCAATTTTGTTTAAAATTTGCAAACCGAAAGTGGTACTTTACCTGAAGGTCATATTAGACTTTCATCAAAAATTATATTAACGTATAATGTAAAACAACTCAAATTTGGTAAATTAAAGTTTCATATCCATATAAAAATATAATAGATTTTTGTTGAAATTAAAGAGCCGAAAGGGGTACTTTACTTGAAGATCATAATAAACTTACATCAAAAGGTATGACATTTAATACAGAGATCATCTGGTTCGTTGATAAAGGTTATAAACTCGATTTTTTTTTTCCACTCTAATTATACAATTTTATTACTTGTTTTAAGTGTTAAAATTGAGTATAAAATACTTGTTTCTCTTCCCATTTGTGAGCTGAACAGTGACCAGCTTTCCTCATTTATTATATTAGTTCAGCCGAACTTATAGCCCAACAATCTGGGTCATTTTCAGGCCAAGGGCAATACGTGCAGCCTAAAGAATATATATATATATATATATATATATATATATATATATATATATATATATATACATATATATATATATATAGTTCAGAAATTTTGCAGACATTACCTTACAATTATTCGTCCACAAAGCATTCAGAGTGCTCCTTTGCATATTAAAACGTAAATATATTATATCTACAAGTCGGCAGCGTCTTTCTTGAACGGAAAATTTTCGAACAAATGTCTTCCAAGAGAGAATGAACGTCGTATTTAAAATGTAATGGGAGTTTTGATGGGTCTGTCTATGACCCAAAATATTGGTGTATTACCCAAAACCATTTGAACCAGTGGAAAGACGAATTATTTATCTTATAAAAAATATTTACAAAAACTTTTTGTACTGCTCGGTAATATCAACAAGAACCATTGTTTTTTGTCTTTTATCACCTTATTTAATCATGCAGACCTTTTTTATTTCTAATATTTTTTTCTTTTATTAGTTCATTTATCGATATGTCTTGGAGTGATGTATCGTTTTTAGACTACTGATGTGAGATATGCTATCTTTGGTCTAGATTTGTGTGATCTTGTCTTGATTATGCGTTAATTGCCTTGCCTGATTTTTGTTTATCGATTTGAATAATTCAATAATATTTTTTTAAAAATATGAATTAATTTATCATTCAAGTCCCTATGATTTTTCTCATCAATTTTAAAATGTTTCATATTAAATTCAGTACAATAATTAGTCATTTGATAATTAAAGGAGGGTTTTTTTTTTAGTTAAAACTATATTTTAATGTCATCCATATAATTCATTTCATGGCAAACATTAACGTTAGATTTAGTATTGTTGTTAATGTCTGGCTAAAATGGTTGAGAAAGATAGAAGAATTAAAAGTTGAATATCAATTGCCAACTGTTTTTATGTAAATTTTAATTGATTAAGATATTTTAAATAAATTTTGATTGTTTCACTTTATATGTATTATTTTATACCCTAAATACAAATAATTTGTCATAATCATGAGAAAATAGAGTTAAAAGTTATTTTTATTTTATCGGGCATGGATGTAACAATAATCATCTGTTATTAGCATACTCCAGGGTTAATAATCATACGGCTACTCATATTGCACCCTTAGAGGCCTCTGGTTAAAAATCTGAATCAGGAAACCCCTTTATACTTGGGACGGTCATATATCACAATATAACCGTGTCATCGAGTGGAAATTCAATTAAAACAAAATGGCAGTTGACTAGGGCGTAGGAGGGGGGAATGGGTAGTAGGAGGGTGGAATGGGACGACCCCACTCGAGGAAAGGAAATATATTCATCCAATCAGTGTCAAGGTTAATGGATGCAGATTGGAATTCGGTCAGAGCGGGCCTTCCATTTGTCGGCGTAAATCAAACGAAGTAGGCTGGAGAGATCCAATCGGGTAATGATATTTTAACAGACGCCACCTCACGGCATACATCATTGGCCTTATCTTATCTAATGCCCGGTAGGCACCGTTCCTAGTATGATAACACAACTGCCCTCTATCAATTAATTATCGAACTATTTACTGAGGCTCTTTCATTCGCCCAGATAAGGCGGAGATGTGCATTGATTTTACGTTAAATTATAGCTAAGAGCAAGTATAGTCACTAGTTGTTTCGGTGCAGTCGATACATTTTTAATCATTAGAAAGCTCTCTTTTATGTAATGAAATAAGAAGTAAATATAATATTCCTAATAGAAGATTCCACTGTTCTAATATGACCAATTAATGTCATATTCGCACTATTTTATAGATTGCACTATTATTACTTACTTATACGAAGTAAAGGAAGTATTATAATCGCGAAAATTATCGGCTTTCAGATTCCAACGGAAATATCCATTTTGACCATCCCTGAATCCATTTTGACTAGTTTCGTCGTGACCTCCGTACGTACGTTCGCAGATATATTCGTACGTACGTGTGTATCTCGCATAACTCAAAATCGGTTAGCCGCAGAAAGTTAAAATTTTGTATTTAGGATTACTATAAAATCTAGTTGTCACTTTTTAGTCACTGCATGATTATCGGAAGTGGTACTTTGCTTCAAGGTCATTATTGATTTTGATCAAAAATTATATTAAAATATAATGAGAAACTTCTCAAATTTGGTATTTAAAACTATCATACCAATATAAATAACTTAATAAATTTTGGTTAAAATTGGAAAACCGGAAGTGATATTCCACTTGTAGGTCATATTAGAATTTCATCAAAAATTATATTAAAATATAATGTAAAGCATCTCAAATTTGGTATACTAGACTTTTATATAAATATAAATAATATGGTTGGTTGTGGTTGAAATTGAACAGTCGAAAGGGGTACTTTACTTGAAGGTAATAATAAACTTACATCAAAAGGTATATCAATAGTTAATACAGAGATCATATGACTCGGTTATAAACGCGATCTTTTTTCCACTCTAACTAAACAATTTTATTACTTTTTTTACTTGTTTTAGATGTTAAAATTGAGTATAAAATACTTGTTTCCCTTCCCATTTGTGAACTGAACTAGTCTGCAGCAGGAGAATAAGATCTAAGTTAAGCGGGTTCTTCCGCCTAATATGTTGAAACCGTCGATTTCCAATGTTTTATCTAGTGATATAGACAGTTCTAATGCTGTCAAGGAACGCGAAGGAACTTATTACCAACTGAAAGAAAACGACATATAATAACGGAATAACACACCTCCAGAAAAAAGAGCTTATGTGTGTGTGTCAATAGATGGATGCCGCGACGCAGAGTGTCTTTTTTGAGATACAGCTATCTTTGGAAACTGGTAACCAAGTTCAGGGTCACTTTTTGAGCCACCGATTTATAGTTTATTAGGCTTACAAGGAAGTCATGCGGTGTCCACATCAGATATTTTTCCCTTAATCCTCGATTTTATTAATTAAATGACGATTTCACACAATAATTTCGCTCTCATTAAAATGTTTTTGTAATGAACTAGCTTCCACATGTATGAAGTTGTCATGACAACGATTACAAAATTACATACTTTTTAATAGAATTTCCCCATTTCTCTAAACGAGGAAGAAATTCTTTAAATGATAAACCGGATCAAAATCGACCGACTACTTTTTGAGTTTTGCGAACACACACATATGCAGGCTGAATTTTTGCATATGCAGATTCTTTATAATTCTCATTGCTTGCACTTTAATTAATTCTGCCATCTTGCCGATTTTTTTTTCTTTTATCAATAATAATTACGTATTACAAAATCTTAAGGATATAAAATGTTATAATTGGAATTTTAAAAAAAATGAAGCCTGATACACTCTGATTAATTAATTAATTAATTTATATCTTGCCATTGGAATAAACATGACGATGTTTTCCAACTCGCCAATAACAAGCTCATCACATTACCCATATGTATCTTTTATTCTCTTGTTTTACGTCAATACCAGTTCATTAACAGTACTGAGAATTATGTTCAAATTCAGTTAGGCCTCGGTTCATTTTTGCTGAAGTGGCCGCATTAGCAGAAGCTGTGGATAATGCGAAGGGGGCTGGAAAATGTTCGCGGGGGGGGAGGGGAGGGGTTGATTAAAAAAAGTAATTGACACCCCCTGGGGCACAGCTGCTAACTCACCCTTCGTGGTCTTAAATCAGGGGACCAATTCCTCCGCGATCAGATGCTCAATCTGATTGAGCTAAAGAGTATATATATATATATATATATATATATATATATATATATATATATATATATATACACACACACACACACACACGGAAACACTTTATCATGCATAGTATAAATGCCAAATAAAGTATAATGGCTTGAAATATTGATAGGCCTGAAATGTTGAAACGATAAATTAATAAATTGGTTGAGTAGATCTGATTTATCTATGTCCTACTCTTCGTGTTACAAAATAACATAATAGTTTTAACATAATATATAATGTTTTTGGCTTTGAATTAATTTTTTTTTTTTTTTGGAACTAATGTTGAACTTTTTTACCTTTCAGTGATATGATAAATTTTAGCAAGTGCCTTTATGATATATATATATATATATATATATATATATATATATATATATATATATATATATATATATATATATATATATATATATTTTAAATGGGTATATAACAGTCGCTCTCATCCTGACTGAGTGTTACGCCTTCGAATTTCATAGAGAACATCTTGCAGGAATTAATTCAAAAAGAATAATGTATAAACAACTTAATACCGTTCCTAAAACAAACCAAACTATTATTTAAAATTTAGTTATTTTGAACATTATAAATTTTTGAATTACAAACTTTTAAACTATAATGTAAGGTGAAAATGATCCAGGTGGTTGAAAAGCCCAAACATTTTAAATTAAAAATAAATGAAAATCTACACGCGCGTTAATTTTGTTTTCAGCTTTATTTTAGTTCGGTGACTTTTATCCTCGTATTATTTATTAATGTTTTTTTTTAAATTTAATTTTAAAACATAACTTAATCTAAATAATTTTCTATACTTATTTTTTTATTTTTTTTTTTTGGAATATGTACGTTGATTACTGCATTTTTTTTATTAGATATTATAGATTTTAAGTTTTATTTGGGGTAAGTTTTATTTCTAGCTTGTAATATAATAATTGCTGATTTTTAGTCTAGTTAAATTTTCAATAATATAGGTTTTACAGTAGCGAAATATTGGAATATATGATTTATGATATAATTAGAATATTCAAAAAACAAAGCCTTTGATTAATTAATTAATTTAGATCTTGCCATTGGAATAAACATGACAATGTTTTCCAACTCGCCATTAGCCAATTACTATACACCGGGGGTTCTCCAGATTTATGTCACTGCGTATTATTTCCACTTTTCAGATAATTAAGTGTACCACTATCCGATCTTATGATATTAGTATTAAAGATTGGTCATAAAAAATAAAAAAATAAATAAAAATAAAAAAATACAAACTGATTCACAATAATTTATATAACAAAACTTTATATGTTATTTACTTATATATGTTATATGTTATATTTACTTTATATGTTAATTTACTTCAGAAAATAATAAATTTTAATAATAATTAATAAATAATAAATAAAGCTCAAAACAACAAAATCAAAAGTTAATCAATTTCACATAGCAACAAGATTCACTTGACAGCACCAAAAATTCTGCTAATAAAGGTGTATATCCATAAAAAGTAAGAAATTTGGGCATTTCAAACTCATTATATAAATGTCCAATCAAATTTATTTAATATCATCTAGGTTTTATCCGATCCCAACATTCAACCATTCAACAATTACACAGGGTGACGGACTACATATCGACGGCACTAGAGCAAAAATTATATGCAACAGGAGTATTTCTGGACGTCGCTCAGGCGTTCGATAGAGTCTGGCATCAGGGGCTTCTCTTCAAACTTAAGACGATACTTCCTCCTACCTATTATCTTATTCTTCAATCCTTTCTTTCTGAAAGATTTTTCTCTGTCGGCCAAGGCTCAGAACTGTCTGCCATTCGACCGGCCTTAGCAGGAGTACCTCAGGGATCAGTACTAGCTCCGCTGCTCTACATCATATATACACATGATATTCCAAACAGCACCGAAACTCTGATAGCGACGTATGCAGACGATACAACGATTCTAACAAAACATCAAAATCCAGCACACGCCTCACAGACTTTACAACATCACCTAACAAAACTTCAGGATTGGTGCAAACTTTGGAAAATTAGACTTAATCAAGACAAATCTCAACATATCACTTTTACTCTCCGACAAGAAACCTGTCCTCCAATATACCTGGACAATGTAGCAATTCCGCAGACAGACAAAATTCGATACCTTGGCCTGACATTTGACAGAAGAATGACATGGGGCCCACACATCAAGAATAAACAAAAAACGCTAAACCAAAGACTTAAACTGTTATATTCACTTCTTTCAAAACGTTCAAAATTGAAACTTAGACATAAATTAAACACTTACACTTACTTACTCAAGCCCATCTGGACCTACGCTTCACAGATATATGGGACAGCCAAAAAAACACACGTACAAAAACTCCAAATTTTTCAGTCAAAAACTTTTAGGTCTATCACCAAAGCCCCTTGGTACATCAGCAACTTTACGTTACATACAGACCTCAATATGCGTACAGTTAACGAACACATACGGATCCACTACAAACGATTTCACGATAACTTACACGGACATCCTAACACACTCATACAAGATATGGCGACAACGAACATGCCTGACAACACCCGCAGAAGGCTGAAGAGGAGCTGGATGAGGGATCTCCTAGACTAACTATATACGATTATCACGACAGGAAGAGGTGCCGCTGGGTACTACTCTTTCTCATGCCTTTCATGCCACGTTGACATGTACATAGCCAGCACATTCACTGGTTGTCTAATAGACAGGTGTGAATTTAAAAATAAAGTTTAAAAAAAAAAAAAAAAGTTTTATATCCTCATTGATTTAGTCTGGCAGATCTTAATTGTCGAATTTTCAAAATGGTTTGTTCTAATGGTTCTTGTAAAATGGTTTTTGGTTTTAATTTTGTCAATTTGGAATATCTAACCATCTCTCATTGTTATTAGAAATAGAAAATGGATAAATTTAAACAATGAAAGAATTTGATAGTTAATTTAACCAGAAAATAAATGAAATATTTCCTCATGCTGGAAACAAATTTACGGAAAAAGGAAAAGCAATATAGAAGTTGAAAAACTAATATGCAAATTATAAAGTCGTATAAGCCAATGAAGAGTGAAAAAACGCGTAAACTGTTGTTTTTTGGGGGGAGGGAGAGACTTATTTTTATATAAACATCTGTCAATGTTGACAACCAGTGAATTTTCTGGCTAAAAAATTATTAATGTGGCATGAAAGGCATGATAGAGGGTAATACCCAGCGGCATCTCTTCCTGTCATGAATAATGTGTACAGTTAGGCAAGGAGATCCCTTATCCAGCTTCTCTTCAGCCTTCTGCGAGTGTTGTCAAATATGTTGGTTGTAGTAAAGTCTTGTATGAGTGTGTTAGAATGTCCGTGTATGTATGTATGTAAATCGTTTGTAGTAGGCCCGTATGTGTTCGTTAACTGTTGTTATATTAAGGTCTGTATGTAAGGTAATGTACCATGGGGCTTCGGTTATAGTCCTAAAAGATTTTGACTGAAAAATTTAATTTTTTTTTATGTGTATATAATGTTAAATGATTGTTGTAGTTACTAATTTATATTTTTATATAATTTAATGAAAACTAAATAGAATCCCCTTAGAATTATTTTAAAATTGATTTTGAACATGGCGAACCAAAGATAAACTGTGCTCAGAATTGTCATACTGCAATAGTTTCCAAAACTATGTTATTGTACTGAAGAAGTACAACGTAGGACTGATGAAAATATTTCAGGTGATATAAATAAAAGAGCCAGATTTTTTCGTTGATACGATGCTCATTTTAGTAATAATTGATTAATTAATTTAAAGCAACTTTAATTTTAATTTATCGTTGTTTATGAAACAAGAGTTACTCATCGCCGTCGAGTCAAACTGTTGTTGCCCCTGCAAACAGTAGCTATAAGGTTTCATCAAACAAGTGTGGTTTGCCGTAATATAGTAATGGATTCTCTATATTATGTATACAATGTACCCGAGTATATTTTGTTGAGTATAAAGTGGGAGTACACTTTTCATCCCGGCGGACATGTTTGGCCTAAACAACCCAGCGGAGGTCTGTGGTGCTTTGTGCCAGTATAAAAGGGAAGAGGTAGAGAAATGACGCCGCAAATGTTCTTCCTAATTAGGCCAAACGAAGCGTAGTCGAAATGTATCTTGGGATCGTTTAATTAAAACGAGCTCAAGCCGGCAACAACTTCAAGGATCCCCTGTCGTGTCACCTCAGCTGCGTTTCAGGAAATGGCGAAAGAAACTAAAACGATATGGTACTCCTCCCTTCCCCCCATGGCAAAACGTTACCTTTCATCATTATGATGCTTAAAAATTGGACTGTAAATGGTGCCTTCTCTTCAATATTTTTTTATTAATTGTATAATAATAATAATAAATTATTTATTTATTCCGGGACATGTCCCTTTAGAATAATATTACATGTAAAATCAGTAGAGCTTTAGAGCCTTAGAGTAGAACAAAAAATAATATGATATTGAGTAAATAATAGCATAAATAAACAAATAAGAAAAAAAATAAAACGATAATAAATAATAATGACATAACTTTTAAACCTTTAAGGAAAAATAGAGTTTAGAATAAAAATAAACTTGCAATATTAATACATTAAAAATAAATACAGTGAAAGAGAATAAATTTATATTAATAATAAAAGTAAAAATAATGCATTAATACGTAATTGGGTGCAAATTTTAGTTGAAAATAAGGTGTACCTATTTACAAATCTTTTGGAGCTGCATGGATATGAAGTGACTGAATAGACGGAATTTAACGGTGGGAAGAGTATTGGAGGAACGGATGGAAGAAGGAATGGAATTCCATAGGGATGAGGATCGGATCAGAAAAGATCTATCAAAACCTGCGGATCGGTGGGCCGTTATATATTAATCTGAAGACCAAGAACGGGTATGGCGGGAATGAATAGAGGATTTGAATTGAAGGTGGTCGAAGATGTATAGCGTCATTCCATGCCAAGTCAACGGAAGAACTCGATGTCTCAGAATTCAATGATTTTTTTTAACATGATTTAAGCACATGTATTAGCTATGATAAAAAATAAAATGCAAAATTTCAGGGTTTTTTTCAATTTTTAGTATTTTATTAATAATTTTTTAATAAAATCCAAAAAAAACTGTTTTCTGACACTATCAAAATAATCATTGAAAAGCTTATTGCTCCATTTAAAAAAATTAAATATTTCGATTTTATTTTTAAAAAATAACATTTTGGAATATTTAAACATTTTGAGATTGATTTGGATACGTATCGAATTAACGCCTATGTAATTCTGAAAATAATGACTCTATTTTGAGCTTTCTATGGCAAATAGTCTTGAAGCTATTAGCTTTTCAGTGATTTAAAACTTGTAAAAAAACAATTAATTTTTGTTTTTTAAAAATGTATAACTCAAAATAATAAACTAAAATGGGAAAAATCTGAAACTTTGAATATTCGACTGTATTTGTGTATAAAATATAAATATAAATTTTGAAAAACCTGGAGTTTAAAATTATTTTGTTATTGGCTGATTTGGTGTGGAATGTGTCTATTGTATCTATTAATATATATATATATATATATATATATATATATATATATATATATATATATATATATATATATATATACATACATATACGGGTATTTACATACATATATATATTATTCCATCATGTCCTTCCGACATACAAGATATACAGTCACTTACCTAATACAGTATTTTACTTGGCGTACCAACTAACAAATTTGACGAGCTAATAAATAACATGCTTTTAAAATTTTATCTATGTTCTGTATTTAGTCTATTTAATTTCTATGTTTATATCTTTTTACGTTGTTTCTTAAGATATGTAATTATTTATTTATTATTAATATTCTATAAATTAACTTAATTAATTAGTAATTAATTAATTTTCTATAAATTAACTGCGATGAATCAATAGATTGTTATTTGTTTTTTTTTAAATAGGATTTATTTAAAAAAATTGTATTTGAATCATTAAGAATATAGTTGAATGATCATAAAAGATTCCTACAAATAATTATCACACTGCACATTCGCGGTGTTTTAAAGGCGTATAATTACTTAGAGCGCAAGTTATAAAAATTTCAAAGAATAATATATAATTATAAAATAAAAATCTCGTGAATGAAGATTCAGCCATGATATGACATAAGGGAAATTATATTAATGTGAGCGGTGACTTCAACTCAACATTCAACATTATTCAGATTTACTCGCTTACTGTACTTCCGCCTTTAGTCGAAATCCAAAAGTTCATTTTGGAATCTCTAATGGCACAGTTTCTCGGTTAAATAATACCGATTCCCATTTTATAGCGTTTATGGAAGCGGAGCTATGAGCGTTTAAATGACCAAAAGCATCTTGAAATTTTCAGTCCTAATACTCCAGAAGGAGGAAAGTGATTAAACTTGAAAAAAAATAGTTCCATATTGTTTCCTCTTCAGTAATCCCAAAAGATTGGCCAAATTACCCAATAAAAACTGTAAGAAAACATTTGTTGTGCATTCATCCTTGAGACATTTATAACTGCTTCTCAATGGGAAATCTTACAGAATTTGTCACATTGTTATTGCCTTTCACCTCACTCTTTAGATTTCAAGTGGGCTGTCAGTTGTCGGTGTCGAACCCGCTCTCAAGTCAAGTCCAGTCAGGTTTTGCATTTCTCCACACCTTTACTGCTAAGCCGCCGGTTTCATAAGTTGACTGTGGATCTGTAGTCCAGAAGATTAAAATGTTAATAATATCGTTTTGTCAATTCTTACTTTCCTTGCAGCCACCATTTTCGTTATTGATTTTTGTACAGAAATTTACTGCCACGAAAAAGGCCCCACCCGAATTACCACGAAAGCGATAATCTCAATCCACAAAGAGTTATAATCTCTATTTCCATTTCAGTACCGAGAATTGCTTTTTATTAGTATCCCACACTCTTTTGTTTCTGTTTTTTTTAAATTGGTTTTCCTTGTCGATGGCTCTTGAATATAAATTGGAGCTGTTAAACAAAAGGTTACCATTAACCTGGTAACATGTTAATTTGATATTAGTGACGATTAATTTAGATTCTCGTCTTGCGGGGAATAAATATCAAAGCTTTCTAATTAATTTGCCCCGTTAAACATTTGACACTGAAACCTTTTCCCCACTCTGCAATAAAAAAATTGATGATAACTTTTTGCTTTATTTTATTATATATCCAATTTAAATACCAATTCGATCATAATTTTTGAATAATTAAACAACTAAAAGATGATAAAGATGATATAAACACGTTTGAAAAATTAAAAATGAAAACTGCATATATGGTTCAATCCATATCAAATCAACCAATCTAATAATATTTAAAGCTAATATATTTATTCATATCACGATTTTTTAATGAGAAATATGATAAAAATATATATAGCTAATATAGTGAGAAGTGCTCTTAACTGCAGATGTTACATTTCTTATAGCAAAAACACTTAAAGACTTTCATCAAAAATGATATTAAAATATAATGTATAACATCTCAAATTTAGTAAATAAGACTTTTATATTAATAAAAAGAATACAATAGATTTTGGTTGAAATTGAAGAGCCGAATTTATGACTTTACTTGAAGGTCATAATAAACTTAAGATATAATGTCATTTAATACAGAGATCATATGGTCCGGTGATATGGTAAACTGTTTTATTACTTGTCTTTTGTGTTAAAATTGAGTATAAAATATTTATTATTTTCTTCCCCACTTGAGAGCTAAACAAGTCTGCAGCAGGAGAATAGGATATAAATTAAGCAGGTTCTTCCGCTTAAAACGTTGAAACCGTCGATTTCCAATGCTTCATCTAGTGAGATAGACAGTTCTAATGTTGCCATGGAACCCGAAGAAATCTCTTGGGAACTTGCTACCAAATGAAAGAAAACGACATATAATAACTGAAAGAGACCTCCAGAAAAAGAGCTTATGTGTGTGTGTATGCTAGTGTGTTTTTTAAATAAAACAGATTATTTAAGGACGAAAATTAGTTCATGAAATAACACCTAAAATTAAATATTATATTATTATTAATATTGTTGATAAAGGAAATAATAAACCATAGAAATAAATAAGACAGAAACATTATTTTATTTACATTTTACTTATTTACTTAATTTAATATTTTAATTTAATTTAAAATTTCGGGGCATTCACTTTGAGAACCACGATCCTATTTCAATATGTAATTATGTTCTTGTTGTATGTACTGATTGTATAAGTAATCTATAATTAATATATAAGTGATCAAAATAAAACCAACACATCTCAGAATAAATATTATTTTCAATAGGCATAGATAAAAAATATTCATTTTTGTTGCTTTTATAAATAATTACAATAGGAAACTGTCTGCTATTGAGAACATATTTTATTGATGGTAAAAAAGAACTCCACAGTTTCGGGGTTATTGAAGTTGTTTTGCCATCCCAAGGGAGTCTAAGAAATAAAGCTGCCAGGAATAAGAGGCCTTAGAACTGGGTCATGTAGTCGATGGCCGGCGACTGATACGTGACTTCGCCGACAAAAGCGTACATTTGGCCCGGCCTATCGCTCCTCACCCCCTCCTATATACACCCCCCACCCCTATATATATACATATACCTTTTGTCTTTCAGCAAGAGTGAAAGGCTGTAGTGGACCATATGATCCTTCCCTATTGACAGCGGATAAGACTAAGGAGAATGATGAACGTAAAGACACTGTCATTATTCAAAAATTTTAAAAGTAAAATTTTTTTATTATCAAATGTTGGATGGTAATGTAGGATGATTCTAAAAACCTTAAATTTCTCAAATACTAATGAAAAAATAATCAACGTTTCGCGTTAATAATACCGTATAACTGTATTTTTTTTTAAATAGAGCAAACGCGATTGTATATGCTGAACCGTTTTGGAGCGACGCGAAGGTCTCTATCCAGCCGTTAGCTCCTCAGCTGTTTGGTCGGAAGCTTCCGTTTTTGGTCTCCCAAAAACGTGTCTGATTTCAAGAAAATTTTTGATCGTCTATGTCAAGAGAACTCTCATAATAGACTGTAAATATGAACGTCTGCCACCCTTGATCGGTTGCAATCAAATTTTATGGGTCAACGAATTCGTCATTTTCGCCACTTTTTTCAGATGTGCATTTTAGATAAAACTTTGACATTACCGATTTTAAAGAACGTTAAATTTCCTGTAAGTTTTATATTTAGCATTTTTTTTTTAAATTCGGAATAGCTGCTGAGATAAGGGGCAAATCTGCAAAATTTAAAAAAAACGCAAACATTAAGGTATTCAGTGGTTTCGTCTTAATAACAACTATTTAGTGCAAAATGCATACTAACCCATCTTGTAGAGGATTAAATTTCCTCTACGATTCATATAAAATATTTGTAATTACTCTCAACAGACGCAAAGAAATACTAAAATAGCAATTTTAGAAAAAGTGAACCTTGTTTACCTTTTTTCATATTTCCTCTGTAACTCGCTTCGAGTGCATTTTAGGTAAATCTATGGCTTAACCAATTCTAATTAATGTCAAATTTTCTGCAAGTTTTATATGTAATATTTTTTAAAACTAGGAGCAGCGTATTGAACTTTGCAGACTAACCTCCTGGGGCTATAGTTCAGCGTGACCCTTTGCCTCATGAGTTATCATTAGCAGACTCCATGCTTCCTCCCATCTGTCTACACTTCGGCCTTCCTTGGATCCATCCTCCTCTTCCACCTGCTTCTTGGCCGTTCCCTTTTTCTTTTCCCACTTAAGTGCTCCTTCAACATTTTCCTCTGTACCATTTTACTCACCTTTCCGATTACATGCTCTATTTGGAATAATAAACCATTGTGTAATAATTTGCAGTCTTTTTCAGGGAATCGCAGAGAGTGGTACACGTACTACTGGAGTTACGCAAGAACGTTCTAGGTGGTCCGCGAACAAGCAAACAAAAGTCCTGGATAAAATAATCTTTTTACATTTTCAATTAGGGACAAAATTATTATTAATGCATCAATGATAAGATGAATAAATACATTCTAGAAATTATGAAAATAATTCAGGATGATTGCCTTAGTAAAGGCGAAAGCAATCAGTGTTGTACAGGACTTAAAAATCAAGTTGAGCTTCATCAAGCCTAACATTGATGCTCTGATTGGTCTGCTGCTGCAATAAGCAGATTTTTTGGTGCTGTGAGTCATAGTGTTGCTGTTGTTATGTGAAATGAACTTTTGATTTTGAATTTTTGTACTGTGATACATATTTTTTTGTTTACTAAATAAATTTTTTGAATAGTTTATATTGGTTTATGAAGAGAAATCTTTTATAAAGACATGAAGTCTGGAAACCCCTGTTTTGGATGCTTAAGCCTTTGTTTCTGGAGTCTTCTAATTACATCATTACATTGCTGAAGTAATTATTTTTTTTTCGAAATTAATTTATACTTTTTTTTATTATAATTTCAGAGAAATATTTTTCCTGTTAAATATCCGTATAACAGGGCGGGGCATGTTGAAATTGAAAGATGTCAGAGCATTTTTCACGGTGGCAGTAGCCGAGTTAATGAGACACCTTTTAGGCGACTCACGCTATCCTTGTCACACACTGGCCCCACGAAAGCGTTTGTTATTTCCCCTCTAGCTAACGCTCAAACTGATTTTCTTTCATTACTGGGAATAAATTCTTCTTGTCATAATCCTTTCCGGAAATTATCCGCTTTAACACTATATGAAATAGTAATAATAATAAACTCTTTTCTTATTACGGGATAAGTCCATTTAGAATAACAATTACAGGCAATAATAGGTGGGCTTCAGAGCCTTAGAGTAGATGAAATAGGAATATATGAGTTTACAGATAATAAAAAATTATTAAAAGAAAAAAATAAAATAAATAAAAATGAAAATTTGTACAACTCATGAATAACTTTGCTATGTTTTATCTAAATTAAGTTGATATATATTTAGCTGATAATATATTAGTCTGTATAAAGGGATGCCATTGGACAATCATTGAGGATGATTATCCCAAAAAAATCATGTTATAAGTCAATATGAATTACTTGTATTGTCCTCTAATTTGGATACCTTTCCAAGAGCCTGATTTGTGGTTACCATTATTTAATATTTAACCAAGACTATGTTCCTACTTCTAAGTTTAATAATAATGCTAATAACCATAATGCTAATCAAATTAATAATGGGCATGGTTAGTAAAGAACAAACTCCTTCCTAACATTTATCTTTATTCCTCAAAATTAAAATAATAAACTGTTACAGTAGAAAATAATAACTTTTACAATAAACTGTTAACCATGGAATGATTCAGACTAGACCTAGCCATTAATTGTTCTATCATAAATGTCTTATCAGTATAATTGGTGTAGATGGTCCCTCAGCATCTCTCCATCGGGTTCCCCCGCATATCATAAGTCATGGAGCTAGAGCCAGAGCATCTGTCATCTTCAGGAGGGAAGACTGAGTAGTGCTTCCCCAAGTTCAGCCCTCAAGCGCGATCAGCTCAGAAGTCCCTCTCTTCCTTCCTCGGCTTCAGTCCCTCTGTTTTTCCTAAGAGGGAGGGGGTCGAAGACGTTGTTGGTTGGTTAGATCCCCGGCACTGGGCGGTAATCTTATCTTGATTGGCAAACTAGTTTTATAGAGGGAGGAAATTCTGGGATTTCAGTGTATAGGTCCACCCCTTGAATCCATTAGTATCCTTTAATCGAATTTTGTCCTTCCCAGGCCTCGGCCTTTTTTTTCCGGTACGCCAGTCGGGACCCAAGGGGGACTGTTTTCTTGATTAAGTCTTCCAAGACGGACCACCTCTCGCCTTTGTCACACTGCCCAATTCTCGGTAGGTTTTTAAATTAGCTTATTCCTTATATCTGAGGGTAAAAGTTGTGGTGACATCTTCCGTCGCCTATCAGTTACCTTTCTACCTACCTGCTTGTCCCTTATCATCTTTTATTCGCACCTGTTGCTTCTTATGTAATATTAAGGATAATATTGTCCAATATAATATAAATAATAATATAAATAGGTATTGATGGTCTAAGTGTTTACGTCTTAAAATGGAAACCACACGAACTTCTTATGTTAATATGATATAACAAAAATTAGAAATAAAATAACATAATTACAAATGTAAATTAAAATGAATGAAAATCTATTTATATTTTTGTTTGGAGTTGGATGGAAAAGAAGTGATTGAATAAGCGGGATTTGAAGGTGGGAAGAGTATTGGAGCGGCGGATAAAAAGGGGAATGGAATAGCATATGGATGAGGATCGGACAAGAAAAGATCTGTCGAAAGCTGCCGATCAGTGGCCCGCTGTATATAAATCTGAAGGCCGAGAACGGGTATGACGAGAATGAACAGAGGATTTGAATTGAAGGAGATCGGAAATAAATTATGGACGGCGGGATTGGATAACTTGGTAGAGGAAGGATGCCAGGATGTACTTACGACGGTAAGAAGGGTAATGCCACTTCAACTCTTCGTAATATTGGGAGACAGAGGCGTCTATACAATTGTTTATCTCCACGAATTTAGAACTACGATTCAGATTCTCTATGGAGAATATGTATTTAATTTTAATTTTGAAATTACTAGTGGTTGTGTTCTCTGTTAACAGCCGCAGATTGGGGTGAGCGTAGAGTTCCGTTGGGCATCTGAAGAAAAAACAAAAGCTGATATCTGGAAGTTTGATTGCGATATTGACAAACTAATATCGTTTTCCCGTCATGCATAGCAATTATCAGCATTATTGTCGTGTTAATAATATGTTAATAGCAGATTATAGTTGATAGAAGGAAACCAATATTTTTTTCACCAGAGCTAGTTTGCCTATATTTTTTGTCGGACCCAAATGATATTTACCGGTCAGGCCAATTACAGCTATTGAATCCCAAGAGAGGTGAAACATCGGTTTTAAAAAAAAATATATAGAATTATTCCGATGCTTCAAACAATTGTAAACAATTTGATTCCATTATGCAAATCGCAGTCCCTATTTTTGATAAAGGTTTGAACTTTTTCAGATCTTGATCCAACCTTGTAATTCGTAATTGAGGATTTAACTCGCCAGAACGTTGAATTCATATTTTATTTATTTAATTATTTTCTCTCAGTAATTTCGGGTTTTCATCCATCCATTTATTTACAAAGTAACGCATAGTGCACTATATTGAGCAAATCACGAGTTGTAAGAGTATAGTATTTAACAGTCAACGAAAACATTGAAAAAATATTATTTATAATTATATGGATAAGTATACTTTTCAATAATGATATTTCGTTTTAACCAGGTAAAAAAAAAATTTTTTACATAAAATAAAATAATTACATATATAGAAATTGCTTTGTTAAAGGTGTAATGACAAGACAAAAATACTTTATGTGTAGAATACTTTTAATTGGTAAGTATACCAATCTGAGAACGGAACTGGTTAGCGTGTTTCAAAATATTGGTAATATTATACTATTGATAGTCAACAGCAAAACTTGAAATATTTAGAGTATTTATGAGAAGGGAGTCGAATGATATGTCGAAGTTAGCTAGTTCCAATAGCTCTATCTGTTCTAGGCTATGATCGTCTCAAAATCTTTTGGGATGTGTTGATTTCAGAGGTTGATAGAGCGCTTTGGATCTCTTTTGCTGCATATGATATATTTTAAGATGCTTCTGAGAAGAGGAATCGTATGTGGATGTATGTGGGAATCGTGGTATTTACATAGTGAAACGGTTCAACTAATGGAGTTAACTTGTAGTAGTAATATATCAGTCCAACTAGTTGTCCTCACTCTAGTCTATGGATATTTACATGTGTTTGCCATCTCTGTGGCAGTCCTGGAGTCCTGAACAGAAGGTTTGTCGTATGTAAACATGATGACATATGTCGCATATGATCGATAATAGCAGACATATTTAACAATTTGCTAATTAAATTCCGAACTCAGGAAGCGAGAAGTTTGCTTTCAGGAAATAAATTTGAGTGTGAAGTTAAAATAGATTTTATGAAATACCTTAAAAAAAAAAGAGAGAGAGAGAGAGAGAGAGAGAGAGAGAGAGAGAGAGAGAGAGAGAGAGAGAGAGAGAGAGAGAGAGAAGGGAAGGGACGACGGAAAGGGGCAAAAGAGCGAGAACAAGCAAGAAGGAGAGAGTGAGAGGGAATACTGGGACGGAGAGAGCTACTTGGTGCTCTTAATGCTCGGCTAAGTTAAAATTTCATTCTTGTCTTAAAACTAATTAATCTTCAAAGAAAGACAAGACCACTTCATTTTACAATGAGATTGCTTCTTCAGTCGATGGAAACTTTTACAGGTTCTGTTTTCTCTTCTCCAGTAAAGTTGTAAATAAAATAGGTTCTTCTTAAATAAAGAGTTCATCGTTCGTTGATTGCTTTAATTTATTTAATTAATCTTACAAATTACTTAACTGAAACTGCATAATAAATTTCTTGCTAGACAAAGTGAAATTTAGTTGAACTGTAATCACTATTTTGCAATCAATAAGCCATTATACTAACAGTAAAACCCTTTTAAGTATATAAAAAAAAATATTATAAAGGTGCTCTGAAAAGAACTATATATATATATATATATATATATATATATATATATATATATATATATATATATATATGTTTGTGTGTGTGTATAGGCTTACTTCTTTACTAAACATTTCCATCAGTTTCGCAA
Source organism: Rhaphigaster nebulosa (assembly GCA_948150685.1). NCBI lineage: Eukaryota > Metazoa > Arthropoda > Insecta > Hemiptera > Pentatomidae > Rhaphigaster > Rhaphigaster nebulosa. The sequence continues at coordinate 44,071,493 of OX411312.1, read as the reverse complement.
TAAACTAACCTGGAACTAAATTGTTCTCAAATGTCAAATTGGGTACTGGCAATACATTTTTTTAGTCTCGGGACAATTAAGTCCTGGACGTAGGTTAGGCTAAATGAACTAAATTACCTTTACGAACAAAATTTCTTACCTTTTGTTTTGTGCAGTCGAACCATTGGAGTCGCTAACTGAATGTTATTATTGCTTAATTATAATAAAAATCATGTAAAGTTAATTTTTTTAAAAATTTTCTTTTACAATTATAATATCCTGCAAAAATGTTTAAATTATTTTTTTTAATAATTTCCAAATAATTATTTTAAAGAAGCTATAGATCGATATCGATATGATTATTTAATGATAAATTTAAGGAGATTTTAATTTATTTTCTTTAAATTTAATTTAATTAAAATCAGGTTAAAAAAAATTGAAGTTGGCCTAAACGGAATCTTAAGATTTGTAGTTAATTTGAGTTTTTGTTTTTTATCCCAATTTAGAAATTCATCCGAAAGTAGGTATCTAAATTTTGTAATAGATTTGATTTTTATAACTTCTTTTAATTGATAAACAAGTGCAAAATCTCAAAATGAGACACAAATAATTGTTAGGAAATAAATGGAAAGTTCCAAAAATTTTATAAATAAATAATAACATTACAAAAATTATACAAACTATTATTCATACTACAATTGAACTATTTTAATTGAACAATAATTTAGTTTGATACATAACTGAATTTACCATTGGGTTTAAATGGGATTTGAGTAACAGCTCCTTCAGTACAAGCAGAGGTAATATCCAAACGGATAATTGAAAGTGGTTTGGACAAGAACGAACAAGATTGATGCTTTACTTGTCTCGAACAGCTGAGGAACGTGTAGGAGTCACTGAAGGTGATCGCTAAGGCACATACAGGAAAATTATTGTTAGCAATGGATGAATATTATAACTACGTAGGGTAATATTATTAGTAATATTGAATTGAATAGCTATTCTGGTTATGTTAACCGGACATATTACTGATTATGTCCGTAAAACGACAATCACACATATTCGTTATTGCAAGACAAAGGAAAATTCCGGTCAAATTGATCTGTCTGAATCTTACCCCTTACAATAGGACATAGTAGTAAATGTATTTGCTTGAGTCATTCTGTGTTTAACTGTGAATAGAAGAGAGAAATTGAGACCTGTCGTTCATAGCGGCTCGTGGAGGAACAAACATTTCAACAAAATATCAGTAAAAATTGTAGTTATTTCTCTGAGCTTTTTAATTTATTATTATTATATTTAATTTATTATCTATATATTACGGTTTATTTAATTACCTATGTACCTCTAGACAAAATATATTTTTACTTCCTTGTACGAAGTAAAGAAAGTATTGTAATCGCGAAAATTTTCGGTTTTCAGATTTCAACGGAAATATCCATTTTGACCATCCCTGAATCCATTTTGACTAGTTTCGGCGTGGCATCTGTAGGTACGTACGTTCGTATCTCGCATAACTCAAAAACGGTTAGCCGTAGAAAGTTGAAATTTTGTATTTAGGATTGTTTTAAAATCTAGTTGAGAACCTTTCTTTTTAGTTACTGCTTGATCACCGGAAGTGGCACTTTACTTCAAGGTCAGAATTGATTTCCATCAAAAAGTATATTAAAATACTATCCAAAATTTCTCAAATTAGGTATACAAGACTTCCATATCAACATAAATAATATAATAAATTTTGGCTAACATTGGCTGACCGGAAGTGGTACTTTACTTGAAGATCATATTAGACTTTCATCAAAAATTATATTAAAATATAATGTAAAACATCTCAAATTTGGTAAATAGGACTTGGAGATGAATCTTCCTCCTTCAGATTTGTAATGTTTGGTGATGTACATCGACGTCGTTTTTTGAAAAAGGCATCAGCGTCAAAAATCGAAATTTAAGTCTCGATTTATTGTGGGGCGTAAGCACCAACTCTATCGATTCCCGTTCAGGATATATTGAGAGAAAAAAATTGAAAAAGGTGTAAAAATCGACTATTGATGACGTAGCACCAAATACCAACGACTCTTAGTCGTCAATCTGACCTTGACCAGTGCTAGAAGCCTTAAAAATATATTCTAATTATATAATTTTTGCCATCTTAATAAACTCCTACTCTGCACAATAAAGAACAAAATTAAAAAAAAATTTTTGGGGAAAAAACATTTCATGTGTTTCCTGCAAAGTTTGCTAAATGTCGCTTATGCCGTTAAAAAAAAAAAAACTACGTCGATATATTGCTGATACAAGAAATATTTTTTTTAATTATAAAACTTATAAAATATTTTTTTAGGGAGAAGCAAAGCTGATATTCGTTTTCTCAACTCAGAAACCCTTAAATACAAATTTTCATAGCAACCGAAAAATATATTTTTTTGCTCAAAATTTTCGTTTTCGATTTTTATTCAAAAATCACGAAATTACGATAACTTATATACGACTTCAGCGAACCATACGAAACTTGGAAGTCCTATAAGCTACACGAAATAGTACAAACTCTACCTCCGTAAACAAATTTGAACCGGAGATGTAAAATAAAATGTTTGAGGAGTTTTTCTTTATTTTACACTACTTTTTCTCCCTTATAAACGCAAAAAATCCAAAAGTAATTGGTATGGGTTAGAGATCAGAAAATACAAAAATTTCAGTTTTTTTATTTCTATGAAAATTCTTTTTAAAGGATTGTAAAGGCGATAAAAACGAATCTGACTTACTTTTTCCTAAAATTATTTTTTGTGATCTTCTTTACTGATTGCATATTTTGGTTATTGTAATTTTTTGTATATTTAAACTCATTTAATACAATCGATGGTATATTTTTCACAAAAAAATAAATCTGTTGTTATTTGCGAACCTAGAAATCCATGCCGAGCAAAGGCGGAAAATAATAATATAAAAACATGTTGAAATCATATAAAATAATTGCTTTCTCGGCTCATACGGAACTTATGCAAGAGCCCTCGGGCACATGTCTAGTATTTTTTGACCTGGTATCATCAACAAAAGTTTCATTGAAATCAATGATGCCAAGTTCGCTGCTTCGCCTTGTGGGAGGAATAATTTTTTTTTTATTTAATGAAAAATATAACAAGCCCCACATTCAGTGAGTTCATAGCTACTGGAGTACCTCAGTGGAGGCAAAAATAATCGGAAAATAATAAGTAAGTTCGATTAAAAATTAAAGATGATCCCAATCACCTAATTATTATTTAGATATATGAAAAATTAACAGGAATAATAATGAATAGGTAATATAGACCTGAAAATTGAAATCTGTCAAAATAAGGGAATTTCCAGGCAATGAAGTTATAAGCGTAAATAAGGGACTATGATATAAAAAAATAATTTAAAAACAAAAATGTAGCTTTAGATAGATCTTTCCTTATCAGATTCTCCTTTCTCCAATACCCTTCCCACCTTTAAACCCTGCGTATTCAGTGACTTCCTGCTCATTCACTGCCAAACGAATTGCAAATAGTTATTCCTTATTTTCAATCAAAATTTGAATGTATTTATTACACGTAATTAAAGATCTGCACTTTTTAAAAATTATTTTTACTTAATTTTATAAATTCATTAATACAAGTTTGATTGTTTTGTTGAAAGGAGTGAAAGTTACTAACATTTCCGTAATTTATTATATTTTCATTTTTTTTTTTTTATTATTATTATTTATTAATTCATCTGTTCATATTTCTTCTACTCTAAGTCTCTAAAGCCCACCTATTATTGACTGTAATGTATATAAAGAGACGCATCTTGGAATAAATAAACAATTTATTATTAATACTTTTATTAATTTATTAGTTTCCGCATTTTTAGATAACAGTACCAAATATATATATATATATATATATATATATATATATATATATATATATATATATATAATATCGACGCATATTATCTATCTAATGGGATATTCTATTAGTATATTAGGAGGCCAAGTATTAAAAAAAAAAAAAAAAAAAAAAAAAAAAAAAAAAAAAAAAAAAAAAAAAAAAAAAAAAAAAAAAAAGGGGGGGAAAGGGGGAAAGGGGATATCCCTCATTTATTATATTTCAGGAAAGCAAATTTAAAACATCCTATTATAAAATTGATTTTTTTTTTCGTATAAACTCATTATCAAGTTTAATTATTTCCTGTTTTTATTTTGTTTAGTTATTTTTTTGTTTTCTTGAAAAATAATAAATGATATAGCGTAGAGAACCCTATTGAATCAATACAAAGATCCGTACTGGGATATTTTTTATACCTTTAATCCTTATTATAGTTTTATACCTGTATGGAGTTCAAACTTTTTGACAAATTACTGATTTGAAGTTCATTATTTACTTCGGACAAGTTCTTCTTCATTAGATTCACTAGGAGCAAACGATAAATAAATTTAATAAATATTATGCCAGGCAGTTTAAGATGAATATTTTTGTTGCAATAATTTTCTTGAAATTTTCTTCAAAACCCACATATACGAAACCAAACGTTCCCTTCCCAGGTATGGCTCGATCCTACAATCGGACGTTACATGATATTACCTTTTGATGAATCCTATGTCCTTCTCTTTGCAAAATTTAAAGACCCAATTAAATAAACAAATCATCACATCCAATGATTTAACTGAGCATGTAGTCTTCATTCCTCTAAACAATTATACAAGAATGCTCTATTTTCGAAAATCGTCAGGTAGGGGGCGGGGGAAGTGTCATACAATTATATCATAATAATTGATTTAGGTTTAAAAACATTTTTAAATATTTAGGAAATATGCGGTATTTTCAAAGTGAAAATTACTCAAAACTTTAGCGAAATGTTGACATTTTTATGTGTGTATATATATATATATATATATATATATATATATATATATATATATATATATATTATTGACAAATCCTATTCGCATTTCTATTTTGAATGGAGGGGGGTTTGGCGTATGAGTAAAGGGGTTAGCTAGAAGGACGAGCGGTTGATGGGTGGGCCGCCTCGGTATAAGTCATGAATATTACATGAATATCGGAGGAGAAGAGCAAGATTCTTCTCTCATGTAAATGTAAATGGAAACTTATACCAACGCTGTTGTGGGTGTCTCCCAGTGTCAGGGCTGGGGAATTGACGGGCGACATTAACCGGTCTGATCGCTGTAGTCAGTTCCAACAGAAGCCTAAGGTTTTGTCATTAGTCTTTGTCCGTTCAGATTGGTTAGGGGTTACAAGGTGCATCTTGGCTTCCCTCAATGTCTTGGATGGTATTCTTAAGACAAGTTTAGACTTTTGGTCTGCAATCGCTAATTATCAATATTGAGAATTTTATATACATCATGCAGAATCGAATTAATAATAACTTTCTTCTATTTGAACAAGTTAGACAGAGAGATAGATTTATATAAAATAATATAGAATACAGAATACGTACACTGCTCCAACAATGGCCACTTGTATAATTAAATTATGAAAATAAGGCGTCTAGAACCATCTTCAAACTTGGAGTTGATGCAACTTGATCTAGTAGTGGTTTAAATACTTTTATAAATATAAGTTTCTATGCTCTGAAGTTGCGGCTTTTAATTTGACGCAACGTTTTTTCTCTTTTCTCTTTATTCTTCATTTTTTATGACCTAAGCATTGTAAAATAAGAAATCAGTGCATTTATGCTTTCCAAGTAATACAAAATTAGGTTTTAATCCAAGAAGAAGTGGTTAAAATTTTTGTACACCAGTAATGCAACGAGGTGATTCCCAAGTCTTTCTTCTTAGTGTCCTGTCAACCGCTGCCGCAGATATCATTCTCAGATATTCTCAGATATCACGGGTATTCCCAGATTTTTCTTATACCAGTTTCTTGTTTTAAGTTGACAGTGTTTATATTTCTAATATATTGAATTAACTCGATTTAATTATTACTTTTAATCAGAATCTATTACCTTCCCATGTCGGTATCATTTCCTCGACTTATAACATTTAGCCTGTGACTTTCGATTTATTATCAATTTACCTGTTTTCTGATAAACTAAAAGAGAAAAAATTACGAAATTTCGCCACTCTTTCGTGGTGAACACGAACAAGTTTTTTCTTTTTTTTTTTTTTTAGAAATAAGTGACTAATAGCATTTTGCAATCTGAGCACAGAACTAATATAATACATCATACTTCTGAGAGGCGTACACTCATCATCGTAGAAGCATTTCCTTTAATACTAACAAGGCGCCTCCAAGACATAGTAATTTTGGGCAAATCAGTTGTCAATCCTAGACCAACCCACGATGAAACATCAACTTCTTTTATGCGAAAATTAAAGCTAAATAAATGAAGAAGTTTTTCTTATTAATATCTCTAGCCAAAGCAGGGGGCTAAGGAAAACATTCACAGGTAAAGCCTGATTTTAAAAACAGAATAAAACTTTTCGCTAATGGTCCCCCCTGAAGCTCCCGTATAAGGGATTTGGTTAAGCCAAACCATATTTCTTAATGTGAATTTTGTTTGCTTTACGATGGTACAATTGGAACTTAATTTAGTTTTTGAGTGATCGATTCCTATTCAACCAAAAAAGTGACATCTGAAATAACACAGAACTTAAATTTCCTGCTTTTTAATGGGGAATTGAACCATAGTTCGTTTGAACGTTTTTGTTGCTCATGAGGTGCTGAACTGGCATCAGAAGTTTTCTGGTTCTTACTGTACACTCTATATAGTTCGTGAAATGCGTATTATGGTATGCATATTTTACACATTCTAACTTTTTTCTTTATTAAATATTGTTTCATTTCTTATTAATATTAAGTGTAGAAAATAAAATTTATTTATAAAACGACCATCGATTTGTATTGCGAATACTAAGAAGGATCCATTATCTGATGGCTGTGAAAAAGAAAAAGTAATTGGTTTTCCTTATCCTTAATGGGTGGAGGTTAGTGGAAAAGTTTCTTACCTTCAACTTCTTCCCTCAAGCCCAGCTTCGCACCGGTTTTATTTCAAAATATTCATTTCATTAACGTGTTTTTTGCGATGATATTTGGACTGTAAAATTTCAGTGAGAATTAATCAACTTAATTAATTGTTTGGCTGGAATTATTACAATCCTCTATGGCGACAGTTCTGAAATCAAAAATTTAATTTTCTTCATAGATCCCTCATATTTAATGAATTGCAGTTTAATTTTTCCAATTATAGCAGCTATCCTTGAGCCTAGATAATGTATGTTTAACTTTACCGGTAATATATTAATAAAATATTTTGAACTTTTCTCGAAGAAAATTCTTGTAGCTTGGGATAATAAATAATTATGAAATTCGTAATTTATTATGCACCAATAAACGTTTAAATGTTCTTTTTCCTTTAAACCTTTATACAACTTTGAGAACACGACCCAACATATTTTCATTGAATTCGCTTGATTTAAAAAATAATTTTTTGAGATGAATGAGAATTGATATTTGAAATTTTAGGAATTGATATGTAGAGATTGTTGACCGTGGATAAAATCTTGAAAATAATTGTTATATTAGGAGTGGGGTCAAAAAATAGCAACGCACTGCAGAAAAATGACTGACAGTTTTATAAATATGAATTTCTTTTGTTTTGTTTAGTGCATATGCATTGGTTTGTTTTGAATTTTTTTTAAAAAGTATAAAAAATTTCTATTGTGAACTATTTTTTACCGTATTCCCAACCCCGAATTTAATTTCTCCTTTTAAGTGATATTGTTTTTTGTTTGTTTTTTTGGCAGCTTTTATAATTTCTCAGAATCATGGATTATATTCGTATACATGTTTCTACCTATGGTTTTCCCACGTCGAATCTAATTTATTGTAATTACATGAACTATGATTGAGGGAAAGAAGTGAAGACACGATTCATATAAAAAAATTGTTGAATGGCTATATAGAAATTTGGTGAAAATCTAAGCAAAAACCACAAATTTACAAAAAATTTAAATAAATAAAATGTGAGGAATTATATAGATAGATAGTGATAATAATGAAATAAAGATATTAATATAATATAATAATAATTATAAATAATATAATAATAAAAATTAATATAAGATATTAATTAATTAATAAACGGAGCTCGAATTTTCAAGGTATGAGAGAGTTAGGTAGCGATGTCGAAACCGCGTCGAAAATATTGTTTTGGGATAGTTTCGGAATAATAATAAATCATTTGTTAAAAAAAAAAATATGACGAATAATATAGATAGGTAGTGATGAGAATGAAATAAATATATAATACATGTAATATATGTATAAACCGTGTCGAAAATCAACCAGTGTGGACTTTAGTTTAAGAAGTATGCAGGAAATAATTTCTAATGTTATACCTAAATATAAAATATTTATATATTTTTTTTTTACTAATTCGCATGTGATATAATTGGAAAAAATTGTCTGAATAAATATGCAATTTATTTTATCTATTTTTTTTTTCCATAGCCCCTTATTACGCTTCCGATTACTTGATTGCCTGAAGATTGACCTTTATGAATTTTGAAGATGTCTATCTTAAACCTTCAATTTTTGCTCATTGTCTTTTATTTTGTATAGGACTTCCAAACTAAAACTAAAATGTAACTTTTACATGGTACTGAGTCAAACGCCTTAGAACAATCAATCGAAATCATCGGAAACGTAAAGTTACGTTCAATGTAATAAGTCTCTTCATTTTGAACCTTTGCTAAAGGATGTTCCGTGCAAAGTTAGCGGCCGAAACCCAGTCTGTTGGGCTGAAGATAATTCAGCATAATTTTTTCTAGGGCTTTGACAATGTGTGGCAATAAATTAATTGAACGATATGCTCAGATTTATCGTCTTTTTTCAAGGTTCCATTAATGGAAACAATATAGTAAATAGTTGATTAAAATTGTTTTCCGAATAATCAAAATTTAAATTGCATAAGTCGAGTTGTCGAATGTTTTTTTTTTATTATCAGATACTTCATTTTACCAAGTAAATTTTGCATTCGAACATAAACATGATAATAAATTTGATCAATAAGTAGGGCCTTTCTGCTATAAAATAACGAAACAGCACTGCCTCAAGACGGTCCGACATAAAAGCTCGGGTCCTGAAATATAACCATCAGAGCTAACGTGGACATAAACAGATTTAATGCCACCACCTTAATCTCCCGTCCCTAACCACTCCATCTATCCTAGACTTCTTACCCTTAACCGTTGTTTTATTTTTTTTCGTTTAATGTAGTCCGTTATTATCTACTATTTTTCACTCCCTGAACTTTTTATTTAAATTTTTGTTGGTTTTATCATTTATTGATGACTTTGAGATTTTTAGATTTTAACATTGTAAAATTAAATATACCCCAATTTTATCTATAATGTTTATATATATATAAATATATATATATATATATATATATATAAATATATATATATATATATATATATATATATATATATATATATATATATATATACATATATATTGTGGTTTTCCAGAACGTAAAATAGCCACTCGGAGGTATTGTCCATGCACGGTCTGCTCCGTGGAAAGAAATTTACGTCCTCGTGCGCCTGCTGATTCCGAACAGCTATAATCCGCGAATCTTGACCGGTTTGTCACTGTCCTTGAACCCGAGTAAGTCGGTGGGAAGGATACTGCCGAATTGGCCCCAAAGGGATCTGTTATGGAGCTATGGATAGCCTACCGCTCCACAATGGAAACCATGGTTCGTAGCAACGTGAGGTTGTGTGACCCCCTCCAGGCTGAGTAATAAAGGTCTGTAAGAATATCACATCGCGCGGCCAAAGATCTCCGTGGTCTATATTGCCAACAGAAAAAAAAAATAATATATATATATATATATATATATATATATATATATATATATATATATATATATATATATATATATATATATATTTGAAAAAAAAATAATTATGATGAATATCATGAAATTATTATTTATTATTATTATTTATTATTATTATTTTAGTACAGTCTGTTGCTACAATAAATGTATTTTGAATTTGCATTGGTCTTGAATTTGAATTAAGTGTTTCTCTTTATATAAGCTTTTATAAATACAATTTATTTCAGCTTTACAATGACTGGAACTGATTTTTGCTCTGTAGTGAAAAGTTTAAAAAAATTGTAATCCATTACAAAAGCAAATGATTCAATATTTGAAATTAAATACAAACGGAATTAGAAATTAAATTATAAAAAACAACAAGTTCTCAATAGTTACAAAAAATTTCGAAATTATGAAGATCATGATGAATTATCTATTCTCTTCAAGCAATCGTTCTATGGCAATTTAGAACAAGCAGAGAATTCGATTCATTTAAAACTTACGTGATACCAAAATAAATAGATATTTTTATTAAAATACTTTAAATTTTCGTTGTTTATAATTAACGTAAGTATACCTAATACGAAAAGAAAACATATTTAAAAAATCATGAAATAATTTAACTTTATTACAGGATTATGTGTATGATCTGTCGTTTTAAAGTGTTGTTAATAGAATTACTGATTTCGACTAATCTACTTTTTTTACAATTGGCGCAGATATAATATGGACAAAATTTTACAAAATGTCTGCTCTATTTAGACTTCAGATCCATTTTGTGTTATGGAGGTTTTAAAAATTCTTTTGTCTAGGAATAGAAATGGAAGATTAGAGTAATAATTTGTAATCTTTCTGCTGTTTATTGAAACAAAAATATCTGATGTGCACAACACATGACTTCCTTATACGCCTATTAAATTATAAATCGCTGGCTCAAAAAGTAATCCTGAATTTGGTTACTAGTTTCCGAAGATTGCAGAATCTCAAAAACGATACTCGGCGTCGCGATATCCATCTATTGACACACACGCACACACACACGCACGCACACACACACACACACACACACACACACACACACACACACACACACACACACACACACACACACGCGCGAACACGCACGCACGCACGCACGCACACACACACACACACACACACACACACACACACACACACACACACACACACACAAACACGCACGCACACACACACACACATATACACACACACACAAACACGCACGCACGCACACACACACACACACTCTCTCTCTCTTGTTTCTGGAGGACTTATGACTGAAATTTCCAAGAGATTTCTTCGTGTTCCGTGACTACATTTAAACTTTCAATATCACTAGATAAATAAAGCATTGGAAATAGACAGTTTCGACATTTTAAGCGGGAAAGACCCACTTAACCTATATCTTATTCTTCTGCTGCAGACTTGTTCATCGCACAAATGGGGTGGAAAACCAGTATTTTACAATCAATTTTAACACTTAAAACAAGTAATAAAATTATTTAATTAGAGTGGAAAAAAATTGCGTTTATAACCTTTATCACCGAAACATATGATCTCTGTAATAAATTTCAATATACCTTTTGGTGTAACTTTCTTATTAACTCTTGAGGGTCGTCTTTATTTTTACGTGTACTATATTTTACCTCATTAAACGTATTTTATTATAGAAATGTTTCTAATTATAAATAAGCGACAATATAAATATGCATACAAGAGAATGACTGCACGATGTGTCCGTCGCCGATTTTGATCAAAAATTGTTTGATGATTCAGCATTAAAAAAAAAAATTGGCACATATCCAACAAAATATCCAAATGGGCTCTTAGTCAAATCACACTTAAACTGCGTTATTTTATATCTCGAGTTTGAAAAATTATATCGACATGTTTTTTTCAGAAAAACATTTGTTTTTTAAAGCACATTTAAGGAAAAATATAATCCTTAAAAAAAATTGATTTTTGGTCGAATAAATAAAAAAAAGGAGTATTTAAATTACTGAGTAAACTAGCATTATAGATTTTTTCACGTAAAAAATGATGGCAGATTTTGATTGAGCATATCAAAAACTCTGATGTTGAAAAAACCCAACAATTCTTTTTTTAGTTCCGAGGGTTCAAAAAACGTCGAGCTACAAAATTACCTTTCGGTTTGAAAGGTAATTTTTCAACTGTTTCTCATCTTAAGTGTAACTGATATCGAAGTTCTTGGATTTGTTAGAATGAGGAAAATTTCTTCTTCCCACATAATACCATATAAACAACTATTGCATTATCTTAGAAGATATGTGGGAAAAAAATATGATTACAAAATAAAAAAAATATTATTTTTTTCGGATAATGTTGATTCCAAAGCACGCAGGAACACCACGATTAAAGGAAATCGCGTAGTTTAAGAACCTTTACCGATCCCTCAAATTTGGTTTGAATCGTTCAAACAGTTTATAAGCGATTGTATGAACCTTAAAAAAATATTGAATTTTTAGTTAAAATTGTTAGTCAAACCATATTAATTTATAGATAGACCTGAAAATTTTAATATACATTTTTTTTCAAAGGATTAAAACCAAATCTGACGCCAGTTTTGAATAAAAGCAATCTCTTAATATACTTCACTCCGTAGAAGAACACATATCTAAAATTCAATGGAAACTTCTGATGGCTCTAAAGTTCAATTATTTCGTTTTAAAAAATGATATCAACCTAAAATTTATTTTTCTGAATCAAGAATAATATTTTCCTATTACTTATAACACTTTGAACGCGATCTTAAATATGGATTTTTTTCAATGTAGAATCAATCAAAAAGTTTGATCAAAATCGGCGACGGACACATCGTACACTTCCCTACAATTTTGCTTGCAACGATTTTCTAAATGTGTTCAATGTTTTCATTTAATAGTAGAATAATTATTTAAATAAATTATAATTAGCGGAAACAATCCTGAAATGGAATAGAGGAAACACCACTTGAAATGACTTACCGCAAAGCTTAAAACCATTCTCCTTCCCCCTCCCCACTCCACCAGTTTTTGCCTGTTAGTTCAGAACTTTCTATAAATATTACGTCTATAAAAAACGTTTTTGGTTCAGTGAACTCATTTCTTTTTTCTACTTCTTCGAAAATTATTGAATATTCAAGTTTTCTTTTCAATTCTTCTCCCTCTAGTACTTTTTCCGAACTCTATTATTTGCGACTCGACGCGTAAACATCGGCTATGGAAACATTTTTGGAAATTTAAATAAAAATATTAATACTAGTATTAAAAAAATTTAATACATTAATTTATTTACGTATATGTGACGCTGAAAATTAACTATATATATATATATATATATATATATATATATATATATATATATATATATATATATATATATATATATATTTTTTTTTTTTTTTTCCCCCTCTAAAATCTATCGAATAACCTATGCCTTTAAGCCTTCATAACATGTTCTTACAGCACATTCGCTAGTTGTAAATATAATTGTGAATTTATTAAATAAAGTAATATTTTAAAAAAAAAGATATAAAAATGAACAGTACCATTATTGTATTTTTTTCTGTTGAATCCTTTCCAAGGAAATCACTAAAAATCGCCCACATCTGAATTTTATTTTATTCAACATATTAAATTCAAAAATATATTCGTCATATGAAATCATTTATTATTATCATGGATGAGCCACCACCATTCAGAGCTTTGATAGGGCTGTTTGAATACATCGCCCATAAGCAGTTATCAGCTGATTAGAATTGATAAGCTTAATGTTGCCGATAACTCGGTATATATATGCACTACCTGCTCCACATTGTTAATGTGACAATTGAACCCATAATTGGTATCTACAGGTGGAATTAGTTATTCCGGTTACATCGCAAATTACCATGAGCGAGCTCGTCTCTCCTAAAGATTTTAAGGGTAGTTATTCATTTTCTATATTCTAAAATATTGAGATTGGTCTTGGGAGAATATAGAAATCTACGGCAAAAAAGTAATACAAAATTTAAGAGAGTAAACATCAATAAAATGGGGAAGAAAATATCATTATGATAGTAAGATTCCGAAAACAGTCATAGTCAGGATAGATAAACTAAGAAGACATAAATAAATCTAAGCTAGAAAAAATTGCCGTGCAAAAAAATTGTCATTATCTGAACATTTTTTAAATCCTTATAGTATTGAAATTAAAAAAAAAAAGAAGAGAATCTTCCAGTCGGAACATGATGGTACCTGAAAAAATGGGGGCCAAAAGGACTCAAAATTTCAGGACTTTTTTTGGTTTTTGATCTATAAATCCTAAACGGAGCATTCTATCGAAAAAATTGTGGTACATCTAAATTTAATGCTGTAAATAAATTAAATTAAAATTTAATATACCATAACTTTTTCAACAGAATGCACTATTTAGGAATTATAGATGAAAAAACAAAAAAACTCCGAAAATATTATACCATTTTGAAACCCTCCCCTTCCTAATGTCGCTAGTCAAAGTTTTTTTAGAATCAGGGGGGTCTGTACTTTTATGTGTGTATACAATTAATCATATCTGATGCGAAATCACTGACATATCCAAATTTTGGAATTTTTTGGACATTTTTGAAGATTTTCACTGCTCCATATTTGCAGTAGCTGTTCCGAATATTAAAAAAAATATTAAATGGAAATTTAACGTTTTTTAACCTAAAATACACTGGACGCTAGTTACAATATTTGGGAAATAGTTTCTCCTTTGCGGTTTTTCAAGATGACGAAAACGCACTGAAAGGAAGAGGTTGAAAACTTGTATTTTTTTACAAGAGGGGCAATATAAACATACCTGAAAATTAAAATTACTCCATTTTTTCAAACCAAAATTCAAACTATGCTAAAATGCCGATTGCCGGAAATCGGGAGACTGCCAATTTCAAGAGGTGTACTTGACCGAATTTAAAATTTCTTGTGCTCAATTGACATATAATTTTATGCTCTACAATTTTTATTATATGAGTTTTTCTCTTAAAGAACTCCCGTCATATATATAAATTTTTTAAACAAGATATAAATTAATAAACCATTTTACAGGATTTAAAGATAAAATAGAAAATGAAAATAAATTTGACTTAATATATAAAAAAAAAAAAAAAAAAAATGGAATCCCTCAGAAATTAATTTTAGAAAAACGTCACAAATTAAATAGATTTTATCTACAAAAAAAAAAAAATAATAGTTTGGATTGCAAATAACAAAATAACTGAGAAATAGAAGCCAATAATTCTCTTGTTCAGCATACGTTTTTATTAAATACATGTATTATTTTGAAGAATTAAAACTTTGTAAAATTAAGAGAAAATAAAAGAAATTTTCTAAGGCACCAAATTATTAATAAGGAATACACTGTACACTATAAGATTGATTCCAGAAATATTAACATTTTTTATTCCTAATATTTTTGCCTAATCAAAGCAAAATTTATAATTATTAATAATATTTTATTTATATTATGCTGTTGTATTAACGCTTTGGGGCGTTTTGCAATTGGTTTTGTGTTGATTTATTCTGTTTTTTAAATTTTGAGACGTTTCCCTAATGTACGAGTATAGCATCTACCTTTGCAATTTTCATAATCTATTTTGTAAATTACATTTTGCCTATCTTCATCTTCTATTCTATCTTCCATGTTTGTTAACAATTTTTTAATTTATTATTATTATACATTCCAAATCTCAAATCTGTGTGTTCATATTTTGAAATTCTTTTTTTATCTTTTTTGTTATTTTTAGTCTATATTTTAATTTGGGATACTTATTCATTTATTTTATTTGTTTTGCTATAATTATTACCGTTTACATTATTGTTTTCATTATTTATAATTTTTAAAAATTCTGTTATTTTACCCTTTTATTTTTTTTCTCCTGTTGTTTTAATTATTATTATTGCTTCTTTTTTTTTTTTTTTTTTTATATTTGCTCTGTTTTACTGCTTCTATTTATTTTATTTTTATTATTCAATTATAAACAAAAAATATACATGGAACAGTGAATTTTAAAACAGATACAAAAATATTGGAAAGTAATATATTGGTATTGTTAATATATATTTATTGTTTGCACTAAAACGATTAATTATTGATCAATTAATAAAATGATCAATCACATGCAGGCCATTTGTGGGCAGTATAAAACATTTTTTAGCTATTTACTTACTGCAGCTGAAACTAGTTTTTATTGACATTAGTTGCTATTGTATAAGAGAAATACGTTTGTAAATTGACAATATATATATATATATATATATTTCATATTTTCAGAATAAGAAAAGTTATAAATTGCTTTTGAAAATAATTATAATTAATAAAATAAATATTGTCTAACAATTTTTTCTTCATCCAATATTCCATATCAAATTGTCACATTTTCGCTAAGCACTAAATCAGTGGTACAGAGTGCAGTAACCTAAAAAGTAGGTATTTTCTACTAGCATTTTAATTTTTATTTCAGGTCTTGCATATTTAAAAGGACGCTGAAACAAAAATACTAATAAATGCATATTTTTTAAAAGTAATTTTTCGTGTTTGAATGGGCCAAGGTTTTCTCGTCCTCTTGGCGAATGGGGCCATTTTCTTCGACGTATAATGAGAAAGAATGGCCTTTCTCCGTTTTCTTTTTTTGTTCTTCTTCTTCTTTCCGCTTCCAGTTTCTTCTCACCTTTCGCGGGACAAGAACATTGTCTTTCTTCAAGAACAACTGCAAACGACCTGTTTCCTCCCTCCCCACCATCTCCTCCCATTTGTCCAACTTCAAGAGCAAGTCAGGTTTAAGGGATAAGTAAAAACATTAACCACTTCTTTCTCATGTCGCAATAAAGCACTCTCCGCTGAGACATTTTGGCGAGGGAAGAAGGAATTTATCTTGGCATTTTTTTTCTTTCTAAAATTAATTTTAATTAATTTTTTCCCTAAACACATCTTAAAATTCTTATTTTATTAAAATTGACCTCTGGAATTGTCATTGCATTTAGCTCAGAATTTAAAAAAAAAATCCTATTATTGACATTGAAGGTGTCGTATTTTTCTACTTAAAATCTTACATTGAATATGGTCTGAGTAGAGAGTTGAGGAAATGAAGTTTTTCATTAATTATTTAATCAAAATTTATTATCTAACTTATTGAACCGACTACTTATAAAAATAGACTAAATAAACAGTGATATATCATAAAAGAATCCTTAAAACAATAAAATATTAATCTATTAAGAAAATTGAAGTTAAGTCATTCTTAGAAATAAATTCACTATAGCAATATTTTAGAATGAAAAGAAAACAAAAATCATTCTTTAATGTCAAAATAACATATATAAATATAAATAACTTCACTAAATAACAATCTTCAATTTAATGTGATCATATTTAAGTATGAATACTTGATATTCGTTGTAATGGCACTGAATGAATGAAAGTGTTTACCTTTTAATGTTTTTTATCGTTTTGTTATTTATTTTTTAATGTTATTAATTGTTATTTATATTTTTATTTATTTATTTATTTCATTTATTGTTATATATATTTTTATATCTTTTAATGTTATTTATTGTTTCGCATAAACAATATTTTTAGTTTTTCCATCTGGTATCTAGACGAAAAAATCAGAAGATTTAAATTATTAGCAGCACAAAAAATAATGTAGCTATCCACGTGAGAAGTAGGGACATTCAAATTTAGTCTCAAAAATTTGTACAGATTTTCCCTGTGCTTTTTTAATGTTCATTGCAAATGCGAGAAGCAGCAGACACTGCAAAAATTTTAATTCGAATGGTACATCTTTCGGAATCAAAGTAGGGGGCTGTACTCAACGTTCTCAATGACATCAGTGAAAGAAGATTGCTGTGGTATAGGCACGTCTTGAGAATGGATGAAACGCTTTGGCCCCTTCGAATACTTAAATATTGCCCCGAGAAGATAAGAAGATGTGGAAGACCTCGGAAGCAGTGGATGGAGGAATTCCGAGAAGAAATGGCAGCTAGAGGTCTGACGGAGGAAGATTGTATGGACAGGAAATATTGGAGAGAAGGAGTATTGTGGACCGAAATGTGATAGTTGTAAAACCCGAAAAAATAATCTTCCAGTTTATTCTAAGATTTTCTAGTTTTTGTGTAATTTTTTGTCATCTATGGGATCTGAAAGCTGTATATTCTAATATGAATTTAAACTTGAGCGTAATGCAGTTGAGGACATAAAGGGTAATATATATATATATATATATATATATATATATATATATATATATATATATATATATATATATATATATATGTATGTATAACTGCAGATGAAGCGGGTAATAGTCAGATCATGATCAGCCACATGGCTTGACAAAGAAACCTCCATACACTCAAGAAAAATAATAGTGGCAGTTTGGTTGGCCATGACAGGTACAGTTCATTACATCTTTTTAAAAACTGGTGGGACTATTACAGGGACCTCTTGCTTCTCAGAAATAGACAAATTCCATGAACAATTGAAGAAAAAGTTCCAGCTCTTGCACCAACAGGAGACGACTTATACCACTTTTTGGTAATGCACGTTTGTCATTTAAATTGAAAAAAAATTACGTGATCTGAAAATCTTTATTGCATTCACCATATTCCCAGATTTGTCTCTAGGTGACTAAAGTTTCTTTCATAAAACTTGACACCTTTTTTAGAAATCACAATGAAAACTAGATAAAATTTTTATTTCTCGAATTCCTTATTCAATGTGAAAAATTTTCTACGAAATCCAACTCGAAAGACAGAATGTTTTTTTAGTCGTGTTGTTCCCGAAAATAATAAACTTTTAATCTGTAAGCCGAGAGAGGTGGGGTTCCATTTTAAATCCGTTTCAAGATTCCTAGAAATAGTTTTCGGCATTTCGGGAATGTCTATGTATATTTTTTGCGCTATATTTGGAAATTTTAAGTAGCCCCCTTCGGATCAAATGCCAAATACCATACGGTAGAAGTGGGGGTAATAGTTTTAGTCAAAATTTTTGCTTGTTTGAATGATTTTTTTTTTTAGGTTTAAGGAAGAAGTTGGTTGAGTTTTAGGCCATCATCTCCAGCTCGGCTGCACGCCACTCTGTCCTGATGATGCCCTAAAACTTAGGCCGAAACGTTGGCACAAAATAAATAAGTATTACTTATTAATGTGTTAGTCTTTAACCGCATCTCCCCGACCAACTTCTTCCTTAAGTATATCTACGGTTAACCAAACTCACTCCGATTTCTTTTATGGTTTTGCACACCTTTAAAGCTCTTTCAAATTGAGTTAAAACATTTATGTGAAGTTGTTGTTAGAGAAGTGCCTTTTGGGATCTTAACTTTTTTCTTCTCCCCCGCTATTTTGATATTTCCAATTTTGTATTTTAGTTAATACTAAAGATAATTTAGAATCCGACCTTAGTGGCGAAGCTCTGCAGCTCAATTTTATTTTTAATTAACTTTCTTTTACTCTAGGTCCTGAAACTGATAAATAACCATTTACAACAATAAATTTACATTATTTGAGGAATTAACTTCTTTTTTTTTTTATTAGTATATATGTATTTCTATATACGGTTTATATGTTGTAGGAGGCGTGGCATATACCCGGAGTTGGATATCCTGAAGGAAGGAGGAGAGCTCATCTAATGACCGAAGAACGACATCCAATCAGGAAGTTGGGCAGCGCTGGCTGTCAGCCAGTGGAGGATTAGGGGTGACACTGTCCGACCAGCCTGCCTCTTACACCCACCCTCTTTGAGTTGTATCTGATATTTTCTGACACTGTTTTGAGTCCATATGTCACCTTCTAAATGGCTTACTAACAGATATCTACTTTTGAACTCATTTCTGAGACAATTGATATATATTAGGCAGAGTATTAGAGTATATATGTGATAATTTTTATTTCTTATTACGATAGGTCTTTTAATGTATTTTTGAATATTAGCATAATGCAAAAATGCTGTTTTGAATTTACATGGAATACATATTTTGAATGAATAAATGATAAATGATAATTCTGGGACTGACCAAGTCCCTAAGAACCAAAATAATGAATATAAATGAGTGCTTATGGTCTAGCTTCAAGCAATTTTCTACTAAATAATCAAATAATTAATACATAAATTTTACTTTTTATCGGAAGATTGAGATTTAAAAAGGAGAAGAAATAATTTATGGTTGAAGGAAGATAGAGAAAGAGGCTTTAAGGGTAGACGAGGAATTCCAAAAGGATAAGAAACGAACTAGGAAGGATTTTTCAAAGGAAGCAGTTCTGCGTGATGGAGTATAGATATTGATTGATTGGGTTCTGGTGTTCTACGAGTGTATGGAGGAACGTAGGGTAAGAAGTTCAGTGTTATACGATGGCTTATTATTTCTTAGGGATTGGGATAGGTAAGAACCATGGAAGTCCTGCCACCTTAGAGAAGTATAAAGCTAATTTAATAGGATGTAATAGCCATAGACATGGTGCATCTGTGAATTCTGTAGATAAATCTTATAAAATGATTCATAAGACGCTTTGGTTTCACTTCCAGTTCATCATTGAGCCCCCTCCTCCCCTCCCCACCAGGCAACCGTATTCAAATTTGGGAAAAATAAGAAAATATACAAGTAGCTGACGGGTAGAATCAATGGATAGAATCAATTATGCAAATGGAAGAAAGGTCAGGTGAAAGAGAGGAGCCCTGAGAGACATCACGCGAGAGAAAGGAATGGAGGAAGCTTGTCTGGGATGACCAATGTCTGTGAACGATGTGATAAGAACTAATGGAGCCATATTAAGATGCTATTGGATAAGGACAATTTATGAAATTTGGATAGGAGAATTTCATGATCAACAGAATGAAAAACATTGCAAAAATAAGTACTCTTAATCGGGGGAGAGAAGGGGGAGGAACCTGGTGGTTGAGCGTGTTTATGGCCAAATAACCTTCTTGCACTTTTTTTAACAGCTTTATATCTTAATTATAAATGTATTTTCTTGGATTTTTAGTTTCCTTCTGTGTAGATGTTGAAAGTAAGATAGCAAATTGGCTTCCAATATTTTAAAAAAAATAGTCACCTTTTCGAGAATATCATTGAAATATTATGTCTGCTCTTCCTACTTATTCCAACATGTATATATATTATCTTTTTTTAAATGTATGCAATATATAATAAATATTGTTAGCTCAACAATTCCTTTTTTTATGACATTTCCTCAATGGATTTCAGCACATTGACATTCAATTTAAGCGGCAATACATTTCACATAGCGGATATTGTAGTTTTTTTCTTTGGTATAAGTTGTGAAATGTATTTGTTATGATAAGATTAATATTTGAATTCCGGTGGAGTTTGAACAACACCGTTATTTCTTCTCAACTCGTAGCTAAGGCGCTTGAAACGATTAATTAATTTATAGACAACTTTTACAACTTCAATTAAAGCATATTATCCCAGCGAAAACTTTATTATTTGACACCACCTCATAAACAATTCTTGTCTGAAATCTAGTTTCATAATTCATTTTATCGCCTGGGGTAAACTGTTTTCTAAAAAACAATATTAAGGCTGCCGAATATTCTCTCAAAGGGGAGTATTGAATTTATTATTCAGTTGCTATGCAAATAAGTTGCCTGTTATTCCACTCAAAGCAAGGATTGCGATCTATTCCTTCCCCCTTAATGAATTCTGATGTAGCAGTAAAATTATTATTATAATTATTTCGTAATATTAATTAAAATACTTAATTTTTATAGCAGAGGACTTTATGAAAAAAGATCGCTTTAAGTATCCTCGTAAACATTCTGAAGCCTACTTTATATTTTGAATTTAAATATATATAAAGAATAATATATAAGCAATTTTATGTTTGCAAATAATTGGAAATTCGACAAATATTTTATATTAGATTAGCATTTCTATATTCTTCCTATATAGTTACCGTACATTAGAGAAATTTATTTCTTAAATTATTCAGAGAACAAGCATACTATATGTATCTACATATTTGTTTTCAAAGAGACTAAAATAATACAAATCATTATAGGTAATAAATAATTGAAAAAAAAAAAAGCAATAAAGTTATACTGATAGGCGCATGAAAACGATAGTACTTTCATATAAGACATTTAAAAAAAAATACTTACTTAAAACCACATTTAATTTATTAATTGCTTATTTCGATATGTTTTGTATAATTATAAAACTTTAGTCCAAATCGGAAGAGCCGTTTTTGAAATATAGGCGTGTCTAGAAAAATTCACATGCGTAAGCGAAAGCAGTATATGGAATTTGATAAAATTGATACTGAATCATTTTTACACCAGCCCTCAACTTTTCTCACACTTTGGGCCGAATCGGACTAGCCGTTTTCGAAATGTGGGTGTGTCGAGGAAAATATGTGTGCGCATGCGTAAGCGAAAGCAGTTGATGCAATTGATATGGGACCGTCTAGGCATCAACCAGCACAATCCCTGAAAATTTTAACAAAATAAGATTAACGGTAGTAGGTGTTATGCCTGTAGCATTGGTTTGACTACAGACATGAGACCAAATTTTAGTATTTGGTTATACTTATATTATAAGTATGTAAGATACTGTAATTTCTTTTATTGCCAATGCAGATTTTTACGAATATATACATTAATCTCAAAACAAAATCAACTGTGTTCAAAATATAAATTATTTGTAAAGTCCGCATCTGAACTGAATACAGCAAAAATCTTTGTAGTATACTAATGACCCTCCATGGGCAGATGCATTTCAAAAGTAACTATATAAATAAATATAATAATCTGACGATAGGTCCAAATAGCATTCTTTCTTTTAACATATTAGATTTAACATTGAATATTTTCATTAGCTCTATTCTAACCTAACTCCCATATAAGATAAATAATTTAAGTACTGATAGGCTTACCTGTATTTAACTTAATATAAATTCACGCCAATTATTTGATATTTTATTCCTTTTAATTAGTTGCTCATTCTGTAATTATTATTGTTAAAAGTTAATAAAAAAGTTAAATCCTTTTTTCATTAAGTTATGACGGCAATACTAACCAGCAGCACTTTTAACTAACCTAACCTAAGAAAGAAGAAGAAGAAGAACAACCTAAGCTTAATTAACCTAAGAACCAAACCATTGTTATATTATTTCATATATCATATATTCATTTCATTTTTCAAACAAATTGTTTTTTTCCCTACATATACGAGAAGAGTTCTTTATTTTTTGTTACTCTATTTCTTCATCTACAAGTTCTTCTTTACAAAAATATAATGTACAATTTTTAAAAATATTTATATATAAATTAAGTTTAAATTAAATAAATAAATAAATAAAATTTATTATTTATTATTAATATAGTTTATATAATATAATTTATCACTATAAAATATTTATTAAAAATTAAATATAACAGTTGAATTTTTTTCTTTTTCTTTTTTGTATGGTAAAGTCTTTTTCTTTTGCTTATTATATAAAATCCGATCCGTTTCATCTTTAAATTGAATACATTATTATTATTAAATTATTTTAATATTTATATATATATATTATATATATATATATATATATATATATATATATATATATATATTTATATATATATATTTTTTTTTATGTTTATAAAAAATGTTTGCATCACTTGTGTTTAATCTCTAAAATCTTGCCATAGTCTAATACTAATAAACTTTTATTTGCTTTCAGATAACTAAGGTATGATGAGCAAAAGATTATAAAAAAATAAAATAAAAAAACAATAATGATAAAAACCTTACAATTAATTTGTATTTACAATAAATTCACTTTTAAGGTGAAGATATTTTTCCAAGGCTGAAAAATCTCGACCAGTCTATTTATCCATATAATAGGTTTCACCTTATTATGCAGAACTGAGATTAAAACTGAAGTCGGGTCGTTGCATGCAATCACAATAAATGATAGGAAATTTTCGTGAGAACACGTCACTGAAGAAAAAACTCCAAGAGAAAAAGTCGAAGGTCGATTTTCATGTTAAATACTGTGACCTTTCTCCGAAGCCCATATCTTGGATATGGTTATGGTTTGCGGGCTATATTAGCGTATTTCTGTGTCATTTAGCCTTGAAAATTAATTAACTTTTGATTATGACAAAAAATATAAATAATTAATCCGTCCCTATGGATGGATTCTGTATTGGAACTACTTTGTGATTGCAGCTTAAAATATATTTTTGATTTTTATTATTTATATTTTCTGTTTCTTCCTCTTATCTATTTATTTAATAATAGAATAAAGGGATCAGTTGTCATTATTTTTTCAAATAATTGTTTCATATCTTGATATCTCATAAATGTTAGTCGAAACGTCCGTGAAAAAAAAAAAAAAAAAATGTTAAATTAAATGTTTAATTCGTACTATGACTCGTTTCTGAGGTACGAACCGTGAATTAATTTTAATAATATTAAACTTAGAATTAGGTATATTCTAATTTAACCCCCATAAAAAATGTTTACTAAAATTTGTTGATTTTTACTACTTAATGTATTAAAATGTTCTAGGATAACACATTACGTACGATATATGATAAATACTATATTCATTATATATAATAAATCTGTTCAAAATTCATAAGGTCGTGTCCATAAAATCATAAAATACTTCCCCTCACCGAGGGCGAGTTTTATTTTGTATTTTTTTTTTTTTCATAACCGCTTCAAAGAGAGAACAGAGTAAACCAACCATATCCACTCATCCACTCAGTACATAAATGGACTGAATAAAAAAAAAAAAATCAGCATTTATTTGATTCTTGCTGTTTTTATTAATTTTTTTAATTCCCTAAAAAATAAAGAAAAAAATCAAACATTTTAATAACTTTTTTTTAACTTTAAACTCTTTATTTGCACCTGTCACAGAAGAGAGACAATCATCATATATGATGTCGATAAAAGAAAGACATGTTGGATTTGGGGAAGAATTGTACCAAGCAGTTACCTTTTCCTGGTCTTGATTTATCCCATTATTCAGGAAAGGAGATCTCTCATTCAGCTCCTTTTTAGTCTTCTCCTAATGGTCATGTCAGCCGTATCCATATCGTTTATCAATAAATAATAAAAAGTACGTATATGTTGGTCAGTAGTTGGTTGTTGTGTGTCATTCTCACATTATGGGCAATTTTTGTGACAAATGTTTTAATATTTTAATAATTTGACTATACTTAATTTTTTTTTTTAAATACCTACACCTTCTACTGACATTCAGCTATTAATCTTAACAAATGGCCAAAATAAAATACATTATATTTCAAATATAGTTGATGCGTCCATTCGCACGACTTTCCATATGGCTTTTGTTAAAATTCCAGACAATTAATTAATTCTGACGAAAATGTTAAAATTTACTTTGAAGTTTGAAATATGTGAATTTAAAATTTTTGATTGTTTGTTATTTCAATATCAATGCGTTATTTTTTTTTTTTATACTAAAATGTTTAAAATACGGTCGGCAAAGTTGCTCCGTTTCAAGGGTTACTAAGCCAACTTTTTTTTTTGTTTTTACTTCCTTGTACGAAGTAAAGGAAGTATTGTAATCGCGAAAATTTTCGGTTTTCAGATTTCAACGGAAATGTCCATTTTGACTAGTTTCGTCGTGGCGTCTGTACGTACGTTCGTTCGTTCGTATTTCGCAGAACTCAAAAATGGTTAGCCGTAGAAAGTTGAAATTTTGTATTTAGGATTGTTGTAAAATCTAGTTGTGAACCTCCCTTTTGGGTCTCTGCTTAATCACTGGAAGTGGTACTTTACTTGAAGGTTATAATTGATTTTTATCAAAAATAATATTAAAATATTATGCAAAACTTCTCAAATTTAGTATTTTTACTTTATATATTGATATAAATAACATACTAGATTTTGGTCTAAATTGGAAAACCGGAAGAGGTACTTTACTTGAAAGTCATATTAGACTTTCATAAAAAATTATATTAAAATATAATGTAAAACATCTAAAATTTGGTAATAGGACTTTTATATCAATGTGATGTATTTTCTAGATTTTGGTTAAAATTGGTGAGCCGAAAAGGGTACTTCACTTGAATGTCATAATAAACTAACATCAAAAATTATATTAAAATTAAATGGAGAAATCATATGGTTCGGTAATAAAGGTTACAAACGCGATTTTGTTTATACTCTAATTAAACATTTTTATTACTTATTTTAAGTGTTAATATTGGGCATATGATACTGGTTTTCCTCCCCATTTGTGCGATGAACAAGTCTGCAGCAGGAGAATAAGATATAAGTTAAGTGGGTTCTTCGGCTTAAAATTTAGAGACTGTCGATTTCTAATGCTTTATCTAGTGATATTGACAGTATTAATGTTGTCACGGAACACGAAGAAATCTCTTGGAAACTAGTTACCTACTGGAAAAAAAACGACATATAATAACGGAATGAGACCTCCAGAAACAAGAGTATGTGTGTGTGTCAATAGATGGATGTCGCGACGCCGTGTTTCGTTTTTGAGATACTGCATTTTTCGGAAATTAGTAACCAAATTGAGGATCACTTTTCGAGCCAACGATTTATAGTTTAATAGGAGTACAAGGAAGTCATGTGTTGTCCCCATCAGATATTTTTTAGCGTATAATTGTTGAGTGCCATATTTCCCTTGATTGTAGAAAAGGGTTTTTGACAGTTTGGATAATTTTTGTACATGATTAGTATGCAATGCAGAAGAAAAAAAGTGACTAAGTTGTCCCTGTTGACGGAATGTTACTTGCTAGTATTGTGTATTAATGGTTTTGAAATCTTAGAGAAGTTGCTTTTTCAGCACTTGCAGAAATTAACTCGAAAAAAAGGGACATACTTTTGGATTTGTAACCGCATCTCAGAATAAAATTAATTACTGGGGAACCATCATGATGATGATCTGTCGTTTCAATCTAAACAATTTCAACCTTTTCATTGATACCAATAAATGTATTTATAACTCTTATTTATATTTCATTATGAATGAATTCTATTTTTCGTTTGTCATTATTATTTTTTTATATAATAGAAAATGAATATATTTTGATTGTTATTAATGGATTTTTTTTTACGAGGGGTACTCAGTTTTACGAAAATTATAGAAAGGTACTTTGAGGCATAGCAATATCAATTGGAAAAATAAATTAAAATAATTATGAACTATTAGTGCAGAAACTAGATATTACGGAAACTACAACAGTTATTTAAAAAAAATTTATATTAATTGTATTCTTATTCAGGGTAAAAAAAGTTTGTTGTGTAAATTAATTACTTTTTGTAATGCCTTGATGGAGATGGACATAAAAGCTGCCAAAACAATATTTGAAAGATTTGATAAAACTGTATTGGATCTAGAAATTTTAAATAGCCAGTAAATTCAGTGAAGCTCCTAAGAGCGAAGGAATTTATTGAAGTAAAACAATTTTATTGATTTTAGCTAGTACAAAATAAAGTTTTAATTGGAAACGAACTCATTAATAAAGGTAAGGAACTAATATCGCATGAACATTTTTATCAATTTTTTTTTTTTATTATAGAGTTTGTTTCCTGTTAAAACTTTATTTTAATAGGATAAAATATAATATAAAAAAAAATAAAACTTTATTTTATTATTTTTTACTACTTGTAAGGAAAGGGATGTTAATAATGATAACTGAGATTCCTAAAAAATACCTAAAATATTAATTACAATAAACATAATTCATATTTATCTTGATATATATCAGTATTTATTTATATATATTTAGCTTTTATGGAGTCTTACGACCTGTTAGGGTAGAGATTATATAAAAAAAAAAAAAAAAATGCATATTAAATGTTTGTTTAAATAAAGAGTGGGATACGTTCAAATACGTAAAGAAGTTTTTTATATATTTATTTTTCTAACCATATTTATTTAATTCAGAACTCTAAAAAAATAAATTAAAATGAGGGGATGTGGTGTAGGATCTAATATGAAGGTATGAAGATTTTAATTATTTGAGGTATGGAATATCCAAAAGAAAAAATCAAATCAAAAGGAATTAAAAGTTTAAAGGGGAAAAGTGGTTATTATATTCGACAGACAGATGTCGAAAGTTCGAGAAACATTGACTTAGAGTGTTCCAAAATTAATATAGTGATCGGCCAAAATTTGTTATTTCCATACATAAATTTTGAGCAATCATCATCCACGTTATATTAACGAGTGAAAAATTACAATAATTTAATTGTAAATTATCATTATTAATTATCACTATCATTATCATTATTGTTTATCAATTTCGGACTTGATAAACATCTCGAGGGGCATACCAAAATTTATTCAGTAATACAATATTAAAAACTTGCTTTTCATGGACGCTGTGCGTTGTAAAATATGATTCTCGGAAACGGCTCTTACAAGGATAAGTGGGGTAACGAAATCATTCTAAAGTAGAAGCTGTGGGCGCTATCTAAAGCTTTATCTCAGTCAGTGGAACGGGCTCGATGAATAATGTATGCTCAGGGCTGCACCTATTGCAATTCCCTCAGCAAATAGCCAACTCTCCGGCTTAGTTCACTATCCACCTTACCGTGTTGCTATGCATTCTTTTATTGCGGACTTTATTGTTTTATGCACCTTTTAACCGGAGTTCTTAATCGTTTGACATCACATAACACAGGCCAACGATGAAAAAACTCTTGTACTCAAAATACCTTATTACTGTAGTTTTTAGGGTGCTGAATCCAAATATGATATTAAAAAAGCTGTATCACCCACAATTTAAGAATTGTGATTATAAAGAAAACTATGAAAACCTAGAAACAGTGTTAAATCGGCTGTTCTGCTCATGGATGGATGATATGTGGTGATTTAAAAATAAAATCCATGCTCCTTGGTCAGAAAGATGGTTTTACCAAATTTCCATGTTTCTTGTGTGAATGGGACAGTAGGGATAAGGATCAATATTGGTGCAGAAAGAACTGGCCTGTGAGGAAGAAACCTGATGAGAAGAACATTCTACGCAAAAACCTCGTAGATCCTGTAAATACAAATCATGCTTATGATATAACATAGTATTTCATTAATTCTCCGGTATACCGTATAGGGGTTTAGATAGGGGTTTATAGATAGATAGATAGATAGATAAAAGAAATTTATTCTGGGACTAGGTCCCTTAAGAATAACCTGAAGGAACAAATAAAACAGTAACATTATCTGGCCATAAGACTATAGAATACAGACCAATTAATTTTTACAATATCTTCAGTAAAATAAATAAGCAACTAAATAAGTTTTTTTATTGAAAAATATAATTAATTTGTGAAAAACAAAAAAAAGAGAAAAAAAAACAACAGAGAAAATGAAAAATACAAAAATAATGATTGATTAGCAAAGTTTGTACATTAAAAAACTATTATTCACTTCTGATCCAAATGTTAATCCTAAACTGAAATTTCGCAATTAGAGAGCATCATTTTGGAGAGAAAGAAGGTGTTCGAAAAGGAGAGATTTGAATGAGGATAGAGAAGAAGCATGCCGGATATTAGAAGATAAGGAATTCCAAAGGGTAGAGGAGCGGGCGAGAAAGGAGCGTTCGAATGTTTTGTTGGTTCTGTGGGAGGGAGTATGGAGGTCAGAAAGGCGAGATCTTGTTTCCAGTGCGTGGACCGAGGATTTGAATTGTAGGAGGCTGTAGATGTAGGAAGGATGGTGGGTGATGATATTTTGGTATAGAAAAGATCCGAGGAAATGTTGTCTACGGTTGCAGGGGAAGAGCCACTCTAACTCGCCGTAAAGGTGGGACACATGGGCCCGTCTTATACTATATAATACAAAGTATATTGCTGGAAAACTATGGGTGATACAAAAAAAACTAAGGCCAGATTTAGATTCAGCACATAAAAATCTATAAAGATCAACTATTAAAGTTAAAAAGTTTTCAAAAAAAAAATTTTGTTGGCCTGTGTAATCAATAGCGTCATTTTCGAAATCATCATTACAGTCCATAAGGTTTCACTTTAATTTTAAATTTATTTTGAATGAATTTCTTCATCTCCTTTCATGCCCTCGCTAAGTCATCACTTTATAGGAAATTACTTCTTATTTGCTGGTGCGTTCTATTGTCCAAAATAGGGCAGTCATACGGGATGAACTGTTTGTTCCTGGTATGTAAAAGGGTTCGTCATATGAAACCGTTTAAAATAATATTTGTTTAGTCCATGCTCAGTTAAGAGTTGTGTCAGTTTGTCATGTTTTCATTTAATTTTGTCATAATTGCTGAGTGTAATATACGCACGAATTCTCTTACAAAATCGGCTGCGAAATACAACACAAAAAATTGTTTAATTAGGGATTGCTAAATTATTTGCCACTTCTATAATTTTTTTTTATTGAAAACTAGTTTCGAATATTATACATTCATCTTCACCTCTAAAAACACACAAAGATTCAAAAATAAGCAAATCAAGATACAAAATAATGATAGATATTCCATCCCCGAAGAGATGCCCATCCTAAAACATTGTGTCTTAATTCCATACTACGGCCCTATTTCAAACAGAGTCGGAAATGAATTGAAAAAACTAGGACTAAACCCTGCATTTAAAATAGAACAAATCCTATCCTCATATTTCCCTTCTCCTAAAGACGAAATGAATCCTTTCCAAAAAAGAATATATGAACTAAATTGTAATGATTGTGCAGCCAAATACACAGGAAAAACTGGAATATCACTAAATCAGAGAATAAAAGAACATATACCTGCATATAATAATAAGACAGAGAATTCCAACTTTGCAATTCATTTAAATGAAAAAAAAACAAACATAAATTCATCAAAGACTCAGGAGTTAAATTAATAAATCACGTTGAACAGTCTCAAATTAAATATATATGAAGCACTTGAAATAATAAAATTCTTCCAGATTTTTGCTCAAATGACCAAATAAATGTCTCCAATAGTCCAATCTTAGATTTATTCCCATCCATAACAGAAAAAACAATTACTTACCGGAATTACTGGAAAAACCCCGACCCCTGAACCATTTACCTATAAAAACCACACCTTTCTTCCATTGCTAGTTCAGTGCGAGAACAAACCAATACAAACTTTTCTATTTCATATAATATACTTAAATCTTGGTGATTACCAACATGTATTTGATTTCTTGGCCTAATGAAATTCATAATACATAATGTTTTGTAATACTAATATGTGTTACTTTTAATTTAATACGTATAATAATACCAAACTGTATTTTGAATTGCTTATTTTTTAATTTTTGTATGTTCTTAGAACTACAGATTAATATATAACACTCGAAACTAGTTCTCAATAAACATAAAATTATAGAAGTGGCAAATAATTTATCAATCCCATCATGCGGACGTCAACTAAAAATATTGTTTGCTGCCTCTTCCAGTAAACTGTTTTATTATTAGTTTTTTTAATTTTATTTTTCATTTAAAGTTTTGATAAAAAATTATTATCTTCCAAATGTTTATCCTAAATGTTACGGACATATCGACATTGTTGCGAAAGAAGGTCCAATCTGGTTGTCAAACTGTCTCTCTGAGGTTCTTCTAAAATTCTTCTTAGGTTATTATGGCTTAGTATTCCATGAAATCTGATGATTATTTAATTTATTATGTTATGTTGTATCATTTTAACGGTTTAGTTTGCAGGTTTGCTCTTTTAGATTCTCGTTAGGATGTAAACAAAAATAGATTGTTTTCTGAACAAAAATGAATGGCCCTTCTTGCGTAGCACATACGATAAATAGTTTCCGAGTAATTTTAAAAAAACTTAAAATTTGTGTATAATTTTCCATAAAATATAGAATTTTCGAGTTAAGCGTAAACAAGATTTACTTTTTGCCAGAATGACTTTTTTCATCGGCTTCTTTTTCGATGCATATATTTCGATACATAGTCCATTTATAAAACAGAGTACTTAAACGCAATGAAGATCTATTATAATCGGATAATAAAAATTTGGCCCGATTACAATACCTTTTTTTACCAACCGGTAAGAAAATTAAAAACACAAGTAAAAACAAACAAGCACTTCCGATTTAATAAAATAATTAAAACATGATCTGTATATCACTTAGTAATATTTAACTCAAATAACACAAAAGGATATTGCATCATCGCATATTCTAGTTTACTAATGAGTGTGAATACTCAAAAAAAGAGTGTTATTAATACTAATTATTATTACTAGGTTATAATTTGACCTAAAGCCTTGAATTTCTCAAACAGTAGTTGACTAGCAACCAGAGCGGCTACTCGGACTTTATAAGAGGTTATAAACATACGATCACTTGTACGCAGACACTAGCACTGGCACATCTCGCGTCAACAGCCTGAAAAGACCAACCAAAAAGGCGAAGTTAATGCGCCATCAAGCCATCGCATAGGGTCGGCAGTTGGTAAAAGGAATCGCCCCGAAGATGGAGCTGCAACCCGCAGATTGAAACGGTCTAAGTGTGATGGCCATCCCCCTCCCCCTCAACCATCCTTCCTTATCTATTAGCCCTCTGTCCTCCATCTCTCTTCCTCCTCATACGATCCCATCTTCTTATTTTATTCATCCTTTGCCTTTGTGTGATAATATATGTCATCCTCTTGAAATAAGAATACTATTGACGGATATAATAAAAAAAAAAAAAAAAGGAAGAGAGATAAACAAAAAAGAGAAAAAATTCAAAAAAGAAACAAAAAATAATTGTTAGGACTATTACGAAAATGTTCGTGTATTTGTAAAGTTTATTCTTATCGACAGATTCCTAAATCAAAATCAATTTGAGAAAACAAAATTGCTGGAAACTATAACAAACCGCCTCCATTTATGATGTATATATATAATAGGCCCACGCTCTAAGGGGTCAAATCGAGCCCTTGTAAATCGCGAAGAAATTGCCGGTGAAAATGCAGCTCATAAAATTAAATTGTACTTAACGCTTAAAGTGTAAAATTCTTACAACCCTATTTATGTAAGTACGACAACAGAATCTTTACAATGGGACCCTTAGCAGTTGATAAAAATTTCGGTGAATAGTGTCCTAAAATTTATTACAGTTTCAAAATCGCAATATCCCCCTAACATGATGATTTTGGTTTCATTACATTTCAAAATCATTTTAAAATTCTTTTCTCCTGGTCAATAAAGTGTATTTTATTTCTGTTACAGCTATGTATAGATATAGTTGTAATTAATATGTATTTTCTTTCATATGCCTAATCTTTCGGCTTTATGTTTCAATTTGCATATATCTGATTAACCGATATAGCCTCCATAACTCCAGATTAATTATAGTAGTAAAAAATAATTTTTTATTTATTTTAATTATTCTACGTCCATTCTTAATGATAGATGTTTTACATATTATTTATTTATAGACGTTTATTGAGAATAATAGATGTTGCCAGTTTGTAGGACAGAATTATTAATTTGTTGTTAATAAACTATTTTCTATTTAGCAACTCCTGCGAATATTAAGCATACAAAACCCATAGGCGCTATCTAGAGAACTGGCATTTTAATTTCTTTTTCTGTTTTACAATAAAAACTATTCGACAACAGTTTTTTTTACTAACGTTTTCAAATAACTGCAGAAAGAATAAAATATTTTAAGTAATGTTGTGATGGTAGGAATGTTTATTAGAAATTCCAAACTGATTTCGTATTTTCATCAGGCGAGGAAAAATTTATTGGAGAAGTTCCATAAAAATAACAAGCACATTGTTAAATCAAAAAGAAATTGAAAAAAATGATGTAAACACTTGAATTGTACATATATATATATATATATATATATATATATATATATATATATATATATATATATATATAATTTTCAAAAAAACACCTACAACAACAACAATTGGAATATGTAAAGTAAAAGTAAAAAGAACTTTTCAAAGGGACCAATTACTTGTCACTAAAGTGTTCGGCCCTTAAAGGCAATTCTGATTGTGTTAGGACAAGTTAATTAGTGAGGAAGGGAGAATGGAAGGAGGGGTTGGCAAGTCAGTTCTACCTGCCTAAGGTAAGTTAGTCCTGGCTCAGTGGGCAAACATCACTGCTAGTGGGAATAGTTACATCTTCTAAAAGCGGTCTTGTGAAACTTTTGGTTTGACAGGTTTAGCCCTTGAACTGGATTAATTAAATGATAAAGCCTGAAAAACCTGGAGGTTCGAAGCAGAATGAAAAACCTTCCCTGTCGAATCCAATACTGCATGATCAGAGCTGACACAATCTCTTCCGTATACGTTTTAGTCCATCCCTCTGATGTTTACCCGTGATTCTTTGGTATATTTATTTACCATATACGTTCATTATATTACATTACATAAAATAGATCCTCATCTCATCCTCGCCTTTCTTCTTCTTCTTCTCCCTCCTCAGCGTGAAGATGCCTCAGTCCAAGCATGCCAGATCTCCCGATCCCGTGCCAGCGCTTTCATGGCATTTATCTGCTTATCTCTCTTCTGGCCTATTCTAGATATGTGTTCAATCCATTTAATTCTAGTTCGCCCTGGACGTTTCCCCATGGGGATGGTTTCAAAGAATTTTCGATGGTCACGGTTCTCATCCATCCGATAAATGTGACCAAACCATCGAAGTAGTCTTTTTTGAATGGTATCCTTCAAGGAAGCAACGTCGAGATCTTCTCGATCCGCTCGTTCCTAATGCGATTTCTCCTTGTCCGACCAGCTACTCTTTGGAGACATTTCCTTTCAGTATCTGTCATTCTGCTTAGGTGCTTATCTTTAGGTATCAAACTTTTAATTCCATATAATAGGGTAGGCAGGTAAACGGCTTTAAAAAGGTGTATTTTAACATTTTTCTCTTCGTCTTTCATGACCTCCAAATCAAGCGTTAAAAACATAAATAAAACTTATAACCTTTGACACTATTGTATGTATGTATAAAAAAAATCGGCAGCGGTGCGCGCAATACACAGTTAACTTAATTAAGTTAACTTAGCTTAATAATTAAAATCAATTATAAAATGTTCTGTTTAATGGCAAATCCATTTAGTTTCCGATAAATAACACAAAAATAGAATTTATTTACTATAACAAACACTTAAATTTATGCGTTTTTCGTCACTGTCCATAACCTTCTACGGCTTTATTATGCTAACCATTATTTTTTCTAAAATCTTTAGCTTTTCAACGGTATATTATGCATATGTCTTACTATTCTTATTTTTGGATATTTGTTCATATTTTATATTTATCCATTTTTCATTTCTGCCAATAATGAGAGACAGTTAATAATTTCAAATAAATAAAACTACTTCAGAAGGTATCATATTAAGAATTCAGGAGCTAAGCCGTATCAGACTATTTCAATGCTGATAACAACCGTCTGCTATCAAAGACCATTTGGTTATACATCCATCGTTTTATTAAATATTTATACCC
Source organism: Rhaphigaster nebulosa (assembly GCA_948150685.1). Classification (NCBI taxonomy): domain Eukaryota; kingdom Metazoa; phylum Arthropoda; class Insecta; order Hemiptera; family Pentatomidae; genus Rhaphigaster; species Rhaphigaster nebulosa. Next base: position 44,036,232 of record OX411312.1, on the reverse strand, counting down.
TGTTTCGACCAAATTGTAAAAATATGTAGAATTAATGATATAAAATGGCACGTCCAGTAAGCCGATTTTGACGAAAAAGTTGCTGCAACATCCCAGGCATATGCGGTAATAACCAACCATATATGCGTATTTTCAGTTTCGTACAATTTTGCGTTTTTGAAATAGACTTACCACATACACCATTTTGTGAGTATTGGCTATCAGGTGACCTTAAAACGTGTATTTCTTTTGAAAAAAATCGGATTCGAAATTTTTCACGATCGCAATATTTTCACTTACTATATATTTCATATATGGATCATTCCCATGAGACTTGCCAAATTCGCATCTTTTGACTTTGAGCTTGTTTTTGCGTGCCTCTAATTATTATGTAGTTTACTCAAATTTTCTATTAGTGAGTACATCTATCATTGATAAATAGTGAATGGCAAATTTAAAGTAAATTGTTGAAAAAATGATTAGGAGGTCATAAGAACTTATGTCTCCATGTAATGGTGAAAGCGAGAACTCAAGTATGTTACCATTATTATTTCGGGTAAGTTCGTTTTATACGATGGCTTTATAAACATACTTGAGCACTCGTTTTCACCATACACTGGAGACATAAGTTCTTGATGATCACCTAGCCATTCGAAATTTCCAAAAATTTGAATACCAATCATTTAAAAATAAAACACACTTTTGCTTTGTCATTGCTACTTTCAATTTAAGCTAGAATTTTTTGTTTCTTTAATGCATGCCTATGTGGATATTAAACATACTAGACAAATTTAAAATTTACTTTAAATGTAAATTATCTGGCCATTCACTATTTACTAATGATAGGAATACTCACTAATGATATATACGAAAATTAGAGCCAAGGCCATAATAATTAGAGGCATGGGAAAACAACCTTAAAGTCAACAAGTCTCATGAAAATGACCCACATATCGACGTCCTTTTTTGAAAAAAAGCTTACGCGCTAAAAATTCAAAATTTAAGTTTCAATTTATAGTGTTGGAAAAGGGGGGATTTGAATGGTGATACAGAAAAAGCTTGGCAGATATTAGAAAGAAAGAAATTCCAGAGAATAGAAGTTCTGTGGGAAGGGATATAGTGGTCAGAAAGGGGCGATCGTGTTTCCTGTGCGTGGACCGAGGATTTGAATTGTAGGAGGCTGTAGATGTAGGAAATGCTCGGTGGTGTTTGTTTCGTGGAGGAAAGATCCGAGGAAATATTGTCTACGGTTGGAGGGGATGAACCACTGAATAAAAACAAAAGAAAACGTCGATGTAAATGAAAGTAAGAAAAAATGTTAATATGTTCAAAATGTCGTAAAGAAAAAAAAAAAAAACGAAGAATACAAGAATATACTGTATACCAATACGATAAAATCGGGGAGATTTGGAAGGTGTTGTATAAAATAAGGTGAGAGAAGCTAGACCAGAAGCGGGCACTAACTCCCGGCTCAGCTGCAGACACTAAGTTAAGAGGGAGTTAGCGGCCCAGCGTGGCAGGTGGTTTCGTGTATCAGTGTGCGTGGTGTGGAGGAGAATGAGTCTCCCAGCGGACCCCCCAACAGCGGATCACTCCGAATAACTGCCTCCCTCCTCGCTTTTATCTTCACCGCCTCTTTACTCCCGTACCCTTACTTAATAAGTTCTCGGATCGACACTGCTTAAAAGACTTCACTCTTTCCAACATTTATAGGCTTTTCCTCCATGCATATTTCTTTATTTATATATATATATATATATATATATATATATATATATATATATATATATATATAGATACATATCTATATAGATAGATAGATAGATATGTATTTATTTTTTAAATCTAGTGGCATCATGTTATACGGTAGTTATAATCTAATTAAAAAGATTTATTTAATTTGTCTATTTTCAAAAAGTATTAATAAAAATTTCATTTAATAAAAAAATATCTGGTATGTCAACGCATACGACTTTTCTTACCGCTTTGGGTTAAAGTAAAAAAAAAAAAGAAAAGGTTAGCTTATATCTTATATTAGTTTGACTAAATAATGACTATAGTGTGACTAATGAATAATAATGGTGTGATGAACATAGCTATCTGTACATTGATGCCTCAGATGTTTATAGATTTTTTGTTTTTTATTATTTTTTCTTTTTTTTTTAATGCCTTATTATGCTAATTCTAGAACCTTACATTTCTCTTCTATCTTTATAAATGGCCGAGTTATGGGCTTATAATATCTTTAATCGGCAGTTACATAGATTTGTTTAATTTTTTTTTATTTTTATTGTTTTGTTATGCTGATTTCTAAACACCTTAACCTGAACACAGTAGACCTACGAAACCAAATACCTTCGGCAAAAAAAGATCCTTGCCTCGAACACATTATTGGGGATTTAGCTTTTACTTAATAAAAGGGGATAAGAAAAAAAAAATAAAGAAAAAATATATCATTTCAAATCATTTTATGGCTTTTATTTACTTGGAGAAAAAAATATGATTTAATTTCAATCCCAGGGACTAATGAAACTTAATAGTCTGTTGCAATAATCGTAATTTAAAATGCAATAGAAAGAAAAACTATTCATATACCTCATCGAACCAAAATGACCGCCATTTCACATTCATAAATAATGAATAATAGTGTGACTAAATTTTTGAATTTAGATTGCTTCAATGAGAAATACTTCTAATTTAATTTATGTTATGTAACAGACAGATACGATCAAAATAAAAAAGTTGGCACTCAAAGTTTTACAACATAGTGCCACATTTGGCAGAAATATTCATTGTGCACAAAATTTAAAATTATATCCCTCCAGTGCCCTTGGCCAATATAATGATTTTTTTCGATCTTTTTTTTTTTGCTAAACTGGGTTATTATGAATCAAATAAAATTAACTATGGTGTAAATTCAATCATTAATACATCAATTTGAAAAATAACATATGGTTCCCTACAGGGGACCTTGGGCACATGTAAGGGAATTGGAGATCATCATTAAGAAGGGCATTTTTTCATTTAAAAAAAAAAAATTTATTTTACATTTCATTTGTTACAATAAAAATCTTAGGGTGAAATACTTTTAATTGTTAGTATCATATGATAAATTATTTATTCTGTGGAAATCCAAAAATGCAGTGCGTATGGAACGTTGCAACTCTCACACATGATTTTTGTTTGTTTTTTACAATGCCGACATTTGGTCACATTTGATCGGGCTGTGTTTACTTTATGTCCGCCCCTCCCCTCCTGTTATAAAATAGTTTTATAACTTAACAATTTGAATTTATTTTTATTAATTTATTTATATTTATTTTTATCATTTATTTTATTTTTATGAATAAATTAATCAAAAAAATGTATTAGCAATATTTGTATGCAAACATAATCTCATTTCAGATGAGACAAAAAAATATCTGATGTGAACAACACATGACTTCCTTGTACGCCTATTAAACTATAAATCGGTGGCTCAAAAAGTGATCCTGAATTTGGTTACTAGTTTCCGAAGATTGCAGTATCTCAAACGACACTCGGCGACTCGACATCCATCTATTGACACACACACACACACACATACTCTTGTTTCTGGAGGTCTCATTCCGTTATTATATGTCATTTTCGTTCAGTAGGTAACTAGTTTCCAAGAGATTTCTTCGTACTCCGTGACAGAACATTGTTTTGAAATTTTAAGCGGAAGAACCCACTTAACTTATATCTCATTCTCCTGCTGCAGACTTGTTCATCTCACAAATGGGGAGGAAAACCAGGAGTTTAAACTTAATTTTCACACTTGAAAAATTAAAAAAAATGTTTAATTGGAGTGGAAACAAAATCCGCGTTTGTAACCTTTATTGCCGAACCATATGATTTCTGTAATTAATTTTAATATAATTTTTGATGTAAGTTTATTATGACCTTCAAATAAAGTGCCCTTATCGGCTCACCAATTTTAATTAAAATCTAGCAAATACATTCATATTGATATAAAAGTCCTATTTACCACATTTGAGATGTTTCACATTATATTTTAATATAATATCTGATGAAAATCAATAATGACCTTCAATTAAAGTACCACTTCCGGTAATCCTGTAGTGGCCAAAAAGGGAGGTTCACAACTAGATTTTAGTGCAATCCTAAATACAAAATTTTAACTTTCTATGGCTAACCGTTTTTGAGTTATGCGAGATACGCACTACGTTCGAACGTACGTACGAACGTGCGTATGACTGTACGTACAGATGTCAGGACGAAACTAGTCAAAATGGATTCAGGGTTGGTCAAAATGGATATTTCCGTTGAAATCTGAAAATCGAAAATTTTCAATTTGGATTACAATACTTCCTTTACTTCGTAAAAGGAAGTAAAAAGGTATTGTGTCATCATTACCTTCCCATCGATAACATCTGATACCCCTAACAATTTGTTGAAAATTCTTTGTAATAAACAATTTGTATGTAGTAGTAAACAAGTACAAAAGTAATTTGTAATAAACAAATAGCATTTCTTTCAAGAAAATTATTTGTAATTTTACAAATATATTATAACCTTTTTTCAATACTCTTTTGTGTGTTTATAATCTTAAGTTTGCAAGACTAAAATGTTCTATAATTGAGCATGTAATATAAAAAAAAAATTAAAGAAAGAAACTTTCAGTGACGTAATGACGTAACTTATTAAGTCTTCTTCCAGTTCTAATCAACAGGATTCTAAATGGAAGTTTGGCACAACAAGAAGAATAATAAATATAAGGTAAGATTAAAATTTTAAGTACTTTCTTTCTTATATAAATTTACTATTATATATTCATATATTTTTTTGCCACAACAAAATTTAAAAGTACCAGAGAATCACTCTTATGAAATGTACAGTAAAGAAAAGTATCGCGATGATAAAAAATTTCGAAACCCAGTTTTGAACGGAAAGACACCTCTTAATGCTCCCTGGGTTCAAATAACACAATCTACCAAAATGGTCTGTGTGTAAGTAAATAGCCTTGCACGAAAACGAAAAGTTGAACGAAACTGAAATTACGTATTTCAGGTAGGATATGCCTGAGATGTCACAGGAACTCCTTCGCTAAAATCGACTTATCTGAAGCACCGCTTGATATTTCCAATTTTAGACTCTTTCACAATTTTCTTGAAAACGTTCTAACAATTTTGATGAAACTTGCCCAGAGTTATTTCCTTAAACTCCTTTAACTTTTCATAAATGCAGTACATATATCGGTGGGAAAATGTAGGGGAAAAATTTATGACGAAAAGAAAATTTTATTGGCTTATAACTCTAAAAGTACTCTTTTTACATTTTACATAATATTTTACTGATTTACTGTTCCTCTAGTAGTCTCTATTATTTAATTGTATATTACATACTATTGTTTTGTATATTATTATTATATACTATATATTTGTATATATTATTTTTTTGCATTATTTAGTATAATTGTAAAATTATTGTGTTTTTGTATATTATATTGTATTATTTATTTTAGTTGTAAATTTTTTCAAGTTTAGTTTAAAATTCTATATTTTTGTTAAATATTCTTACTTTATACTTTATTTATTTATTTTATTTTATTTAATATTTCGTTCATTTCGTTTTGTTTGTTTGTCTCTTGTTTTTTTCTTCATACTTTATTCTATAGTATATTGCAATGCTTGTTTTTCACTTATATTTTTTTCAATAATGAATGCTCTTACCAAATGTTATTAAATATTACTATACTATATTACTAAAATTATTACAATACTATAGTATGTCTATAGTAGCACGGATGGAGCCTATAAAATTTTACAAATACACTTAAAGGTTACGATGGAAGATAAAAAGAAAAAAAAACTCAAAAAGTACGTTTGCTATGGTAAATAATGTAAAAGAACATATGAAATATTAATTAAATTTTCTATAAAAAAAAAAAAAAATCTAAATCGGATAAATATTTGCAAAGAAGGAATCTTATAAAGCAAGATTGGATCCTACACGAAAAGTCTAGTGTGTCCGAAAGTAGATGGATGAGATCGAACCTCGACATCTCCCATCACGCCTCCATTTTTTTTTTCAACAATAGGCTCTGTACAAACCAGTTGTTTACTTTACGCTGTTAATGTAAAATGAACGGAAATTTTTAAAATTTATTTTCTGCTTAAAAAAAATAAATATACATAAAAAATATACATTGCACATTGTGTCACTGCAATTGTTTTAAAAACTATTTTATTGTACTTTTGTAAAATAAGACGCGAAGAGAATATGACAAGTGATGTTTATGTGAACTCTTTAAAATTATTTTTAAAAAGTTATTATAATTATGAAGTGGAATTTGTGCACGGCACCAGATTTTTTAATTATGTATTAGGTGTGCACAGAAATTTCTAAAAAGTAAATTTAAGAAGATCAAGAAATTATAGCAAAATTACGAGAGTGTGTATTTATTTATTTTCCTTTTTTTCTTGAACCCTTAAACGTTGTTACATAATTGTTGGTTTTTAACAAACCTACATTATTTTATTTCACTTTTTTTTTTTTATAACATTAATTGTTTTAATCACATTGCCGATGAACGAATAACAAGTAAAAATAAGTCAAAATCAGTTTTCTGTGAAGGAGATCCCTCAAACAGCTCTTTTTTATTCCTTTGCTTGTATTACCTGGAATGGCCCTCATGATTTAATTGGAGAAATCGGAAATATTCAATCATTTATTATTCAATTTATTCAATCATTAATTTATTCCAGGCAATGCATGTAGCGAATGTTCATTCTAGTATTGATTATTCAAAAGTCGATCTAAACAAGAACGGAGAAGGAAAATCCAAGAGACATTTATAAAGTTAAAAGGAAAGTTTAGGAATATCTCAAACTTCAATCTAAAATGTAAAGTGTAAAGTTTTATATAGAAAGGGAAAAATGTAGAACGGAGGGAAATACAATTTCAAAAGAAAAAAAAAGAAAAAAAAAAACAGGTCGCACTCAAACAATGAAATATTCTGTCTCAAGTTATAGTCGCTTAGCATTTTTCCACTTAGTACCTTACTGGTGGTCATCAATAGATTTGAAAAAGTTGCTTTCACCTTGTATTTAATTATAAGCGAGATAAATGAATTAAAACTTCACAAAATATATGCATACACACACACACACACACACACGTACATGCACTTATATTATTAATTCAGCTGTAATACTCAGCTATGGGCAAATAAAATACCAGCTAACTTGCAAATTCCGATTAATATAAACACCCACACTTTTCGTAATCAAAATAAATGTATAAATAAATAAGAGTACATAGACATATACATATTAGGTTGGCCCTTATTTATAAGGATGAAAAATAATCTCTGTACAATATATGTTTCCAATATATTAACATTAACCTGTGCCCCAAAATAGGGAACCGAAAGAAAATTGTCATAAGTTGATCATTTATATTTACTTTATAAACTACAATTATCACTTTAATGATCTGTATTTAAGTACATATGTATTTTACCTCATTTACTCATTATTTTCAACAGTCAATTTGTCATTAAATTCGTGCATTATTTTTTCTTGTCATTGACAACTCGTAGATGCTTCATAGTTTCAAATAGATTTTATATAAAAAACGCCACAGTTAATATTTAAAAAATCTATGCTTATTCCCTATTTTTTAAGAAATATCAAATATTTTTCTAGAAATGAAATCTTCTATATTTTTTAATGAAAAAAAAAAACCTATGTAAACTTGTCTTGACATAATAGAAATTTTAATAATTATCATGACGATTTAAAAAAAATGGCTCTAAATCGTGATTTAAAGGTAATTTATAATTTTAAACATCTTACAATATGTATCTTATTTCCGTCTCAAGATTCTCTCTATTCAAAATTCTTAATCATGAATATTTTCATTAGCATCTAAAATTGCCGAAACATTTTACTCCTCATTTAAGTATCATAGATAGTTGGAAAATTTCCTTAAATCAGCAAATAATGCCAAGCAATATCCATTTGCTGAAAATAGACTTGTACAATGTTGGACGTGCGCAGACACCAATGTACGAAATGGAGGGGTGTCGCTTATATATCTGTATAAACTATTATTATCTTAATTAATCTATTTCAATAGATCGTATAATAAATATTAAACAAACTTAAAATACACAGATATCAATTAATAATAGAAAATCAAAATTTATTGTAAAATTCAATTTATATCAAATATCAAAACAGAGAAACTGTAGGTCTTCATATAAATATAACATGATATTTTAGTGTTATTAATAGTAATCCACTGATTGTTTAATTAATATCTATATCAATAAATAATCGTGCTAAGATAAAGTTCTAAGACCGGACTGCTACTATGTTCCACGTGCACAGAGTCCAATGCACAACTTAGAGGGAATATACGTTATATATCTTCAAAAATTATTTTAATTAACTACAGATATTAAATTTATTTAATTTATTATGCCCAAAATGTACCGTAACTAGCTTATAATTTAAAAAAAAAAAAAATAGAATTTGTTTTAATCTTATATTTATTCCTTATATGTATAGTATTACTAGGAAACTGAAGAACTTCCCATAATTTAAACAATACATTTCTATTTAATCCACTCAAATGATTGTGTCTGTTACCGAAAGCAATAACTATATACATTACATATCAAATCTAAGAATCTGTAGGTGTTCGTATATTTGCAACAGGATATTTAAATTTTTTAAAACAGTTAATCGCTGTTGATATAACCAATATCTCTAATAATATATAGATGTTCTTCGGTACAGAGCTGAAAATAGACTGGTACAATGTTCCACCTGCTTAGAGTCCAATGTTCGAAGTGATGAGGGGAGGGGGTATCTCTTATATACCTATATATACTATTATTAGCTTAATTAATCTTTTTCAATAGCTCGTTTAAGAATTACTAATGATGCTTAAAACACAAAGCAGTATTTTAATAAAACAAAATACAAATTTATTATGAACTTAAATTTATACCTTCATTATCAAAGCAGAGAAACTGTAGGTTTCCGTATAATTAGAAAACGATATCTTTGTATTTTTAACATTGATTCACTGTTGCTATAACCAATATCTCTAATAATATATAGATGTTCTTCGGTACAGAGCTGAAAATAGACTGGTACAATGTTCCACGTTCACAGAGTCCAATGTACAATGTACAAGGGGATATACGTAATAAATCTATATATACTATTATTATCTTAATTAATCTATTTAAATAGATCATTTTAGAATTATTAATGATTCTTAAAATACACAGCAATCTTTTAATAATACAAAATTGAAATTTATTATAAAATTCAATTTACAGCTTTACTATCAAATCAGAGAAACTCTACATTTCCCTACAATGAGAACATGATATCTTTGTATTTTTAACATTGATTCACTGTTGCTATAACCAATATCGATAATAATATATAGATGTTCTTCGGTACAGAGATGAAAATAGACTGGCACCTTGTTCCACGGGAATAAAGTTCAATGTTTGAAGTGGAGGGGGCATCGCTTATATATATTATTATTATCTTAATTAATCTATCCTAGGTTTATAAGTTATTAATTAATCTATAATCTATTATATGTCTGTTACCGAAAACTATAATTATATACATTAAATATCAAATCAAAGAATCTTTAGGCCTTCGTATATTTGGAACAGGATATTTTAGTTTTTTAAACAGTGAATCACTGATGATATTACCAATATCTTTAATAATATATATATATAGATGTTCTTCGGTTCGGAGCTGAAAATAGACTGGTACAATGTTCCACATGCATAGAGTCCAATGTGCAAAGTGGAGGGGAATATAGATTATTTATCCGCTTATAATATTATTATCTTATTTAATCTATTTCAATAGATCGTTTAAGAATTATCAATGATGCTTAAAATGCACAACAATATATAATTGAAATTTATTATAAAATTCAATGTATACATCTAAGATCAAAGCAGAGAAACTAAAGTTCCGTAGAATTAGAAAACGATATTCTTGTATTTTTAACATGGCTTCATTATTGCTATAACTAATATTTATAATATTCTAATAATTATAATTACTAATATATATTTAATAATAATTATAATATATGTAATAATTAAATATAGATATTCTTCGGTAGAGAGCTGAAAATAGACAAGTAGGTACAATGTTCTGCGTGAACTGAGTTCAATCTACATACGGAGAAGATTTATGTTATATAGCTTATTATTAAATATAATAAGCGTAACTTTAAATATAAATTATTTTTATTGAACTACATATATCGGATATACCATTAAATTCTACTTCAGATGCTCGTAATATAACGTCGCAAGCTAATAAAAAAAAAAAATATGGAATTTATCACAACTCTATATTTGTATACCTTAAATATTAGTACCAGAAAAATGAAGATCTTAATCTGAAAATTATATCTCAGATTAATCCACGCAAATGAGTTTGGTGCAAATTGTACCAATTTATTTTCAGCTCTGTACCGAAGAACATTTATATATAAAGATTATCGATGTTAGTTAAAACAACAGTGAATCACTGGTAAAAAAAACTAAACTATATTATTTTTATAATATGATGACCTATAGATTATTATTTATAGACAATATAGACATAATTATAGCATTTGGTTATAGACAATGTCATTTGGGTGGAATAATCTTAGATTCAATGTTTGAACGTTTCAAAAGTATTCATTATTTTTTTTTTTTTTTTTCATTGATTAAATATTTTTTCACAACTTTCACTTAACATATATTTTTCGAATAATAACTCTTTTTAAGAGATTCCATTGAAGTTAAACCTTAACCAAACATTATTTTATGTTACAAACATTTCTTCTACGGAATATAATTGATATCCAATCTGGAATGGATGTTTTTAAGAAGAGAAGTAAAAGCAAAAATTCAATTATTAAACCGCGGATTCGAATAATTTGTTTTACGAGTCGAACCTTAAAAAAATATCGTGAAGAAATACTATGTATGCCGTGGTAGATATAAGAAAAAAATATAAAAGTGAAAATCGGCCTTATGATGATCGAAAAAGAGGCCATCGAAAATTGTTAAATGAGATGAATGACTCGTAACTAATAATATCAGGAATTTTTTTGAAGAACTTCTGGACACACAATAAGTGTTTTTATTTTTTTTTCACGTTCCAAGAAAGAATGATTTTCGAGGAAGTGTAGCCCGAAAAAGTCCTATCTTCTGTCAAGTCAATTACAGAAAAAGGTTAGTACTCGTAAACATTTTTAAAAGAACATGTTGATAAATAAATATAAAAAGATTTCTATTTTTTATGATTTACAGATTCCTGTATATTTTAAGCATCATTAATAATTCTCTGTTGTGATATTGAATGTATAAATTGAATTTTATAATAAATATCTATTTTGTATTATTGAAAGATAGCTGAATATTTTAAGGAAAATTAATAATTCTTAAACGATCTATTGAAATAGATTAATTAAGATAATAATAGTATATATAGATATATAAGCGATACCCCCTCTCCTCCCCACTTCGAACATTGGACTCTAAGCACATGGAACATTGTACCAGTCTATTTTCAGCTCTGTACCGAAGAATATATATATATATATATATATATATATATATATATATATATATATATATATATATATATTATCGATATTGGTTATAGCAGAAGTGAATCGATGATAAAAATACAAAGATATCGTGTTCTAATTATATGGAAATCTACAGTTTCTCTGATTTGATAGTAAAGCTGTAAATTGAATTTTATAATAAATTTCAATTTTGTATTATTTAAAGATTGCTGTGTATTTTAAGAATCATTAGTAATTTTCAAATGATCTGTTTAAATAGATTAATTAAGATAATAATAGTGTATATAGATATATAACGTATATCCCCTTGTACATTGTACATTGGACTCTGAGCACGTGGCATATTGTACCAGTCTATTTTCAGCTCTGTACCGAAGAACATCTATATATTATTAGAGATATTGGTTATAGCAGAAGTGAATCGATGTTAAAAATACAAAGATATCGTATTCTAATTATACTGAAATCTACAGTTTCTCTGATTTGATAGTAAAGCTGTATATTGAATTTTATAATAAATTTCAATTTTGTATTATTAAAAGATTGCTGTGTGTTTTAAGAATCATTAATAATTCTAAAATTATGTATTTAAATAGATTAATTAAGATAATAATAGTATATATAGATATATAACGTATATTCCCTTGTACCTTGTACATTGGACTCTGAGCACGTGGCATATTGTACCAGTTTATTTTCAGCTCTGTACCGAAGAACATCTATATATTATTAGAGATATTGGTTATAGCAGAAGTGAATCGATGTTAAAAATACAAAGATATCGTATTCTAATTATAAGGAAACTTACAGGTTCTTTGCTTTGACATTAAATGTATAATTTGTATTTTATAATATTTTCAATTTTGTATTATTAAAAGATTGCTGTATATTTTAAGAATCATTAATTATTTTAAAACGATCTATTTAAATAGATTAATTAAGATAATAATACTATATATTGATATATAAGTGATATCCCCTCCCCACCCACTTCGAACATTGGACTCTAAGCACGTGGAACATTGTACCCGTCTATTTTCAGCTCTGTACCGAAGAACATCTATATATTATTATCGATATCGGTTATAGCAGAAGTGAATCGATGTTAAAAATACAAAGATATCGTTTTCTAATCATACGCAAACCTAGAGTTTCTCTGTTTTGATATGAAAGCTATAAATTTAATTAATAGAACATCAAATTGGAATAGAACAATAAATTGAATGCATAGAACATATAAATATTATTATAGATATTGGTTATATCAATAGAGATTCACCGTTAAAAAAATTAAAATATGCTGTTCCAAATATACGAAGACCTAAAGATTCTTTGTTTTGATATTTAATCTATATAATTATAACATTCGATAACAGACACAATCAATTTGTGTTGATTAAATAGAAATATGTCGTATGAATTATGGAAATATCTTCAGTTTCCTGGTAATAAATAATATACGTACAAGGAATAAATATAAGGTAAAATCAAATTTCGTTCTTTATTTATTTTTATAAACTAGTTACGGTACATTTTGAGCATAATAAATATGCTTTTAATGGTATATCCGATATATTTAGTTAAATCAAATAATTTATATCAATCGTCTATTTTCAGCTCTATATATATTATTATCGATATTGGTAATAGCAACAGTTAATCAAGGTTAAAAAAAAAAGATATCGTGTTCTGATAATAAGAAAACTTACAGTTTCTCATTAATAATTCTTATATAATCTATTGAAATAGATTATTTATTCATCGCATTGACAATTAAATGTAATTTAAACATATAATAATTTATGAACATGCATTAATACATGTGCTATGATGCATATACACGCAATTTAATACATGACCTTCATATAGGGTTACTGTATGAGGCCATGTGCTTAAGTAAAACAACACCAAGAAAAAAACAAATAAAAAAAACAATAACAAAAAAATGTATATATAAATATATATATCGTAATATTTTATCTTTCTTCTGATGTTTCTAAATGTATTACGTTAGACCCGTATAGCCATACTTTCCGATCCAATCCTGACAAGGCCGGCAAGGCAATAATTTTTACTTTTTTTTGGGGGTTTGATAATTCTTTTTTTAATTTTGATTGTGACCAATGAAAGTATTAATCAACAATAAAATAAATTTTGAATAAATACAAACATTACTAGTAATTCTGCCGCACGGGGCAAATTTCCTCACTGTCCCCTGCTCTGGCTATAGTTCTTGCCATGTATTCTAATTCGTTTGAGTAAAAAAATCTTGGTGAACAAATTTTATCAAAAAATAACTGCAAAATGTAATTTAATACAGTGACTATACAGACTTTATTATCAAAAATAAATATAATATAATGCAGCATAGGAACAATATAAAAATACAAAACAACCTTTAAAGTAATAACGTGTAAAATATTGTTCAGTCTCATTTCTTGCAGAAATGTTCTAGGAACAGAGTCAAGGAGGAAATAAATTTATCTAATCGGCAGTGAAGCTGTTCAAACACAGTAATTTACACTCAAAATTGTGTGCTGCGAACTTGCTTCCACGATGAGCGATTACATACACGTACGTACGTACACAAGCTTAGTAATATGTATAAGATATGAAATTATTCTTTTTTTTTTTTTATGCAATATAATTTTAATGGATACTTCGATTATTATTGAAAAATCATATCAATTAATAACTGACCGTTCGTTCAACTCTGGCCAATGTTCGTTCACTTAATTTACATTTAATGAATTGATTAAAAAAGGGTTTCGAGTTGAGGATGTTAAATGTATGGAGTTTAGTCTGTTTCAAACTTTTTCTGGCGTATGGGGCTTAGCAAACATTATACTGGTATCTTTAACTTTGGAATGCTTTAGTAAGTAAATTGGAGGAAAAAGAAGAAGTTTATTATTTGAACTCAACGCAATTTCTGTGATAACTGGCAGTGGTTTATTAAATCACTATAAATAACTTGATAACATAAAATTCATTACACGCAATTTATATTTGTGTAATATAATGATAATGAAGTAATTACCATTTTCTGCATTACAAGGGCGTCCAACATATGCTAAGACCTACTGAAGTTAGACAGTTCGCCTTCGTATTTCATCCGATTCTTCGTTGTACGTCCGATCGGTATTGGTCGTCCAATTCGAGGAAATTCATCCGGTTCCATGCAGATCTCGCGAATTCCGAAGAAGTGGTTGGAAGATGAGGATCAACGAGGTAAGAACTAGTTTCTACTTAATTAAAGATACATATTTAAAGAAAAATCATTAATTCTATTTTTTAACTATTCTATTGTTAGTTCAGTGCGAGAAGAAATCAATACAAACTTTTCTGTTTGAGATAATTCATTTAAACCTTGAACTGAAGATGAATGTATAACATTCGAAACTAGTTTTAAATAAAACCAAATTATAGAAGTGGCAAATAATTTATCAATCCATAGTCAATATTTCACTGATTTTAACCAAATATTTGGTCATCCAGAAATATGGGGCGTGTAACCTTGCATTCATTTCCAATGGGAGAAAAAAGCAAAAAACTTTTTAAAATGGCGTTTTTTATCATTTTTTTACTCATATTGTTCTTCATTTACAAAAACGTATAAACGTGGATTTTTTTTTCCCATAGTATAAGGAAAAATACGTTTCAAAGATTTTATTGAGATTAAACAACTGAAAATTAGGTTAAAAAAAAAAATGCCTACATGTTTTTTTATCATCCCGGAAAATCCTAAAATGTTATCCATTCAAATTTTTTTAAACCTACATTATATGATTATGTTTTTTGAAGATGCAGAAAAATAGAAGTAAAAAATTATAACTATTAACATAAAATCATAAATCAATATTTGTGCATGGAATATAAATGAATAGCTGATTTGGAAGAGGGGTTAACTCCTTTTGAATATTAATCTAGTTAACTCCTTCTCAAAACCAAACCAAGAGGAAAAATTATTAGGATTGTGAAATTATTAGCTCCCTCCGAAGTATAATCCTGGCTACGTGCCTGTGGACAACCTTCCTTTATAAAGGGAGGGTCTATCCCTTCATTGAACTTGGATAAAACCCGGCCCTTACAGTGTGGTACTTACCACATCAATAACTTGTATAAAGACCAGTCAAGAAGTACCTAATACTTTACAATTGCGTACAGTTCGTAAGTTCTTGTTGGTGAAGGCAGGTTTATTGCTTGAACTTGATTAACTTCTTTCTTATTATTATATTTTATTTAAAATCTCAAACTTTTATAGATGTACTTATTTATCACGATTCACGAGAAGCCGATAATATATAGTACGTTTTTAAACCATATTATGTCAATAAGCTGAATTATTTTCGAAATATATTAATTTTCTCCACTTTTCAATGCCATTTAATTTTTGAGTATTTTTTTTTAAATTTATTATTTCGTAAATCTGGAAATATTGTATGAATGGGTAATTACAGCCCTAAAACCTTGAGTATTATTGATTCTGGCAGCTTGTATTATTTTTCAAATAAAACTTTTATCTAGAAAAAAAAACTTTTTATATTTTATTTATTACTTATTTAATTTATTTTTGCAAGGCGACGCTTTGCAAAAATATTGATAAATGATAATGTATAATAATTTATTGTTATTACTTTTTTTAATTTAATTTTGGGTAGTATTTGATGATGTAATTTTCTTCCAAGATTTTTTTAAAAACCTTTATCACATATTTTTTTTGACGTTTCGGAGAATTTCCACATTAGGACAACACTCTAATAATTACAGAACATTGCAAAATTCAAATTATTATTAACAATAATAAATACAAATATAAAAACAAAATACTATATATAAATAATTATTCACATATTATTTTTTTTTTAAACATCTTTAGCAATTAACAATCAACTAGTTTATTTGCCTTCTGATTTATTCCTTAATTTTATAATTTTTGTAAGTAATTTAGACGAAATAATATTTATGGATTTTAAGAAATGACAAAAAGAGTGGAGAAATAAAAATAATAATATTAAGGAATAATGCGTAATATAAATAAACGAACTGATTGTTAATGATATTTTAAATAAATTAATGTGTAAATAATTATTAACGAACACTATTTTGTTTTTTTGTTATTTATAATGTGGGTTTTACAATGTTGTTCCATAATTTTTAGAGTTTCCCGGGAGGTGGGGAAACTCCCCGAAAAGTCGAATAAAATATGTGATAAAAGTTTTTTTAATTAAATCAGAAAAATCGAGGAAGAAAATTACTTCATGAAATATTACCCAAAATTGAAATAAGCAAAAAGAAAAGATGAAATCTAGCAATAAAGCATATGAAAAATTAGTTAATATGGTTGAAGACAGAGAGAGTCGCTTATTAGAAGACTCTATTGGAAGAAAAGGGGAGGTTAGCAATAAGTTACTTCTATATCCGCCTCTTCTTTTGTCTGTCCCGGCTCGGCCAACTCTCAACTACTAAATCCCCCCTCTCGCCCCCCCCCCCTCCTCAACCTCCATTATCAGAGCGATATATTTCTTCATTATTGCCATTAGTTATAAACTCTGTACCGATATTGCTCCGTAGATTTCCATTATCCATTAGAAGGCTAACAGAAAATCCTCTCTCCTAGCTTAGGTAATTATTATTTTCAATATCAAGCATTCAATTATAATTTTTTTCACATGTAGATCCGTATTAAAGAGATTGATATATTTCACAGTCTTAATAACACATGGAACCAGTGCTCAGAAAAATTAAGACACTTCCAACAGCTCTCATTGGATTGATTGAGCTGAAATTCTGTATGTATCGTTTGTTTGTTTTTGGTAGAGCAATACTATGGAAGTAGGATTAAATTTCAGTGATAATTTCGGTTTATTTATCTGGTTTTTTTTTCTAGTTCTAAACCTCTAAGTTCTAAACCTCCTCTAAATTGAGCTAGAGGGTTGAAAATTTGAATGCGCAACTTTTCTCCCAACACCACCATTTTGATATTTCTAATTTTGTATTTTAATTAAACTATGAACTTAGTGATGGAGCTGCTGCTCAATTTTTTTTTGTTTTGTTTGTTTAATACGGAACAAACATGTTTGTTATAATAATTATTAGCAGCTCTGGTTAATTTTATGAAATTTCATTTAGTACTTGAATAACTACAAAACATTTAGTGAAAATTAGAATTACATAACATAAATTGTTAATAGTCTATGATAAAACTAGTTCTATGTAATTCGGGTATTGACTGTTTTGGGTTTTCACGGTAACACATCTCTACTTATACTCAAATTTAATATAGTATAAATAATTAAATTAAATAAAATATATACATTATATATATATATATATATATATATATATATATATATATATATATATATATATCGGGCGTAGGAGTGATGACCCTACCCCGTGTACTTTAATTGTGAATCGCGTTGTGGTTTTCCAGGACGTAAAATAGCCGCCCGGAGGTTTGGTCCATGGACGGTCTGTCTCGGGGAAAGAAATATAGGCCCTCGTGCGCCTGCTGACTCCGAACAGCCATAATCCGTGGATCTAGACCGATTTGTCACTGTCCTTGAACCCGAGTGAGTCGGTGGGAAGGACATTGTCGAATTGGCCCCAAAGGGACCGGTTGTGGAGCAATGGCCAGCCTGCCGCTGCACCATGGAAACCATGGTTCGCAGCAACGTGAGGTTGGGTGACCCCCTCCAGGCTGTCTGTGCTCCCGCAAGCAATAAATGTCTGTAAGAACACCACATCGCGCGGCCAAAGATCTACAAGGTCTATAGAGCCAACCGAAAAAAAAAAAAAATATATATATATTATATATATATATATATATATATATATATATATATATATATATATATATATATATATATATATATATATTTATAGATATGAGGTGGAATATATTTATTACGAAGTAACCACAATTTTTACTTGACACCAATACTAATTAATGTTGTTCGGGTGATTTTGTGAACAAAATACGAATACTATTTGTATTAGTATAAACAAAGTATAAAATTACAATATCATTATGAAAAAAAACATTGCAAGGACGAGGTTGAAATAAAAAAAAGTTAATAATAAATAAATATTATTAACTAAGAGATTAAATAGAGAAATCTTCTATAAAATGAGAAGATACAAGACTGCTGGGGGCTACATCAAACAGATGAGGGAAGAAACTGAGAGACTGAAAATAACAGACCAAGACTGTTTCGATGAGGATGGCTATGGGAGAAGACTTAAAGAAATTAAGGTCCTTGTGGGAGAGAGAGATGCGAGAAAAGGAGTGGCGTGGACCGAAGAAAGGAGGAAAGAACAATCGGAAAGAATGAGGAAAAGGTGGGAAGAAAGAAAGAAGGAGAAAAGGGGTATGAAGGGAAAATAATGATATTCGCGTAGTCTCAAAGGCCGTTCCGTGAAAAAAAAAAAAAATTAAATACGTCCAACATTAAAAATTGATTCTAGTATATTCAGAACATAAATACAACTAAGTGAAAATAACAGAAGAATATAATTTTATAAAATTTTATGCTACCACGACATTTTTTTAATAAAAACTGAGGGGAATGAAAAATTTTAGGCTATAACAATATTTTTTTAAGTTAAATCATATGTTATATTAAACAACAGTTACACAATTTTAGCAAAATAATGCATAGGATGCAGTTGATAATAAACTGCATGGTACTGTACTCACGGCTTAAGGCTTGAATAAACGATGGGACAAATGGAACCCACATAAACTAAAATTAGCTAGCGCGCTTTACATGTTGGTCCTGGTAACAACTTTTTATTTTGCCCTGTATCTAACAGTCCAATAAAAGCGAACAGAGACTATTCACGTTTTTTTTTTTTTTTTTTTTTTTTTTAATGCCGGTTCTCAATATGGACGAATATGAGCCACTGCCTTTTAAAGAGTTAAACCAACTTTTGTCATCAACTGCTCAACTTCTATTTACGCGACCTAATAGAAGCGCTAGATCCAAAAATAGATAAGTCACCACAGACTACACAACTAAAATAAACAAAAATAATTGTTTTTAGTCAGCTCTTTATAGGGAAGTGGTAAGAAGTGGGTTGGCATTTGATTGGCAAGTAAGTCTTGGCCCCAAATAAGAGAGAATGGGAAATCAAACAATTGGCGCCAGCCAAAAAAATCAACAACATTGTCGCATCTATGGAGATCAGAGGGCTTCAGACTTCATAAAAATGGAACGTTTGAGTTGGCTGGCCATCCAGAGGAAGTGAGAGCTCGTGGAAGACCATATAGAAGATAAAGAGAATGTCCAACTGCAGATCTGACTATAAATGGACATTCCATGAGACTGGCTGAAGATCGAGAAGCCTGGGCAAGAGCGTTGGAGCAGGCCAAGGAAGGCCTGGTGCGTCAGTCGCGCTTATGAAGAAGATAAAGAAGAAGAATGAAATTAGATTTTATTAATCGATAAATTAAAGTCTGGAGTTAGGCTTAGTTCTGGACCTAATCAATAAACTAGTCTCGAGGTAGGATTAGCTCAAGAATAAAATTAACGTATCTATAGTTTACTTGGAGGATTAGTCTCCTATAATCATAATTCTTGCCATTGCTTTTCATAGTGAATACAGTATTCCGTCCGAAATTTAAATAAATATTTAATCATACATTTTATATTAAACTGTACTTAATCCTAAACTTGCATATATATTTGAATGACGTACATATATCAAAAAAGCGAGTCAATGCGAGGAGGTTCTGGACTGCAGTATAAGACTTCTGGTATACAGTATAAGAAGATAATACACAAGGAGCTATCGTTGCAGGAGAGGAGCTTTAATTTATCATTGCTCCAAGCGGAAACCCTTATCTCCAATGGCCGTTCAGATACTCGCTTCCATTTAATTGATTTTTAACGTCCTCATTGGTCCACCTTCCTCCACTAAATCTATCTGATTGGCTCTTCCGAGGGGCTGCCTGTGGCTCTCGACTGTCTGGACGGATGAAACAGCCCTGCGATCAAAATGTCCTAAGTTTAACCTGCGATTTCAGTGCCGATTCTTGCTTTGTTATGCTCATGCAATTTTTAATAAAAACAGGTTTTTCGGTAGTTTGTTTTTCAAAATATTCACTTTCGGCCTTTGTAGTGGGGTATATTCATAATCAAGATTCCCTATAGCAATCCTCTATACTCGACGCATTGTGCTACGAGCAAAAATCAGCTTAAATGTATACATATATATATATATGCCTGGGATGTTACAGCAACTTTCTCACCGAAATTGGCGTATCAGAAGTGCCACTTTATATCTTCGGTTTTAAACTTTTTTACCATTATCTCGAAAACGTCTCTAACGATTTTGATCAAACTCGTTTTATTATTATACAGTTAAATGCTCTTTCATATCAGATAGTTATTATCCTTATTGAAATAGTCTGACAGGGCTTGAATGCTGAATTTTCAAAACGGCTTACTAAAGTATGTATAAATTTGTTTGTTTGAAATCATTAACCATCTCTCATTAGTAATAAATTATGGATAAATATAAACTATGAAGGAATTTGATAATTAACTAAAGGAGAAATATTTCCCCACGTTGAAATCTATAGTAGTAATATAGTTGTATAATATACCGTTGGAAAGCTAAAGATTTTAGAAAGAATAATATCTAACATATTATATTTTAGAAGGTAATGGAGAGTAACGAAAAAGGCATACATTTAAGTAATTTTTATAGTTATAAAATTTTACTTTTATATTATTTAATGACAGATAAATGTTCCCATGAAAACTAAATCGAAAATTTAAAATTTATTTCAAGTAGTTGTGTGATGGACACAGATTATTTTTTATTTTATTTTTTTATTATAGCAGTATTATTATATAGATAGGGCGCTAATGATCTAGATGTTTTGCGCCTCAAAAACAACAAAATCAACCGATGTGTAAACGTCCGAAGGGTTTAACGTGAAGTGGATGGGAGGATTGTATTAGAGGTGATTTGCGTATTTGGATTTTAACAGGTTTTAGTGGACAGAGGGAGCTCATGTTGGTGGTATCGGCATTGTACCTCCGGGTTCGCTAAGTGTTACATTATTACATTTTTTAAATTATTAACGAGTGCATTTTTATATTAAATAACCAAGATTTATATCATAGAGGCCATTGAAAGACGACCTTTTACCAACGACTAAAGGATTCTCCGAGATAATTCAATAACAGACAAGTGCAATACAGGCCCATTGATCACCTATTAGACCCTATCAACCGACTAATCTGATTGGTCGACAGGATACAGGGTCCTCTCACTCAGCCACCAATAAGGTTGGAGAGGGAGGAGGGGTACCTATTGGAGGACGGAAGGAATGCATTTAGGAAGGGTACGACCACAGCTGATGGTTCTAAATTCAGCCGAGGCACTTGTAAACGTGTTAAGCGAGTAATTTAGCAAGGTCTGGAGGGTTGAAGGCAGTTTTTCACTGGGCAGCCACACTTCCCCGTAATTACTCAGCTGAAAAATGCAGTCACTCTTTGAATAAAAGAACCTCCTTGGTTAATGTGTCCCGAGGAGAAAGAAAGGGCAGCAGTAGGAACATATTCTCTAATTATTTAAAGATAATAAAATTTGTCTCACAACTGGAAAAAAATTGTTAATACCAAAAACCAAATTGTCTGATATATGATCAAAAACAGTGAAATAGCTAATTATTAAAAAAATTTAATTTGGATTAATTTAACGTTGCTTCGGCCATTAGCGAAGGATATGGGGACAATCACAAATAATTAATCAACAATAATCAATGATTATGATTACGATTATAATATAATAAAAGATCGTGATTTCTTGATTGCAAGATTGTAATCGTAATCACGGCCATGATTATGATTGTGATCGCGTAAGCGTGTAATCATAATCCTCGTTATCACAACCACCGTAATCATAATCACATAGTACACGTGACTACACAGCGCAAAACCTAATTTTTTTTTAAACTAAATTTTATAAATTGATTCATCTTTTGTATTAAAAAATATTTTTACTTTCCCTTACCTATATAAGGAGTCCAAATAGCAAAGTCTCGCAAAATGATCTGTGTTTATGTGAACAGTCTAGCTCAAAAATGAAAATTTGAACAATATTTAAGTGAAATTACGTATTTAAGGTAGGCACATGCATGTGATGTTACAGCAACTTTTTCAAAAAATCGACTAACACGATAATCGATTTTACACATTTTTACAATTTTCTCGTAAACGGCTCTAACGATTTTGATGAAACTTTCCTAAATTATTCTTCATAAAGGCCTTTAACTTTTCATATATGTAGTACCTCACTGAGGACATGCAGAGAAAAATATTATGATGAAAAGAATATTTTATCTGCGCATAACATAAAAATCATGCATTTTATGATAACAGATGTACAGACTTGTATAAAATGTAATTAAATTATCTAAATAACAAAAAAAGAATCTTAAAAATCCGACTAGTATTAGCAAAGATGTGAACTCTTTAATATTATATTAAAAAGATAATTATTATAGGACGGTAAGGGAAAGTTGTGTGATTCGCGCGCCGTACCAGATTTTTTTTGACGTATAGCCAAAGTTTTATTATCATATTTGAAAATTTACAAATCTCGAATTGCTTTTTTCGAGAAGAGAAAAAAATATTTTGGGAAATTGGTGTGTGTGCTGTGATCATTAATTATAGGTCTGCTGATTTCAGCCCTAGGGGTAAGAAAAGTAAAAATTTCTAATCCATCAGATCTGATGTTTGAGATAACATGATAAGACAAACTTATGCCAAATTAAACTCGCTCGGTCCGTGAAACAATTCAGTGGAGCACCTTGGACTCCCAAATCAGGTAAACTAATTTGATCAGAAAAAATCTATAGGTTTCGGGTTGTGTAATCACATGTATATGATTACAGTAATTATGATTATGATTACAGTTATTACATGATCGTAATCGTAACTATGGTTTCCGATTAAGATTATAATCATGAAATCATATCGCATTTTAGCTAGATTCACAGCGCGACAGTATCGAGTATAAAATAGCAATGATAATTGAGTTTTATTTTCTGTAGTGACCACGTAATCATTGATTATGATTATGCCCATCTCTGATTAGCGACGACTGTTAAACATCTATATAAAAAAAAAAAAAAAAATTCATTTGAAGATTTAATTTCATTGTTTCTATTATCTTATTGGTTTTTTAAACAATTTATTCAAATTGCCAAATCGAAAAGATTTAAACGTTAAATAATTATTACCCGTCTACGGCGAAGCCACTAGGTGGATAATTTAGCTTTACCTTTAGTAGGTATGTAACGATTTTTTGTGAGAACGGCTCAACCGATTTTCGAGTACGATGGGTCTAATTACTCGTTGTGATCCCGTGAATGTTTTGAAACCTTTTGAGCTCAAAATACTGAAGTGATGTGTTTAATCTATCCGTTTGAGTCTCCCACCTATAACACCCAGTTTCAATATTCATGGACGTCGACTTCATTAACAACTCACATTTGCGCATAAGTAGATATAAAAGTAAATTCAGTCCCTTAGGACGAATAGGGTTGTAAGGTATAAAAGTTATTTCCGTGGTAGGGATTTTTACTTTTGATTGAATTAAATGTTATCATTCATGTGAATACAGTCAACATTTTAATGCGTTATTTTTTCAGAAACCTTCTATGATTTTTACATCACTGTTTTATAAAAACTTGTTCCACGAATTTTCATTATATCAGTTTAGTAGTTGGAATATAATATACATATATATATATATATATATATATATATATATATATATATATATATATATATTGATGTTTTTCGATGAGCTTCATGTCTGATGTTCGCAACAAAAATTTTATGGGCTATCCCTGTTTGTTCTAATAAAAAAACATTGAAAGACCGATCATGCGGTCAATCTATTTACCAAACTAAACGAAACTGACAGATATAGAACATATAACGGATTGAACGTGTGTTTTAATATTTAAGGACAATTATTGATATATTATAATACAGTAATTTCGCATTAATTGTTGTCTAAAATGACGTTTTTGATTGTTGTGGAGTATGTGAGCCTGAGGATGTGCCAATTTAGGCTCGAAACGTTGTGTAAAATGAAATAATAAATATGTTTGATTATAAGAAGGGTTCTGGTTTCCTTGAAACTTTAAGAAAAAATAAAATAATGCTTGATAAACCCTTAGAAAATGTTTTCGTTTTATACGAAATCATAGACACTGACCAATTTTCTTTAGATTGGTTAACGTTTGTTCGATATTATGTGTATATATATATATATATATATATATATATATATATATATATATATATATATATATATATATGTATATTATGTACATGTAGCCCCGAAGAGACAGAAACTGCGCTGTCCAACACTGTCCAGCTCTACGTCTCAAATTGCGCCCGACCAAAGCCATAAGTATCTCGAAATTACAGTCAATTACTAACTCTTCAACGTTTTCCCAACTCAGACATTATCTGGACTGGAAAACCTCCATAGCACAGGTGGAATATCTCACGTCAAAAAAAAAAAAAAATTATAATCAAATACCGACAGTACATCACTCCATTACTCTTCAACATAAACAGTATATTAAAAGATAAACTGTGTTTAAAAAAAAAAATGTTGAATCCTTTTGGAATGGTGTAATACCGCTATTATATCGTCAATTTGTTTATTGTTGATGTATTTTTTAAATTGATGATGTAAAATATGCCATCTCCATATATTTGTAATATGCTTTTCGGTTCTGATGATCCCTAAACTGAAGAAACGATGACTGGTTATTTACTACGCTCTGATAGGACCCTAGGAATTGTGTTGGAATGTTCCGATAATATTCTAAAATTAAATTTATGCTAATACATCACCAACAGCCTCCAGAATAAGTGTAATATTATTTACAAAATACTAAATAAGCGATGATATAACTTGAACTAAAGGGTACGCCACATGGTACTTCTTCTTCGGCGATTAATCTTGCAGCGCCAACGGCCGTGAAGAAAATAATCAGTTTCTTTATCGCCTCTCTAACCAGCGGCATCTAGCTTTTTAAACTCCAATTATTTATGCTAGACGTCTAGCATGATTAATGCAACTAATAATCGATTTAAAGTTATTCAACCTAATTTTTTTTTCCCTTTCTTCTTTCAGCTTTTTGCCCATTTAGAGATAGATGACTTTTAACTTCCTGATTCGTCTCCGCATATATTAAACTTAGTCCTGATGAAACTTATTAAAGTTATAAAAAAAAAAAAATCTTCATTTGAAAAAATCGATATTTTCACATTATTACGGGAGATAGTCATCCAATATTTTAGATTCTCTTATTCCATAGGCAATATTCCATTAGAAATGGGTTAAATTGAAAATCAATTGATTAATTGTACAATTATGAAAACAAAAATGAATATTTCTCTATTCAACGTTAAAAAATTATTAAAACCCATCTTTAAAAAAAAAAAAAAACACAAATATTAATTAACGTTAATAATTACTAACAAACAATCTAAAAATATTTTCATTATAAAACCTAACTGATTGCCTCAACACATGCTGAAATACGAAATACATATTTAATTTTAATTTAAATCTTAATTTTCAACGATGTTGATTGATCGACAATGATGGTGTTATGATGAAATAAATAATCAGGATGCAGTCAGTAAAGTATATTTCTTATTAAACTAGCTACAATTAGTATAAAAGCTGCAATTATACAATACCTTTCGGCTCAACCATGTGAGCCATCATCAGGGCTGAAATTAAATCAAAGATTAAAAAAAAAAATTAAAAAAAAACATGATTAATAAAGTTCGTTTTTCTAATATTTCTCTGGAATACCATAACAAAAAATTAGATCAGCAGTTACAATTCTCCCTACTCTGGACCAACACTCACCCTCTTCCTTATCTCAGTTCTTTCACCACTTCCAACTGAATTAGGTTAGTTCTGTCTTAGTATTTTTGTATTTAATATTAGTATTGCATTATTATTACCTATATTATACTATTATTTACATCCTCATTGCTAAGTTATCTGTATTTTACCTTTATTATTTGTATTTTTTTTTTATTGAACATATATTTTGTATGTTTGATTTAATTTCAGCCCTGATGATGACTCACATGATTGAGCCGAAACGTCGGCTTGTATAATAAAAAATATATTAGGGACTTGAATAAGTTATCGCTGTTTCCCGACAGATGGTGTTATCTTAGTCTTTTTTCATTAGGCAATACTATAGCCAACTTTATCGTGAAGCTCCATACCATTATACTCGAAATCACAGTATATGTTATTCCGCCGAAGTGTAAACAACATACTTTTTCATAGCGTTAAACATGTCGAATTTCGTGCCAAAAAAAAGAGTATTTGCGGGGAATTTTACTACATTCCTTTTTTCAAAAAAAAATCTGCTTCTAAAGCACATAGAATTCTTGTGGAGACTTACGGCGACCATGCTCTGTCAAAAACAACATACAGAGATTGGTTTAGACGCTTTAAAAATAATGATTACTCATTACTCGCATATTACGCATTACTCGATGAAGACCCAAGTCAGACGCAAAATGAACTTGCAGAATCATTAGGAGTTGATCACACAACAGTTTCCAAAAGTTTAAAAGCATAAGGAATGATTCAGAAGCAAGGAAATTGGGTGCCGTACGAATTAAAGCCGAGAGACGTCGAACGGCGTTTTTTCACCTGTGAATAGCTGCTCCAACGGCAGAAAAGGAAAGGTTTTTTGCATCGTATCGTGACTGGCGATGAAAAGTGGATACACTACGATAACTCGAAGCGTAAAAAATCGTGGGGTAAGCCCGGCCATGCATCAACATCGACGGCAAAGCCGAATATCCATGGTGCAAGCTCATGCTCTGTATTTGGTGGGATCAGCTGGGTGTAGGGTATTATGAGCTCCTCAATCCAACGAAACCATCACGGGAGATCGCTATCGACTACAATTAATGCGTTTGAGCCGAGCATTGAAGAAAAAATGGCCTCAATACGAGGAAAGACACGACAAAGTAATTTTGCAGCATGACAACACTCGGCCACATGTTGCAAAATCGGTCAAAACCTACTTGGAAACGCTGAAATGGGAAGTCCTACCCCACCCGCCGTATTCACAGGACATTGCTCCTTCCGATTAGCACTTGTTCCGATCGATGACTCATGGCCTGGCTGAGCAGCACTTCTAATCTTATGAAGATGCCAAAAAATGGATCGATTCGTGGATAACTTCAAAAGATGAGTCGTTCTTTCGACATGGTATTCGTATGCTGCCAGAAAGATGGGAGAAAGTAGTGGCTAGCGATGGACAATACTTTCAATGACATGTTCTTTACTAATTTTTTAAGTATTTATTTTCACGAAAAAACAGCGAGAAATTATTCAAGTCCCTAATACTTTGTTGACTGCATCCTTATTATTTATTTCATATTAATTTGCAACTGTAATAAAAATAGTGACAATCAAAAAAATCAATCACAAGATATTTCTGGCCTAAATCCTTAACATTACTGCACTTTAAACAAGAAAAACTTCTGAAAATTGAATACTAGCTCTGTAGTATTCTTTTAAATCCTTTGGGATAATATTATTATATTATTAATAATATTGTAATATTATATATATAATATTATTATAGTAGAACGTGAAAACAATTGCTGATAATTGAATGCTAGGTATAGCCTTTATTATTATTTTTTGTTCAATCCCTCAAAAACCAATTTTTTGAAACATGAAATAATTGTTGAAACTTTAATTAGAGCTCTGCCTTGGAATACCTTCGGGTAATGTAAGGACTTGTTCATATATATTGTATACATATTGTTCATTTATGTATGTGAAAGAGATTTTAAATAAACGGAGAATAAGAAAAAAAAATAAAAAAAAAAATTATTCAATATTGCCGAAATCAAAACGTGAACAAACTGCTAATAACTAAACTTGCACAACTAATTTTATTTAACTTTAAAGCTTTAATGGCAGGAATAGAGTCATTATTCCATTTTATCTCACCTGAGATATGCTTAAAAATAAAATTTGCAAAACATCAATTTTCTTAAAATTACAAAACTTGACTAACACTACTATGATTTTCACCGGCTTTTTTTCGTAATCAAGGATGGAAGTGAGGAATGAGAAATATTTATATATTTTTTTCTTTCTTTTATTTTTTTATTAAGACTACTTATTAGTCATATACATAAAATTGAACAATGTATTTTTATCATAGAGACTGGTCTATTGTGATACAGCAACAAACTTATGTTCAATTAGGGATTGATAAATTATTTGCCACTTCTATAAATTTTTTTTATTGAAAACTAGTTTCGAATGTTATACATTCATGCTCAGTTCTAAAAACACACAAAAAATTCAAAAATAAGCAATTCAAAATATAGTTTGGTATTATTATACATATTAAATTAGATTAATATAAATCAGTATCATAAAACATTTATGAATTATGAATTTAATTAAGACAAGAAATCAAATACATGTTGGTACTCACCAAGGTTTAAATGGATTATATAAAACAGAAAAGTTTGTACTGGTTTCTTCTAGCATTGAACTAACAATGAACGAAAGGTAGGTACAGGGTTTTTCCAGTAATGCCGGTGAGTTATTATTTTTTCTGTTATAGATGGGAATAAATTTAAGATTGGACTATTGGAGATATTTATTTGGTCATTTAAGCAAAAATCTGGATTGGATTTGAAGGAAGTGCGTGCTTCATAATATTTAATTTGAGGCTGTTTTCAACGCGATGTATTAATATAGCTTCTGAGTCTTTGATGAATTTATGATTTATTTCATTTAAACGAATTGTAAAGTTGGAATTTTCTGTCTTATTATTATATGCACGTATTTGTTCCTTTAATCTCTGCTTTAGTAGTTAGTGCCTTAAAATAACTAATTAGTAATTAATATATAATATATATAAAATAATTAGTAATTAGTGCCTTTAAATAACTTGCATAACTTATTTTTTTTTTAACTCAAAAGCAGGGGTTGCCGGATTTTTAGATAACTGGGCGTACCTCTTTCTTATCTTATCATATTAGTAATAAAAATTCTTCTTCATAAAAAAACTACAAACTGATTTACAAAAGTTTATTAAATAAACAAATATAAATATGCTATAATATATATTATAATAAATATGCTTGAGAAAATAATAAATTTAAAATAACGTTAAAAAATCCAAAATCAAAATTGAAATTTATATCACATAACAACGCCAATAGTAAGATTAACGATACCGAAAGTTCTGTAGATTAGAGTGTATCCATCAAACATAAGAAATTTGGATGTTCTCGCTTACCACCATTGGTACGCTTTTCGGGATCTGGAAACCTCTGCTCAGAAGAATTGTTGACTAGAATTGAAATATATTAAATTTTATCTCGTTTACGTAATGTTTAATAAACAAATTTAAAAAACATCCATTTTTTTTTTTTAAATAGGAAACTTAATACCACAGTCATTCCAAATACTATCAAAGGTTTTTCTAATTATTAGTTATTTATAAGGTTTTAGCTATTTGTTTTTTGTGTAAAGATGTTTTAGGTTATTTCTTGAAGATCAATGTGTAGTTTACTTGAATAAGAGGTCTCGCCAGTGATCGGATATTTGTAACAATTACATTAACTAATTGGGGATTGATAAATTATTTGCCACTTCTATAATTTTGTTTTTATTGAAAACTAGTTTCAAATGTTATACGTTCATCTTCAGTTCTAAAAACACACAAAAAATCAAAAATAAGCAATTCAAAATATAGTTTGGTATTATTATACATATTAAATTAAATTTATATAATATAATAGAATTATAAAACATTTATGAATTATGAATATAATTAAGACAAGAAATCGAATACATGTTGGTACTCACCAAGGTTTAAGTAGATTATATCAAACAGAAAATTTTGAATTGGTTTGTTTTCGCACTGAACTAGCAGTGGAAGAAAGGTGGGGATGTTTACAGGTATACGGTTTAAGGGTCGGGTTTTTTTCAGTAATTGCGGTGAGTAATTGTTTTTTCTGTTATAGATGAGAATAATTTTAAAATTGGACTATTGGAGATATTTATTTGCTCATTTAAGCAAAAATATGGATTGGATTTGAAGGATTTTATTATTTCAAGTGCTGCATAATATTTAATTTGAGGCTGTTTTCAACATGATGTATTAATTTAACTTCTGAGTCTTTGACGAATTTATGTTGTTTTTTTCATTTAAATGAAGTCTCTGTGTTATTATTATATGCACGTATATGTTCCTTTAATCTCTGCTTTAGTGGTCTTCCAGTTTTTCTCGCGTAATTGGCTGCACAATCACTAAAATTTAGTTCGTATACTCCGTCATTAGTTGACCATCATGCGGATGTCAACTTATTACACTAACTGTTATTTTTGAGATCATAAAAAAATGTTTTGATAGTAAAAGCTATTTTTTTAACAATAAGCTTGATACCCGCGTTCCATAGGGTGGGTGGGTAAGAGGAGAGGAGGAGGGGAGGATTTTTGAATGTATTGGAACGTTCTAAAAATAGTAGTAGCTATGGAGAGGACAGAGGTCTTTCAAAAAGTCCTTATTTCAAAAATAGTCAAGTCCAGTCCGAATTTCGGTATCGCCGCCTCCTATTACATACACAATAATTATTTCATTTAAAATAACCGGTTATTACTCCGTTTTTTACTAAAATTATCCCGTTATTTGTATCAGATAATTGAAATTAAAATGACAGGAATAACGGATAACCGAGTTTTTCACAAAACCTCCTCCTGGTTCAGAGGATCTAATAACGTTTGAGAGAAAGCAGAAAAATATGATCCAAACATCCCTCCCGACGGAAAACAAGGGGAGGGACTAAAATTGTATCCGCAAGTAAACAGAGTGGTATGAGTGGTTATGGGTGGGGGGAGGGAGAGACCGAGAAGGGTTAAGGGGGGAATCTAGCTTGAGTGGGACGTGCCTTCAGCACTGTTCCCAACTGAGCTTTATTACGTCACCGCTCTGATACCGATTCCACGGGAACAATAACTGTCCGATTTCGAAGTTTGATTTAATTAGAGGTAAAGCATATCAGGTGTTAAGACCGTAAAGTTTAAGTGCCGTAAAAGTCAATGTATTTATTAATTAAGGAACATGAAGTGTAGTTCATCCTTGTTATGAAGGTTGTTTAGGATCTTGACGAAAAATTCCTATATCAGGTCATACGCAAAATAACATTTATAAATTTAATAATGTAACGAAGATGTTTACATATATTCTTGCTCTCTGAGCTATCCTTCTCTGTCCGACTGAGCTTGGTGATTATATAGATCAGGTGTTCCCAGACCATTGTACCCTTAGCACTCGTGGTATGCAAGGAAGTTCTAGGTGGTTCGCAAACAAAAGTCATAAATAAAATCATCTTTTTAACACGTTCAATGAGGGATAACAATTCTTTAAAAAATATACTAGTTCACACGTTGTATATACTTTTGCCAATTTTTTTTATTTTTTTTTATAGATTCTAGTGCGCTGAGTACGGGAAAAATATTGAAAAAAAATCTGTCACGTCTAGTTCAAAAATATATATTGAATATTTTAAAACAAATAATAGCACAATATATAAAAAGAAAAAAAAATAGAACTGATTGATTTCTATGATTGACAAGACGCGTGTTGTGATATGTTCGAGGCCTAGTCAGGCATGGCTCCTTACTATAGTAATTCACATCTCAGTTCGTATACATGTTGTACTTTAAATATTTCGGTTTAACTTGAAAAGTAAATTTGACAGAGGAAATAACCAGGTAGATTCTTATTCTGGATTAAAAATCCTTCAAAAAATCCTGAAATGATTTCTGGAAATGTTGAACTGTGTCCATCAGGTAACATTAACTTTGAAGTCAGTTACGTTTTTTTACAGGGTATTTCTTTTAAAGCTTATATCTTTATACATACTCAATTAATTTTAAAGCGGAAGGTCTCATTTTAAAGGAAATTTAATTGCCTTAAATTTTGACTTTTTTACTTTTTCATTAAAGCCAACGGGAACTTCATTTTTATCAAAGTTCTATTGAAAAACACTGTGTTTCGTTTTTCCCGTTTTCCGCGATGGAAAAAAAAACGGGTAGTCGTCTCAGTATGTTGATAGTGATTTAAAGAAAAATCATATACATCTCATGGTATAACAAAAAAAAAGTCAAATTTTGTAAACTTGTGTTATTATCAAATGTATCAAATTACAAGGTGAGCAAACACGATCTACAATTAATAAAAATGGTTCAGGATGGTTACCGTAGTAAAGGATAAAACATGCAGTGTTGAAGACATAAGAATCATGTTGAGCTCCTTCAAGCCTAACATTGATGCTCTGATCGTAAATAAACATCAACATACTTCCAACTGAAAAATATTGTTTAAATTTCCTATTTTTGATAGATACAATTTTATCTGCCAAATTTTTGGTATTGTTAATCGTAATATTGTTGTTGTTGTATAATATAAATTTCTCTTTTGTTTTTTGGATTTTTGAACTTTATTTTCAATTAATTATTTTCTTGAGCACAGAAAGGGAAATGTGTTAGATGAAAATTAATTGATTAATTGCACAATTACGAAAACAAAAATAAATAATGCTGTATTCAGCATTAAAAGAAAGTTACAAATATTAATTCTTCTTCTTTATCTTCCCTCTTTAGTGCCTTTCAGCGTAGAGGAGCATTCAGCCAGTAATTCCATTCTTCCCTATTTCTAGCTAGGTTCCTCGCCTGTCTGAGGTCCTTCCCCCTTGTCCTACAGATTCATTCAATGTAGTCGAGATAGGACATCCTAGGGCGACCCCTTGGTCTTCTGCCATTTGGGACATATTCCATGGACTTTAAAGGATCTCTGTGGTCATCCATCCTGATAACATGGCCGAACCACTTTAGCTGACGAGTTTCGAGGAGCTCTTTCAGTGGGGCTATCTGCAGTTTCTAACGAATCATTTCATTTTTGAATTTTATTTTCAATTAATTATTTTCTTAAGCACAGAAAGGGAAATGAGTTAAATGAAAATTAATTAATTAATTGCACAATTACGAAAACAAAAATAAATATTGCTGTATTCAACGTTAAAAAAATTTATAAATATTAATTAATGTTAATAATTACTGATAAATAATATGAAATAAAAATATTAATCCCTTCTCAAAAAACTATTTTACAAAAAAGCATGATTTTTAATTTATGAAAATTAGAACATACATGATAAATCTAAAAATAAAAGTTACAGTAGTATATATTGTTTTTTTTGTTTAATAAACTTTTGTAAATCAGATCGTATTTTTTAATGAAGGAGAATCAATAATACTAATACCATATGGTTAGGGCTCTATTTCCTAAGTACAAAGTACAAGTACAGGTGGACAAATTCGTCTTTAGAGGTTACAGGCAACTTTTCATCATTAGATAATAATAATTTTATTCAATTTCCAATTTACTGTTTTTCAATATTACAATTTTAAATGGTAAAATAAAAAAATTAAAAATAAATTGAATAAAATTATCATAATCTAATGACGACAAGTATTGGTGCCCTCAGATATCTGAAAAGTGGAAATGGTACACATTTTTTATCACGAGATTTTCAAAAAACTTATTATCTATAATAAATCCTTCTCTACTCTCTTTCGGGCCTTGTGGGCGGTCTTGCTACTTTAATGAAATATGGTCATTGAATACAGTTCAAAACTTTAAATAAACCGATATTTTTGAGGTTCAGCACCCAAATCACAGACCACACTGGATTGATCCTCGGAACTTGATATTACCATCCGACATTTAGTCTAAAAAAAGGTTTCATACGATCAAATCTCGGCCACTTATGTCGATAGAGGAAAAATATCAAGTTTTTTTGGAATCACTATATCAAAGTATTAAAAAAAAATAATACAAAAATAATCTAAATAAGTAATAAACCATAGAGTAATAATTTACAGGATTATTATTATTTGTAACTTTAGAGCAAATGACCAAGGCATCAAAACCGTTTAAAATAAATCAATAAGAAAAAAAATGTAGTCGTATATCAAAAATTATAATACTGATAGCTAAAATAGTTTTTCATGTAAAATAAAAAACTAAATATGCACATATATATGTAATTATATTTTTTCAAATATGCAACAAAATATGAGATATGTTTAAAAATAAAAATCCTGAATGTTGATGAAATATACTTAACACCTAAATACCTAAAAAAAATATTCCTAAATAAATAATTATACAAATATCAAAGAAAAAATTACAAAATAATTAACATTTATAATTATGTAATAATTCAAAAGATCATATTTATATGTGAAATAAAACTTCAAATATGTACGTTTCTATGTATCGATTTTTTCATAAATTAAAGAGAATATATTTTCAAAAATTTAATAATGTACGTAAATACTTCTCACAGCTAACAGATCAAAATATCTCGGTATCCGCGAAAAGCTTTGTTAAAAAATTCGCAAATGTATTTCGACGCTAGGATTTTTGTGGTCGAATTATTTTTCGGCATTTTAGCAACAAACAAAATAGGACACTAGCCCATGGAATGTGAAAAATTCTGAATAATAAAAAGAGAATTGGTAGGGGGAGCAACATTAGCCATTCTCGGAAAATTGAATAAAAATGTCAGGAATATGGAATTTCTTCAGTTCTTTCTCATGTTTTTAAATGTTCAATATGAATACTCTTTGTTGTCTAAATATATGCTCCGAATATATACAATAAAAAATGCTTTATTTGTTTTTAAATTGTATGAAACGGAAAGTAAAACGTCGAAAAATAGTTTACAAGGCTTAGAAAAAAATATTTGAACACATATAAATCCGCTCCCTACCGATAGCAAACATGGAGCAACAAAATAAATCCTTAAACCATTTTAATCCGGCTAGCAGTTTTGTTTTCATTTGAAATGTGATATTCAACTCCGAAATTCCCTTAAAAGTAGATTCTCCAGTTTGACTGAAGATAAAAGATTCTTTTACCTCAAATGCAGGGCTGTAACTAGGATTGCGAGTGGGGCAAGCTTAATTTTTCCGTCCCTTCTTTCATCTACCTCCCAAGGAAAGTCAAAAGTTTCCAGTATTTTAGGTATTTTTCGATACAAATATCTTCATCTCATAGCATAAACTCATGTATTGGTTGAATTAAGGTCAAAACGATCAAAAAGTAGGAAATAATATTTTTTTAATAACCTAAAAATAAAATCTTGCTGGAAATTAGCCGTCTTTTAAATTCTGCCGTCCGGGGCAAATACCCTATTTGCCCTCTTTTTCTCCTTTAGTTCCTGTTTTTAATAACTCGATTTTAAACTAGGTCTCTTACATATTTGTGGAAAGACATCTAGAAGAATAATGGGATACGTTGTCATGTCTATATTAGGTATACACTTTTTTTTTCTCTGACGAAGAGGTTTTTTGTTCCCCTTTTGATACCGACAATCGGAGTGCGCGACGTGTCTGTCGCCGATTTTGAAAAACGTTTTTTAGGTGATTCTATATCGAAAAAAGTTTACCCATATCCTACCGTTTTTTTTTTTTCCAATGGGCCTTAGGAACTAAAAAAATAAAAATAAAACAAGTTGAAAATGCTATCTTTTATTTGAAAAATGATACTGACATGTTTTTTCCAGCTAAATATTGATTTTTTAGATTATTTTTTACCCTTTTGATACCGACAATCGGAGTGCGCGATGTGTCTGCCGCCGATTTTGAAAAACTTTTTTTGGGTGATTCTATATCGAAAAAAGTCGACCCATATCCTTCCGTTTTTTCCAATGGGTCTTAGGAACTAAAAAAACAAAAATAAAACAAGTTGAAAATGCTGTGTTTTATATCTTTTATTTGAAAAATGATACTGACATGTTTTTTCCAGCTAAACATTGATTTTTTAAATTATTTTTTATCCTTTATATTATAGAGGAAAAATGCAAGCATTATAAAGTTATTGATTTTTAGTCAAGTGAATTTTAAAAAGTGCTTAAATTAGTAAACAAGGCTTATACATTTTTCCACACCAATTTGGAATACACCAATTAAATGACAGATTTGGATTCAGCACATCGAAAAACCCTACTGTTGACAAAATCAACGATAAAAAAAAAAAGGTTCTGAGTGTGCTCATAATTTTAAAGCCACAAAATTACGTTTGGGTTTGAAGCTCTGTATCCCGTCTTCAGTTTATCCGATATTATTTCCGACGTTCTTGGACTCGTTAAAAAGAGG
Organism: Rhaphigaster nebulosa; assembly: GCA_948150685.1. NCBI lineage: Eukaryota > Metazoa > Arthropoda > Insecta > Hemiptera > Pentatomidae > Rhaphigaster > Rhaphigaster nebulosa. The sequence goes on along the minus strand of OX411312.1, from coordinate 43,999,335 downwards.
GGAATTTCTTCTTTCCTTACGTATAAAGAACTATTGCATTATCTAAAAAGGTATATTTAAAAAAAAGGCGATTACCATATAAAAACAAAATTGAAGTTTTCTGCGGATAACGTAGGTTTTAAAGCACAGTTTTAAAGCAAATCACGTAGTTTAAAAACCTTTGCCGATGCCTCAAATTTGATTTGAATTGTTCAAATGGGTTCAGATTTATACATGGCAAAATGTTGTTAAATTAATTGTTAATTAATAATACAAATCATTCCATAGAAGAATACTATTTTCATTACGTACAAGCCAGTATACCCTTCAAATCGCTCTAAAATTCAATTAATTTATTTTTTTAAATTAGATCACTCGAAAATTTACTATTTCTTGATCATGAATAATCTTTTTTCATTAAACATAAATTCGCCCTTAAATGCCAGGTTTTTATTCTTGGTCATAATTATTACTTACTTTCCTTAATTTTACTTTCCTCCGTTGTGATCTAACCATTCTGGAGGGTCATACCTTGCCACTAATGAGGTAGTTGTTTTTGATTTAGGTCTCAATTTAATTAGAGTATGTTCATTCCATGTGTAAATCGTGGAAATGTCCACCCTTTGTTCCTAGAAAAGGAGTTGGTGTAAAAGATAACGATATAATAATAATATACGATTCATAATAATAATAATAATAATACGATTCCACTTTCCTCATTGGATTCTCTGTTATTTTATATATATACTTCAGAATTTACATATACATACAAGTATAACTGGTAAAAATACTTGTAGGAAGATTTGTTTTTAGAGGTTACAGGTTATTTATCGTCTTAAGATAATAATAATTTTATTCAATATTTTTTTTAATTTACTATTTTTAAAATAACTATTTTAAATGTCTATTAGTAAGTCATAGGCTAACAGGAGTTTATATGAAGTAAAGTACAAGATGCTATAGAGCTGTTAAATATGGTTAAAACATAGTTATAATATTGAAACACGATAACACTTAAAATAGTTATATTAAAAAGCAGTAAATTAAAAAAAAATTAATACAATTATTATTATCTAATGACGATAAGTAACTTATAACTTCTCAACACGAACCATTCCGCTTGTACTTTTCTCACTTAAACTTGTACATTTGTACTTTATTATGAAATAGGGCCCTGTGGTCTTAAGATTTATCCTGTTAGCATTTTCATCACCAAGAAAATGACATAACTTTTTTACTTCATTCCGATTATTAGATTAACTATAATTAGGTTTCGATTAACAAGTAAAGAGGGACGTGTTGAAAGAAACTAAAACAAAAAAAGACATAAAATTACTCACCGGCATTATTGGAAAAACCCTGACCCTTGAACCGTTTACCTAAAAACATCCTACCTACCTTTCGTTCATTGTTAGTTCAATGCGAGAAGAAATTAGTACAAACTTTTCTGTTTGATATAATCCATTTGAACCTTGGTGAGTACCATCATGTATTTGATTTCTTGTCTTAATTAAATTCATAATTCATGAATGTTTTATAATACTGATTTATATTAATCTAATTTAATATGTATAATAATACCAAACTATATTTTGAATTCCTTATTTGTGAAATTTTTTGTGTGTTTTTAGAACTGAGGATGAATGTAAAACATTCGAAACTAGTTTGCAATAAAACAAATATATAGAAGTGGCAAATAATTTATCAATCCCTAATATAAAATTTTGATGATATTTTATTGGTCGATTCTATACAAATCAGAAATCCAGCCAATTGGAAGTTAATTACAAACCAGTCCAGGTTTTACTAATTTATACACCACCAAGACTGAATTTATACACATAAATGCAGTCTAGAAATATTAAATGAAATAAAATGAATAAATAATCCTTATTTCAAGACAGATGTCCTCTAGAAATAATAAAAATATTCAAATCCTGTAACATATATCTTCTTGAACTGCAGACACAATATTAATCCTTACATTGGCTAATTCGTTTTCTATCAGGGGCTACAGGGTCTGAGAGACTCCATGGATAAAAACCAGTTTTTCTTTAGACGATTTTTTTATTGATGATTTAAAAGAGAGGATCTGGCAAGAAATCAATGGCATTCCACCAGAAATAACTTTAAAGATGATGGAAAGTTTTTCTCGATGTGTTACCTATAACGGCCGGCATTTTGAAGAAGTAATTTTTAGAACCAACGGACATTTTTTTTATTGTTCTTTTTGAAAATTAAATATTTTTAATTAATAATTTTGTTATAACCAAAAAGACATTGGTTTGTTGTTTACAGCCCCTCAAAATGGGACGGTTATTTTTTGCTCACCCTGTATATGCATATTAGTATGAATAAACATAAATTATGACTACATTTTCCATACACATCAGAACAAGAGTTTTTAGGCCTCACGGTAAGATTGGAGGATTTCTTCACCTTAGAAAAACTCTTATTGAGAAATAAACATCTAACCAATTTATATGTTATAGTTATATTGAATAATTCTTAATGAGTCTTATTTTTAATTAATTTAGACACATTTTAAATATAAAAATCACATTGGAAATTTGATAGAACATAAAATATTTTCTCTTGATAACGACGCTTCTGACAAATAATTACTGTTTATCTTATAACAGTAATATAATCATATAATAAAATTGTTGTTAAAAAAACGACTGTACAGCGTATAAGTATTATCATTTATTATCCAAGTTGACTAATATAATAAAATGATTTCCAAGAATGGCTAGATCCTCGGGTACTTCTTTTCATATATACGGAAGATTGATTTTCAGAAGGTGGGGTAATAAATGGAGTTTAAATGTGTTAGATATGAGGTTTTCCAAATAGAAATGAGTGAGAAATTCCAAAAGGAAGTAGCACGAAAGATAAAGGATTTTTCAAAAGTATCAGTTCAATGAGGAAGGGATATGAAAATTGGTAAGTTGTGATCTTGTTTTTAAAGGGAGGATAGAAAAACTCGTGCTGAGGAGTTCTGAAATGTAGAAAGATTTTTTGTTTCATAAGGATTGGAATAAAAAGGCTCTAGGGAGATATTTTCGTCAGAAATAATGATGAAGTCATTATTGTTCGGGATTAGTATTTCCCACATCAACAGCCAAATACAAAGTAATTGAACAAGGATAGTAAGTCACTCAATAGTCAATAGTAGTACCATACAATACAAACTGATCTGTTTCTAAGTAATGTATTATTTCTATTTGGTTAGTTTGTATTAGGCTGTCGAATTGGGATGTAATATCCAAGAAAAAATTAATGGTTTTCTTATTTATAAAATTTGATGCTTACAATAAGTACTTTCTTTATTTTATTTTATTAAAGCAAGTAAAATTTATAAGCATATTTATTTATTTTGAATACCCTGTTTTATAATTTTGTTCACAAATTTCAGATGAATTTCTTTTTAAAATATTCTTTTTGCTGTTCCATTTTTGATGCTTTTATATGCCATTGTCCTCATCATATAAAACAGGGCAGCATATTAAATATGTGCATTTCTCACAGTTTTTAGCATTTTTCTTCAGTTTTATTCTTTTTATTGTTTTTAAGAGGAACAATTTTTATAAGAAAAGAATGGCTAAATGTTACCAGATAGTGTTTTCGTAATTTTTACATAATTTTGAAAAGGATCAAAATTCTGACATAACTTTTCACTATACTATAAACATTTTCACTATACTAATGATAATGATTGATACAAAACTGTTTTTTAATTTTTATTTTTTTGTTGACGAACGCATAATAGTATAGAAGGATCAATCCCTTATTTATTTTTTTGTAGTTTAATTAGACAGGAAAAATGATGAAACATATTGTTTTCAAATGAGGGCAGTGCTAAAAAACGGGTTAATGTGCTTTGTTCCTTAATCCTTATTGGTGAATAATAATAAACCATTAAAAATGTATTGCTTTTTCTGCTTTCGGATCGCCAAACGATATTTTAATGTAGATTACTGCCAAGGTAATGAAGACAATTATTATATAGATAATATACAACAATTATACATATGATACAATCATACGATTACTTTATTCCGGTGATAATCCAGATGAACAAAGTTGAGAAAGGGAATAAAATAAAAGGTACGTTGATAAAATAACCAACCTGGTGTTGGTGGAGGGGGCAGCAGAGGACCGAACGAAAAGAGAGACCTGATGAACTAGTTAGCGAAGTTAGCTGCTGCAGATGGAAACAGCGCTAAATTGCCTCGCACAGAACAATAATTGCAATAGGCAACCCTTCCGGATTCGTCCCTTTCCCCCCCCCCCCCCTCAGGCCCCTAATAATCGATCGTTCTTCTGTAACTTACAGGGTTTTTTTTTTTGTTCTTAATTTTTTCTTCTTTTTTTCCGATTGGTAAAACGAATCTGTTAAGATTTGCTCAATGAAACACTAATCTAGAACCAACTTTATTGCATAAGTAATATTTCATAAATGAGAGTTAGTATTCACTTCATTTTTGAGCAATCTATTTTACTAATAAAAATTAAAATTACCTAATTGTTGATTAATCAGAGGTAATTGCAATGTCTTTTAACTATTAGTGCGAAGATTTGCAATTATTGCAGATATTTATAAAGATTGAAGAACCTTCTAAATTAAAGTATGATTATTAATTTCGAATAAACACCGTCTGTGAAAATCAGAGCCATCCATACTCGACACTGCTCGGTGAGGAATATATGTCATTGTATTGCCTTAAATACAAAACCGGATTGGCGATAAGTCGCCAGGAAACCTTAAAGACATCCTCCAAGGTAGTGAATATAGTGTTGAAAAACTAAGAACTTCTTGAAGAAGATTGGGCAATATCGAGCTGTTAAAATCAAAATAAATAACAATCAAATTAATGCAATATCTCTTAATTATTATATATTAATTGTTATTTCTAGTTTATGATATATAATTGATTTTTTTTGTTTTTATATTTTTTTTTTTTTATTTTTATTTATAATTGTTCTATTTATTTTTTCAGTAATGTAAGTTTCAGTTTAGCCTATTGATTCTATATTGAAAAAAAGTTGACCCATATCCTACCGTTTTTTTCCAATGGGCCTAAGGAACTGAAAAAAAAAGATAAAACAAGTTGAAAATGCTCTTATTTGAAAAATGATACCGACATGTGTTTTCAGCTAAAAATTTATTTTTTAGATTATACTAGAGGAAAATGTAAGCATTAAAAAATTAATTGATTTTTGGTCAAGTGAATTTTAAAAAGTGCTTAAATTAGTGAACAAGGCTTATAAATTTTTCCACACCAAAAACGATGACAAATTTGGACTCAGCACATCGAAAAACCCTACTGTTGACAAAATCAACAAAAAAAAAAAAAAAAAAAAACGCGGTTCCGAGTGTGCTCATAATTTTAAAGCCACAAAATTACGTTTGGGTTTGAAGCTCTGTATCCCGTCTTCAGTTTATCCGATATTATTTCCGACGTTCTTGGACTCGTTAAAAAGAGGGGAATTTCTTCTTTCCTTACGTATAAAGAACTATTGCATCATCTTAAAAGGTATATTTAAAAAAAAAAAAAGGCGATCACCATATAAAAACAAAATTGAAGTTTTTTGCGAATAACGTAGGTTTTAAAGCAAATCAAGTAGTTTAAAAATCTTTGCCGATGCCTCAAATTTAGGGGCAATATCAAGCTGTTAAAATTAAAATGAATAACAATCAAATTAATGCAATATCTCTTAATTATTATATATTAGTTGTTATTTCTAGTTTATGATATATAATTTGTTCTGTTTATTTTTTCAGTAATGTAAGTTTCAGTTTAGCGTTTTATTAGAATTTGAATTTGAATAAGTATAATGATGATTGTGTAAGTAGAGACATACTCTATTTGTATAGGGTCCTTCACTAGAAACAAATATAAATATATATATATATATATATATATATATATATATATATATATATATATATATACACTAAACTTAGATTGTGCTTCTGGGCGTTGACTTCTCATTTTTTCTCCTTAGTTGGGTACCCGATCCATCTTCAGGACAACTGATCCTTATTCTAAGGTATCACGTCAAGCTGTCACCTCCTTTGGCTAAGTAATTGACTTGTTGCCCTTAAAGTTGCCTCATGTCATTGCTAGTTTAGCGACCTTTAATGATTCTGCTTTGTGAGTTTGATCATGGAGTTGTTCTGCATCGATCATTGGCGCTTTTCAGCTCCCGAGGGAGCCAATAATAGAACAAAGAAAAGGCAATCTCACTTTCTTTTATGTTCCTAGAAATTCGAACAAGATTTATTCGAAAATCTGATCATATACTAATATAAATATCTTTTAACGTTAAACGTAGTATTTTTAGTAACGAATGTGGAAAATCGCATACTTGCAATTTTCTGAAAATAAAATAAAATCATATAAACACAAATATAGGGCTCAGTTATAAAAAATATATTCGAAATGGAGAAGTTAAAAGTAAAACATAATGCTCTTTCATGCTCTCCTAAAAAGCAGCTTTATTCCCCTTCGCATCATAAATGTGGCGGGGACGATATCCTCAGATTAGATTATATATTTTTTTTTTTAATTTGTTTTAAACTTAAAATGGTAACGTCATGTTCAATCAGATGCAATCGGGTATCGATACAAATTATACTCGCAAACTCAAATAACATAAATCACGTAAAGTTTTGATATTTATAGCTAACAAAAAGTTATATCAATTATATACTCTAAATTCGAAAAATAATAACTGTTATTCAATAATGGATGCTAAAACAATTTCTTATATGCTTATTAAATATCACATAATTCAACCAATAACAGGGCTTTGCCCCATCTTCAAAAAATGCCTACAATATAATTTAATTTGATTACAAATATTATTACATTTTTTTTTTGTATTTCTTTAGGGCAATTTATGGACCACGTTGCTTGTGTTCTAGCTGCATGTTTCTGGTTGTCATAGCCGCGATTAGAGTTCTGAGTGGTGGATTTGATGGTTGCTTTCTTATATGTGCCTTGAGCTTTTCTGATGGCCAAGTAGTCCTTCATTTTCAAGCTAAATTCAATCCTGCGCTCCTCAGATCATTTCTCGGTCTCGTCCTTTGGTCTGTGGGTAGTTTCTGTGAGGGACGTTACGAAAGGTGCAGTTTTGACAGTTATATGATAGTCACTCCGGTCATCTATGTCATTTTGATTAATATGGAGTTCCGCAAGATCCTTCTATATTTGCTTAATCCACAAGAATCCAGTGGCTTCGCCCTTGTTAGCAATCTTGAAGATCCTATGGGACAACCTGGACAGGTGTCCACATAAAGTCAGTCGCCTTCTTCTGATAGCATCTATGAGGTTTTCTTGATGCTGGTAGAGCTCACAATTTGGTTTATCTTATCGTCTTCCATCTGGTAGAATCCGTGGTCCTACTATCCTTCTCAGGAACTTTCTTTCTTGTCCCTCAAGGGCTCTTAATGGAGTCTTCTTCGTTATATATAGACACTCTTCTGCATAAAGAACTGAAGGTCTAACTACTGCATTGTTGTCTTAGTTTGACATTCATCGATAAATGTTTGGAAGCGTACAGTTTTCTACAGGCATGGTATGATTTGTATAGTTTGAGTCTCCTGTGTTCGAGAGCCAAAAACGTGGATAGTTGAAATATGTGAGGTTAAATAAAGCCATATAAGGAAGAAAGAAATTTTTTCGCATCCGTTTCTGAATAACAAAAGGTTATATTTTATTCATTTGCAAATCATAGATTTCAATTTTTAACATCATCTAATTAATCATTCTTGAAAAATTTTAAAGTCCTTGTTTCACTGATACACACATCATTTTCATTTCCATCACGTCCTTTGACCAAATTATTAACTAAAACTAATCAACTTTCCGTTTCATATTTAATAGGGATTTAAATCACATGTTTATTTATTATTCACCCAAATATCAGAGCCTAATTAGGATAAGGGGCACTTAACTTGAAACGATTTATTAAGTCCTCTATAGAGAAGGCTTTGAATATTCAACTTCGAGATTCCGCTCAGACGGTGATAACCAGTGAAGGCTTTGCTCGAGAATTTGGTTGCGGGGAACTTTATTCCGAGGGAAAGACTAGCAAAATTATTTAATCCCGGTTGATGAATGCAGAATGGGGTAAACAAGATTAATTTCTAATGAGAGAATAAAGAGGTTTAGGGAAGAGAGGGGTTGGGGAATTCCTTTGAAATAAAGTTAAGTAGGCGTCGCTCCTCCGATAGCCGTCATGTTATTCTCAAAATTCTCGTTCCCTACAAGTCTTAGCATGGAACTTCAAGTACCGGTATTTCTAGTATGTTATACAGTTAGTTAAATATAGTCGAGTATCTCATATTGATCTTTTATACTTGGGAAGGACCCCGCTGTATTTACTGGGAAAAGTGATTTCAATCCCCTGAATCAATGCCCTGAAACAATGCAGTGAGCTAGTTTCTGTCAATCTGAACAAAAGGATCTAAGACCACAAAAAATTTCTATGTCAGGATTTTGAGTTATTCGCGTCTGAATGTCTCATTTAACCTATGATATATCGGAATGATTGGGCATGGGATACAATTAAGTATTCAACGATGTATTTATTTCGATTCTGACTGGTTCAGATCTATAGAAATATATATATATATATATATATATATATATATATATATATATATTTATATGGATCATTCTCATGAGGCTTGTCAAATCAAAGAAAAACATCCTGTCTTTCGGCTTTAGAGATTGTTTTTACATGCCTCTAATCATTATGAAGTTGACTCCAATTTTCGTACATTTTATCAATGAGTATTTTGGGATTATCTTTTTATTATGATTGATCCCAAACTAACAAAATTATAAACCAAACCTTAAAAAATAGAATTTATTGAATTTTTATTGCCGAGTTATGGTCTTATAAAATGTCTAATCGGCCGCCATTTTGAAACAAACCGACGGACGGTAATGTCGAGTTCCAAGGGTCTTTATAAATGACCGAACAATGGACTTCTGAGATCTTTAACCCGCAATTATATAGATTTTTTGTTTTTCATTTTTTTTTTAATGCCTTGTTATGCTGATTCCAAAACATTTTGCATTTCCCCTCTATCTTTATAAATGACCAAGTTATGGACTTATGAGATCTTTAATCGGCTGCCATTTTGAAACAAAAAGACGGATGGTAATGTCCAGTTCCGAGGTTCATCCTGGGGTGATCTGTGACTTTGGTGCCGAAACTCAAGAAAATCAATCCAGTAGTTTTGGAGAAAATCTCTGGACGGCATACGGACGGATTTTTTTTTTATTCGATATATGGATTATACTTATCTTGAAACGCAAAATCTCAAATTTTGATTGGGGGTTAAAATTTGTTATTCCTTGGTCGATAACAAAGGCCTATTATTGAAAATAATAAACCAAAATCTTTCGAATAGAACTTGTAGAGCATCAAATTTTGTATTTAGAGAGTACCTTATCCATATTGCAAATATAGGTCTCACCGATTTTTAAGTTCACCATTTGATTGTGGGTTAAACATTAAAAAATTTCACATTTGAAATAAAGTGAAAGGAATAAATCAAGGCAAACTTCACGAAATGGTTATGGTAAATATCTCACGTTTCGTAGTATAAGTCAGCTGCTGAATTTCCCTTTATCATAATGTCTCTAACCTCCAGCCCGTAAGTGGTGAGAAAAAAGAAAAACTTATTACTTTCGTACTGCACATTAAAGGATAATTTAACCAATTTTTAACAGATTTAAAGATTTTCCTTGTTGTGACTACCCAAGCAGAGTCCATAGAAATGGCCTCTCCCGATTTTTTTTTTTTATCTCAACAAGTTCGAAAGGGCCATCGGCCCTATTACAGATTAATAACTATTACTAATAAGATTGTTTAGTAAAAATGTTAATTAAAAAAATATGATGGTTTATGATGGATAAGGATTAATATAAGTACCAATAATACGGCTATGGAGGAAATGGAAGGAAGGATTATTCCCTTCGGGCTTTCTAATTGATTGAGGGGAAGAGGCCTGTTGTTGGTTGGCTGCTCCGACCTCATGTGATTTATAAGGGATATAAATAAAGATTGTCATTGGTTGCCTTCGACCGGCCCAAGTCGTCGCGAAGTTATTTATAGCAGCGGCTTGGTTGGGACCATCCGCACAAATCGATTCCTTTATCTTCGTCTCGAATCGAACGGGGGTGTAATTAAATGTGTGATGTCAAATCACCTGCAAAGGATAGGGGGTGGTTCCGACTTTCTGAGTGATTTGTCTCAATGGGGTCATGGTAGACAAATCTGATCCTGTTTTCAGCGAGTGATATATAAATAAATAATTTTATTTATGTAATACATAATAATCTCGGCATATAATAATAATAATAATTAACTCTTTATTTATTCCGGGGCAAGTCCCCTTTAGATTAACAATTACAGGCAGTGATAGGTGGGCTTCGGAGCATTAGGATAGATGAAATACGAACATAGAGTTAACAGACAATTAAATAAGAATAGTCAATAAATAAATACAAATGAAAATTATAACTACTCATAATACAGTAACTTCTAGCATAAGAAATAGGTCTTGATGGTCTGAATGTTTACGTCTTAAAATGAAAAACACACGAACTTTTAACATTAATAGGATAGAACAAACAAAATGAAATAAGAATAATTAAAAAGATACATAATCTATTAGTACATATTTAGAAATGTTGATTGAAATGAAAGAAACTCTGTATATAATTCTTTTGGAACTAGATGGAAAGGAAGTGATTGAATATGCGGGATTTGAAGGTGGGAAGAGTATTGGAGAGACGGATGGAAGGACGGAATGGCATTCCATAAGGATGAGGATCGGATAAAAAAGATCTGTCGAAAGCTGCGGATCTGTGGGCCGTTGTATATAAATCTGAAGGCCGAGAACGGTTATGACGAGAACGAACTGAGGATTTGAAATGGAGGATGTCAAAGATATACGATGAGGGATTGGATAACTTGGTAGAGGAAAGATGTCAGGATGCTCTTAAGACGACAGGAAGGAAGCCACTTCAACTCTTCGTAATATCGAGAGACAGAGGCGTAATATAGAGGTTAATAATTAAAACATTCTGGTGCGGTACGCGCAACACAATTTTCACTTACAACCCTAATTTTAGTAGAAATTCATTTATGCTCAAATAGAGTTAGTGAAATTTTAATTCATATTGTTTCCATGGGTATTCCATTTAGTTTTCATTGAAAAACATAAAAGGAGAAATTTATAACTACAACAAACAATTATGTTTATGTTATTTCAACACTCTCCATTAGCTTCTACGACTTTTATATCTTAGATATTAATTTTTCTAAAATATTTAGGTTTCCAACAGTATATATTGTACATATGTAATGGCTACTACTCTTATTTCCGAAAATTTGTTTTCAACCTAGAAAATATTTCTTATTTCTTCTCCGTGGATCGAGCCTGGGGTCGAGAGACAATGGGAAGCCATACAATGGGAACCCTTAAGGCTTGTATACGCAAAAGGTGGAAAGCAGTAGGGTACCGCCGAAAATCTGTTTTACAAGATATTGGATCATCCTGTTCACACAAAAGGCGGTATACCGCAGCGGTACCTAGTGTGTTTACCTCTGTCAGTACTATTTGTTCTGTTTTAGATTACAGATTGGGTGGGGCGGAATTGCAGTACAATAACTGCAAGTCTCTCTCTTAAAGAAATAGCCATACAATTGCTAGATTATTGCTTTAGCGAAAAACTAATTCTATAGATAATTAAACTAGAATACATTATCTTTGCAAAAGTTCCTATTCATTTTTAACAAAGTGGCAATAGTTATGGATATAGAGTCAGGAGAAAATTGAAAACAATATAAAATCTTGGTTTTTGTTTGTCAAATTTTAAGGAGGTTAAACGCTTCTTTTCCTTGGTCGGTTACAAAGGCTTATTGTTGAAAATAATAAACCAAAACAATCATGTTTTGATTAAGTTTCTTATAATAGGTGTTATTCACCTAATTCCTCCCTTTTTTGTTCAATTCATAAGTCCAAGTACTTTTTTTATTGTTTGTTAAAACAATAAATGAAATTGCATCTTCTTGCAGTGATTCTTGGAAGATCTTCCGGAAAAATCTTTTATGAGGACTAGAAAATATATTATCTGTGAAACACTACTGTACACACTAGTATACAGAGTTACTGTAGAATATATACCGCACATAATTCAATGATATCACCCTCCGGTACAGCATAGGTCGTACCGCTGAGGTATGGCTATCGTACCGAACCATATATCGCATACCGGCTTGTGTGTGAACCAGCCTTTAATTGGGGGAAAACCTTGAGGCTGAGCGTGATATTGGTCAAATCGCCTCCATTCACAACCGCAGATCTAGAGAAAGGTTCTTACTATAGTCCATTCGCCAAGAGAATGCCTTAATGTAGTGTGGAAAGACAAAAATAAACAAGATAAAGAGTACATAAATTCTATACGTAAATGACTAACTGGCGGGTTAATTTAATATATTTTAATTTAATTTAGGTTAATTAATCTTAAATGGCAATTAGACCAAATTGGAATGATAGTTCGAGATCTTTCACCAGTATTTTCTTAGCGAACGGACTATAAATATTGAACGCAAGACCCTGCAGGGATTGTAATGGTACAGGCTTTTTTTTTTGTTTCTACGAACATACTGGAAGGTAATATGTATGACCTTCCGGTATGATGAGCAAAAGCGAAGAGTTATTAATATCCTGTTTCACTAAAAAGAACTATCTCTCTCAATTTCGCTCCCTTGTACAGTAAAAGAACGTGATTTACTGAGCTATCTGTCTCTAGATACCAGATTATTTACATAATAAATATGAAGACAATTCGAACAAGATTTTTGTTTATTGTTGAATAAAAACTTTTTGAAGACATTAAAAAGTTTTAGTATTTTGTATTTTGAAATATTTATCGATCCATTCTTCTTAATTCCAAGAGAGTCAACCGGTATAGGAGACTGATAACGGGCCTGCAATTAAGTTAGGACTGTCTTATTCTAGCTCTTGTTATTTTTTATCTTACATTCTCCTTTACTCCTTTTTCTTCTTCTACTCCATTCGCCAGGCGAGATTATCCCGTCCTTAGGGAAATCAAACGGGTCGCCATGGAGATGGCTTTTCCTCGAAATATCACCCCCACCACTTCCATCCACCCTCCTTCACTTTGGCTAAACACTTCCTTTCCTTAAAGCCGCAGCAATATGCAGATCTCCGAAATCTTCATCATAATTTTCTAGGGCTTTTCCTCCTTAACCCAACTGAGGTATACACTTCAAAAAGCCGTAGCAATAATGAAAAGGGAGATGGGATAAAAGGGAAGAGGGATAAAGGAATTTATTAAGCCTCTCAAAGAGGATTTTGGTTACATTGAAATAGCTCATGACAAATACCTCCTCCCCCCCCCCTCTTCTCTTCTCCTTTCCCAACGATCTTAGCGATTTGTTACGTTAGTATTATCCCTTAATCTTCAGTTTCTTTTACCCGATATCCCATTTTAATAATATAACGTTCACTCTTGAAGCCTTTCCTTGGGTACAGTTAAAAAAATTGTTATTTCTTTAGTTTCTATTGAAATAACCAATGAAATATTCTTATACTTACGTTATTACTACGTATTACATTTTTATGTATTTTATAAGTTATCCCATAAATGTCCATACAAACTATATCAAACAAGTAAATTTATCAATACGATATGTGAGATGATCATTTATGATTCATACAATCTTTGAAGCAATAATAAAAAAAGTTAATGCTACTGCGATCGTTTTTGAGGATCAGATTTGAGGATCAGATTCGCTACTTATTTTGATTAATTTGATTTAAACGTATTGATGTAATAAAATACAATTCCCTAATGAAGCTACCTGTTTCCTCAACTAATAAATTGACATAAAAGACCATTTATTTTAGACATATAAAGAGGAAATAAGTAGTTTTATTTTCTTTCACATATCTCCAATAATACAATATTTTTATAAACATTCATTGTATTTCATAAACATGTATTTGTCTTTTTATATTTATTATTTACCTAAACCATAATTTCTGAATGTCTTCATGTTTTGTATGCAATTCTTAAGAAAATTTCATAGCTTTATTTATTTGATGTTTTGATGTCTTTTTGGTCTTAATCTGACTAAAATGTTTTTACTCGGTCATGCGATCCAGCTGTCCAGTACGGATTTGTTGGTTTCTCAAGTCCACAGACACTCCGTCCTGCCATTTTGGCCTGGGTCTTCCCATCCTTTGCAGAACCTCTAACATAGGTATTTTGGAAATTCTGGAATCATCCATTCAAGAGGCATGACCGGCCATGTAGCCATCCAATCTTAATAAACTTAACAACATTCGTCTAGTCCAAGAGTTCATAGTGTTCCCAATTCTTTATTCGTTGCCAGAAATTAATTAAGAATCCTCCGCTCAAATGTTGAAAATTTTACTTCATCTGCATTCGTTTTAGCCCAAGCTTCTGAGCCGTAGATCTACACTGGGCGTTTTAGCGTATCATGGGAAAACGAATTTCAGTTTCGCTGCACAGACATAGTTCGTAGATGTTTTGATAGACCGAAGAAACATTGATTAGCAGCCGTTATCCTTCTTTCGAATTCCACGCTAAGTTCATTCCTAGAACTAAGTTCTGTATCTTGATAAGTAAACGATTCAACGTGCTGGAATAGTGAGCCCAGGATTCTTTATATCCTTCTCTAAAGTCACATTTGCCTCGTTTAGGGCGCGCACTAATCTGGCCGGGAGATCGAAATCATCCATGTTACCTAAAAGTTGGGCCAAGCTGGAAGAGGTAGTCATAGTAGTTTGGATCCCAGAACACCTTACAACTTTTTCACTGCTAGGTTGAAGAGGATATGGGCAAGGGTCTGCTTCTGCCTAATACAACCATTTGTGCAAGAAAGTTCCGAGGCATATGTTCTTACACGTTCTGCGTTCTATGATTTCTCCATTGTCATCCTGATAAGACGTATTAGTATCCTCGGAATCATTACATCTTTCATTACTTTCTTTGGACTCGCTGTCTGCAAAAAAATTATCAACCTATGGAAAAATGTTATATTTTAAATATTTATTTTTTTCTACAGTGACTATAAAGAACTCTTTAAGTACTTTTCGGGCAGCGACTCTAAAGAAAAATATATTATCAAAATACATAACTGCAAGGATAAATAATGAAAAAAATGTAATCAGTTTTAATAATCCCAAAACGTCGAAACATATCATTAAAAAATATCTAAAAATTTGAATTTAAAACATGGAGACCTTCAAATATTTAGAAAAAAATAATCTTCTTGATCCATATTGAATATTTATTTTAAATATTAAGTTTTTATCCATAGATTCGGTTGTTTTATAAGCCTTGTATAATATCCACATTACATTTCATGCTAGGATTTTCCAAGATTCCATATTCCAAATCCAAGATTATTTATTCATAACTTTGTGTTTTTTATTAAACTTTTTCGTTGTTATTTCTTTAATTCAGTTATTACCTAAACAACTTCTATTGCCTACAAGACGGCTAAGCTGTGAAATAAGTTTAACATTTTTACCCTCTCGCTAGGGGCCAATTCCTCCGAGGCCCCCCAGAAAGGAGCTCAGTAAACAAAGAATCCTTCCTCCCTTCCCCCCGGAATGGGAAAGCTAAGCCAATTCTCGGCTGTCTGCAGCAAACCGGATCGTTTGTCATCCGTCCGCTGGCACGAGATATGAGCTGTATCCAAGAGTTAGCTATCTTATTCATGAAGGGGTTTCAGATATTGCCGAGATCACAATCGAACTGGAAGACTCCTAGAAAATTTCAATAAATAAGAAAGTTTAAATTTTTTCATCATTAGAGTAAATATTTATGTAGTAGGTACATACTTTGAAAAATCAAAGCTAAATTTCATGGGTTGAAAAAAAAAATTCAACCAACACATACACAATGTTCAAGATTCGATTTGGATGCCCCTTAAAATTCGTATTTTTTTAAATTTAGGGACGAAACTTGCTGGCGCAAACTGTGTCGCCTGAAGTTCTCTTTGAGCTCATACTCAACCACCATACTTTCTCCTGTAGCTCTCCAGCGCACATAACTTTGGAATTTTCAATTAAATAAGGTTTATTTTATGACGGATTTTTATAGTAAATTAAAATTCTAAAGCGATGATATATCGATGGAAATATCAATCTGACGCTTTGGCAAGACACTAATCACAAAAAAACGCAATCAATGAGATTTTTCCGACAAATTTTCCTAGCTGATTAAATTAGGTATAAAATTAATTCATGCAAAGAGCCCTATGTTATGTATTAACTGAGATAATCCCGTTTTGCTGAAAATACAGAATTCTCAAGTGTGTAATTAATGTTTCTTTTTCCCACGATGGTCTGTCATTGCTGGTTGTACAAAAGCACCACTATTGTATCGAGGATTAACATAAGACACTCAATGTTTCTTGTGAGTTCAGTTGGAATGACGCGCAAACAACAAAAATTGTATTATACACTCTCCACACTTGATAATTTTACCCCGGCCATTTAGTCAAAATGACAATTTGGGCTTATGTTCAAACAGGATTATCTCAGTTAATACTTAAAGTAGGGCTCTGTACAATAGTCAATTTTATAGATAATTCAATTAAATTCAATATTTATTATGGGGTAATTTTTGATAAAATGCTCTCTTTTGGAGGAAAATGAAAATTTGTCTGAAAAAGTCTGATTTATTACGGTTATTTGTAATTAGCGCCTTACCTAAGCGTCAGATCGATATTTTCACAGATATTACATCGCATTAGAATTTGGTTTCCTATAAGAATCCCCATTTCGTTGAAAAATCCAGAGTTGTGTGCGCTGGAGAGCTACTTGAGAAAGATAGGGGGTTGAAAATGTTCTTACTATAAGATAAATGTAAGGTAAAGCAGCTTACTATAATTGGACTGCTCTAGTTGGAGGCTTTTCAACATCGCAAGGTAAGATCCATTAATTAATTAAGATAATTAATTAATGAGAGTGAAAACTCGAAAAAGTGAAAAGTTAATTTTTAGAAGCTTACTGAAAGATTTTAAAACATATTCTCAAGTCTCTCAACTAGCAGTAAATAATTAACCAGTCAACGGTTCACCAATCAGGCATTATCAGGACAGAAAGCTACATCACATAAATGCAAAACTGAGTCTGTACGTCTCTCATCACAGTCTACAAATTTCTAACCAAATGTTACACCACTCAACATAAACTTTTTAGCAAATATAACATACATATAACATATTCTAACATATACTTTTTTTTAACAGTTTCGGAGTGATGTTGTATTCGTTTAGGTTTTTGTAGGCTATTGCAGTGAGATGTGCTGTCTCTTTTTTTTTATTGGCGTGATCTCATCTGTTTCTATGATATCTGAAATTGGCGAAACGTTGACTGGTTAATTATTTACTGCTATTTGAGAGAATTGAGGATTTGTTTTGGAATTCATTAATAATCAAAAATTATTTCGGTTATTTATTTTTTATTAATATGCAAGATCAAAAGTGCGAAATGAGACATAAATAATTTTTATGATATAAATGGAAAAATCCAAAAAAGAAGCCAAGAGTCTTAAAAATAACAGAAATATTTAAAGATGATTTTTTTTTATTTATTTCTGTTATTTTTGAGACTTTTGGCTTATTATTTTGGTTTTTCCATTTATGCCCTAAAAATTTATTTTTTATTTGAATTATACTCATTAATCAATCATGTTATACTTTCGTTAAATGGTGAAATAAATGAGGATAAAACTACTGACTGTATAAACTAACTTACGATGAATACTTGATTAGTATTATTAATTAGTTATAATAATTATAATTATACTAGTTATAATAATTACAATTAATTAGTATAATTGATTAGAAACAGCAGTTAGCCACTGGTCCGCCAGGTTGGTGGAACTACTATCTGACGCACAAACAGTACACTATATTTACTACACTGCATTTATAGACGAAGGTCGTATACAGTATACATCCTCGGGCCACTTCCCCTGGGTAGTACGTTAGAATGCCCCGATGAGATAGCCCCTCCACCTGACACGGGGAAAAATTTGGGCTGATAACCCCTCTTTAAAAAAACTGTTAAGGAAACTGTTTAAAAAAAAAATAAATAAATAAATAAATAAAGACCCTGAGTTGCTACGAGTTGTAATGCTGGAAGGAAGTATTAGAAACGTCGATACTTTTCGGTGACAAAGATATAACATAGAATTAATTTGAATGTGTAGTAAAATTTAAATATCTGGGGTATACAACGAAAATAAATTAAAAACAAGTGTATATAAATCCAAGATCATAGACGGCTAATGGTATTGCCCATTCACTTGCTATTCCTCAATTTCAAAACTACTCAGTTTATAAGAAGAACACACCGTGATAAGCTTGGTTCTTCTAGAACTGGAAGGCAGGAGCCGGTCCGCTGGAAGAATTACCAATGAGAGGAAATGAAGATGAAATGCAACATCCTAGTCTTGAATATCCATTCAACAATGAAGCTAGGAGACCGATAGCACATAAACTCGCAGCTTTTAATAGCATGATTTATCGTCTTTTGTACCTACCATTAAATGAAAAAAAAACCTATAATAAAGAAATTGAAATAATATATTCCATAGCAAAAAATAACGGGCACAATAAAACCACCATCAATCATGTTTAAAAAAACAAAGTTATTAAAAAAAATTGGAAATGTAAGACTAGTGATAGAGAAAAACCTATCCACAGGACAGGGCGTGCCTGACGGAGGGTTTTAATTTTTTTAAAATAATAAAAATTGAAATTCCTCTGTAACTGAATGATTATTCCTACACTTATGCTATCCCTGACCGGGAACTAAACAGGGAATGCCTTTGCAAAGGGATTTAAAACGTGACATCCTGTGAAAAGGGAGGGGGGGAGGGAGGGAGGGGACAGTCCGTACAAAGCCGAGCCACTATCCAATGTTTGACTTCCTTCCGACTAACTAGTCACTCTAACTAAGTTAATCCTTTTCATATGGCGCTTGGGCCGATACTGTCCGGCCGGCTCTAACTCTAGCATCTCTTTGACTTTGGAGTTAGCTGGCCGATTCATTAGCGGAACTTTGGATGTTAACATTGTCGAAACGTTGCAAACACTGACAGTTGCAGAATCGTTCACGGGTATTTAATCACTGCGCTTTATCTTGAACAAATTGAAATAATTAATTCGGTTTGAAGTGAGATTTGTATCAGCGAAGGAGTCCCAATATCTTGTTTGATTTTATTTCTTTCATATACACTGGTTATAAAAATACTAATGGATTTAATTTGAAAAGATCATTAAGCAGCGTTTCAAAGTTTTTATAAAATGCCCTTTCTATACACAATAATAACGTTGGGGCCTTAAACGTCTCATTTATTCTACACATTAGATCTCTGAAAAATTGTGTTTGACGGTCGTAAGAAAATTTAACGTAAAATATTTTGTAACACAATTTTAGTATCATCATCATCATATATGATGAGTCCGCGGATCACCATATTGATTTGTATAACTCAATTTTGGAAAAAAAATGTGATTCTCCCCTTTTCTTCCGTTGATTCCATATATATTATTTTTGTTGGAGAGATCCCTTCCTCATACAAAGTACTGGACCAATTAACAAAAGGAAGGTACGCCACAGTAATCCACACATTAAAATTCTTCTTCAAAATTCTTCATAATTGTCAATTACTTTAACCCAACTTTCTGCCAGAAGTTGAATATGACGGTGACACCACTCCTTGGTTATCGGGGGCGAAAAATTTCTCATATTCTCATTTGACATCCTCGTTGTTTTCGAAGTACATCAAAAATGAGACATTGGCCGGAAAAGACCATAGTCAGAGGGGGCAACGTCAGGGCAGTAGAGGAGGGTGGGGAAAGATGCTAATTACATTCTGAGATTACTAAGCGTGAAGGATGGGCAGCAGCATTACTTAGCTGGATTATCGCTTTCTTCGGATTGACCAAAGCAGGATACTTCTTTTATAAAACTCCATGTACTCTCTCGAGTTGTTTCCTGCCATCTGGAACCAGCTCAAAGTACAACATACCCTCATAATTCCATCTTTTTAATCGTTATTTTAACACAAAGCATACTCTTGTTGTTCCCAGGATTGAACCGCCTAAGTCAAAATGCTGCCGTATTACGACGCTCCTTCTACCGAACTAATTTCCTCGGCTGCTGCTCGTTATCCTTATTTTCGGTTGTGCCTCATAAGATGACAAATGGCAATTTTTCCTTTTACATTTTTGTTGAAGGGAGAAAGGTAACTCATTCGTAAGGCACTATGCTCATATTCTCCTCGTCTCGAGTTCGAGTCCGGTTGTAAAAGATAATTATTAATTCTGTTATCTGCTATGGATCCACCCTTTGGCGTTGGGAGACCCTTCATGGGCACACCCAACCTCAATGAAGTAGGTATCCTAAATGGTGGTTGAGCGTGTTCTCGGACAAATCATCTCTTTGGATAACCGTTGCCATAAAAACAGAACGGTTCTTAACAAATAATGAAGACAAAATCCTGGGTTCTAGTGATAAAGGTAAATGAAAAAAAAAAACATTTTTCGAGAACAGTTGGTATACATAATTAAATAAAGGATTAGGCAAAGTGAACAACGAAATTTGTATTGATTAAATCAGGGTCGGATAAGGATTAAAATAGAGAATTTAGTGCCAGCAATGATTTACTGCACATAGACTTCGGTAACAAACCAGTATAATGTCCCTCAATAAATAGAAAATTTATGAAGACGAAGAAAAAAGGAACATCAGTATAAAAAGTTCTGAGGATTGTGAAATTCTGTTAATTTTTTAAAGAAATAGCTTAGGTATATAAAAACGTTTGAAGGCCTCTAGTTGTTAAATATATCAAATAATTTACAGATAAAATGTATTATGGTCTTAAATTAGTTAAATATAAGACCATCTGGACTTATCTGTCGTACAGAAGAGAAAGGAAAAGTAAAGAAGAGAAATCCGGAATGTTGTGCGGATTAGGTAGCTGATTCGCCAGTCCACGGAATTAATATTCATGCAACTTTTAGTGTCGGATCCGAATGCGACTAAGATGACTTCTAGCCTCCTATAATTTAAAGTACACATTTTCTATTCCTGAAGTCGGACATGATTTAGATTGATATTGTGGTCTTTGATCTCTTCTCCATCAATAAATGATCATCTGTTTCAGTTGTTAAGGGCTCTTATCTAGAATTGGTTAATTGTTGCTAGTGGACAATCTCGATTACGAACTAAGCAAGGTGCAGCAGATTTCCCTTCTCTTAGTGTCCCTTTTTACCGTTAATTTAAATATTATTAAATATAAATATTTATTATTAATGTTAATAAATACCATTATTTTCATTTGTTTTACAGATCGTAATATATAGATTTTAAACCATTGGAATTGTGTATAAAAGGTTGAAAAAATCCCTTTATTTGTCGAGTAAACTTCGTAACGTCCACAAATTGGATGGTATTTATCAAGTACACTGACCTTTTCCACCGGTCACCCCTCTCCCTCTTGATAAGTGTTTCCCCCAGGAAGTGACCCCTCTGTCCTATGGAGATTAGGGTAGCACTGGAGTGTAATTGGGCTATGGATGGAAATGTAAATAGAAAGGGCAGTTAATGGCGGGGCAAACAGATTCGATTCAGGTAACAAGGGACGAGTAACCTTTTTAAACTTAAGCCGGTGGGGTTTCTGTCCCATTTGCCTGGCCGGCCTGATGGGATTCGTCCCCCCACACTACTCCCCCCTCCCTCTCAGGAGAGAACTGCTACAGTAACAGGTGAGCTATTACCTGTGATTTGTAGTTGGCGTCGATTTCGTCCGATCTTCTCCACTCTAAATATTTTACTACCTCAATTGGTGAATCTTAATGAATGTTTGTTTCTCCTGATTGATGAAGAAGAAATAAAAAAATGAATAGAAAAAAAATTGATATAAATATTTTTTTTCTAATAGTAGGTAATTACAAAAAAAAAAATATTCATCAATACAAATTGAAAGTCTGATCACTAAATAAAAACAAACAAAAATTGAAAGCTTGAAATATATAATCTTGCTTCTCTACTTCCGAAATTTTTAGACAATTTTCAATTTTTTTTTTGTTTTATATAACCTGAGCTGGAATCGACAGGGGTGGTGTTTAATAAATTTAAACCTAAATTTCGAATTTTTTGAGTTATAGCCTTTTTGAAAAAAGCGACGTCGATATTTATATAATAATATATTGTAATGATACAATTTATTTAGAGTTAGAGTTTAATATGATTTTCGGTTAAATGTAATAATTATAGTGGAAAAATAAAATTTTGTCAAATCTTAGTCTCATGACTTTTGGTAGTTTTCATTTTTTTAATTTCGGAACAGCTACAAATATAGGGCCGTACAAATCTGGAGGATGCAAATTTCTACAAGATTCATACAAAATATTTGTAATTACTCTCAACAAAGCTCAAGACATATTAAAATAACAATTATAGAGAAAGTGGACCTTTTCCAGATTATCCTCAGTAAATCCTCGCTTCCAGTGCATTTTAAGTAAATCTGTGACAAAAAGTTTAGAAAAAGATAAATTGTTATTTCAATACTTCTTGGCGTCTGTTGAGAATAATTACATATATTTTGTATGGATACTGTAGGAAATTTAATCCTCTACAAGATTGGTTATTATGCATTTTGGACTAAATTGCACTGAAAAATAATTATTAAGGCGAAACCTCTGAATATCCAACTTTTAGCATTTTCTTGACATTTTTCAGATGTTTACGTTCCTGTATATCAGCAACTGCTCCGGATTTTTAAAAATATTATAGATAAAACTTACAGGAAATTTAACGAGTTTTAAATTGGAAATTTTAATTTTACATTGCACTGGAAGTGAGTTACTGAGAAAAAATTGAAAAAGTGACGAAAATGGCGAATTCGTTGACCTATAAAAATTTAATTGAAACCCATATAGGTTGGCAAACGTTCATATTTCCAGTCATGAGAGTACTTTCGGCCTAGACTATCAAAAATTTTCTTAATATCAGACACTTTTTTTGGCCTCAGCTTCCGGACTATGAGTCAAGTCCGTGATAAAGTGGTAAAGTCAGTGTATGAATTTAAAAGTTTAAAGTAAAATTTAATTATTGGTCAGAGTGCAAAAGCCTAATTAAATTTCAACATCTGCTAGCTAGGAAACACAGTTGATGGAAATTTAGAAGAAAAAAAGGAGCACTAATCAGGAATTGAGAGGACTTCAAATGAAGTATCAAAATAACATTTTTTATTTTGAAAATAAAACTTAATATTTTTTAAAAAGTTATGTTTGAAATTGTTTTTGTTATTTTTCGAATATTTCACATTATTAAACCAATTCACATTTCTATCCATTTTTCTTTGATAACAGCAAATACAAAATTATTTTTAATATTTTTATCGGGCATAAATTTTAATGTAAAAGAATCTTCAAATTATCAAATTAAAGTAAAAATATTATATATATATATATATATATATATATATATATATATATATATATATATATATTAGATAGCATCTTTTTGCATGTGAGGAGGTGTTCAAAGAGGGGGAACTTGAATGAGGAGAGATAAGAATAATGTCGGATATTAGAAGGGAGGGAATTCCAGAGGAAAATGGAGCGGACAAGAAAGGAACGTTCGAATGTGTCAGTTTTGTGGAATGGATCAGAAAGGCGTGATCTTGTTTCCTTTGAGTGGGCAGAGGATTTGAATTGTAGGAGGCTGTAGATGTAGAAAGGGTACTAGGAGTTCCAATAGGAAAGATCAAAGGAAATACTGTCTACCAATGGTAGGAAAGAGCCATTTTAACTCGCCGTAAAGGTGTGGACATGTGAGAGGTATCGAAGACAAATTTTAAAAAGCAGTTCATGATACGCTTCAGTCTGTCCTCGAGTACAATCGAGAGGCCAGAGTATTCCGCGAAGTCATAGTCAAAGCGGGGGAAAATGAGTGAGGATACAAGGAGCTTACGGGTTGGTTGTGGAAGAAGATGGAATAAAGCGAGAGTACTTATTGACCGTCAGGAAATTTGGGCAAAAAGGGGTTTTTGTCAAGAAAGGGTTTGGTCGATAGTAATCCCTAAGTTTTTGACACAGGAGCTGTAAGTTATAGGCCAATCATTTAGAAAGAAATTAGAGAAGGCGGCGTTGGATCTGAAGAAGGAATTGAAACCAATAAGAATCTCCTGAGTATTCGTTGTTATTAACCTTAATTTATTCTGAATGGTGATTCTTTCATTTTGTAAATTTTTTGAAATCTTTCAACAAATATATGATGTCTTACCTAAAAACATTTCTGTGGTGAAAGATCTTAAAAACAAAAAAAAAGACTAAGAATATACATATATATATATATATATATATATATATATATATATATATATATATATATATATATATATATATATATATATATATATATATATTCTCAACCACCCACAACCTGAATTAAACACGTTTAAATATTTTAACGAGGAACGGTTGTTAGGCGAAACACAAGGGTATCGATTTCTCTCTATAAATCCCTTTGATATTCAATCAGCCTGTAAGTGACTCCAATTATGGCCTTACTTATCAGCATCGTCAACTTTAATGACCGAAAAGGTTTCCTTGTAATGATTAACTCTCAAGAACGAGAAGGAATACAAGAGGGAATTGGTTGACAACTAAGGTATTGAAAAATATAATTTGATTTGTTTTATACTTATGACGTTCTTGTAATTCTAGTGGGTAATGAAATGATTAGGAGATATTTGGATGTAGTTGATAACTGAAAGGATATCGGTAACCAATTCCTTGTCAAAACTCTTGTTAATCTAAATCTAAATCAAAATCCCCGAGTTGAAAATTCGGACTGAGATGAGATTTTGGTCGTGTGCCGACGATAGGTTTAACACCCATTTTACAGTTTCGTCATATTCATTAGTTAAAATTAATTATCTCAATAGTTTTTACTTTCACATAGCTATGTATGAAATATATTGTAAGGAAAGGTAATGTGATTGTGAACAATTTTTAAATCCGAGTTATCAAAGCGGAAATACAAGCTCCATGGTTCTCTGAGTCCAAATAACCAAGTCTCGCAGAATGGTGTGGGTGTACTAAATCTAGCTCCAAAACGAAAATTTGAACAAAACTGAGATCGTATATTTACGTTAGGTATAATACTGTGATGTTAACCATCCTTTTTGCCAAAATCGACTTACCAGATGTGTCGCTGTACGTCATAAATTTTACACATTTTTACAGTTTTCTCCAAAAAGGCTCTCACGATTTTAATGAGACTCGTTATATCGATATAAAATTGATTACCTTTTAATATCAGTTAGTTTATAACTTCATTGCCTGACAGAGCTTAAATAACAAATTTTCAAAATTTCTTTCTTTAAAGTGCCTTTAATTTTGTCAATACGGAATAAATAACCATCTCTCATTGTTAGTAGTAATAAAAAATGGTTAAAAATAAACTATGGAAGAATTTGATAATTTGATGAAAGGAGAAAAAAAGAAGAAAAATTTTCTAAGGCTGAAAAATATTTCCGGAAATAAGAGTAGTAAAACAATACGAAACAACACAATAAAACTTCAAAAAATTTGTTTTAATATATTTTTAGTTTAAAACAAAAAAAAATAAAGGCACTTAAATCTATATTCTTGACACTCCTGGACCCTATTTCATAATAAAATACAAAACTACAAGTACAAGTGGATAGGTTCGTGTTGAGAGGTTACAAGTTACTTATCGTCATTCATCATCATCCTTAGCGCGACAATCCATTACTGAATCTTGGCTGCCTCAAGAATCTTCTTCCATCTCTCCCTATCTCGTGCGTCCTTCCACCAACTCTGGATTCCCAGAGCTCTGGCATCACCACTCACACAATCGAGCCATCTCAGTTTTGGTCTTCCGATTTTCCTCTTACCAATTGGTTCGACATTGAATGCTTTTTTCGGGACTACATTATCATCCATCCGTAAGACATGACCCGCCCATCTAAGCCTAGTTATTCTTATATATTTGACAACATCGGGTTCTTTATAGAGGTCAGAAAGTTCACTGTTGTGTCTGATTCTCCATTCGTTGTTTTCCTTAACGGGGCCATATATCTTCCTGAGAATTTTCCTCTCGAACACCAACAGTTTTCGCTCTATGGCCCTAGTCATTGTCCATGTTTCTGACGCATATGTCAGTACAGGGCGTATTAGTACCTTGTATATGTTCACCTTTGTGGATCTAGACAGCGATCTGCTTTTCATATACTGCAGGAGTCCATAGTAGCACCTATTCGCAGCAACGAGCCTCTGTGTTATTTCCTGATTAATATCGTTGTCCGCTGTTACTACTGAACCTAGATACTTAAAGCTATTTACCTTTTCGAAGTTCCAAGCGCCAATTTTGATGGTTGGGTCAGTCTGTCGGTTATCTGTCGTCATATATTTTGTTTTTTCTTCATTTATTTGAAGTCCAATTTTTCTTGCCGCTGTCTCAAGGGAAGTAAACGCGCCCCTCATTGCTGCCGATGATCTTCCAACAATACATATATCATCAGCGTATGCTAAGATTTGGACGCTTTTTGTATATATAGTGCCTGTGGTCTGTACTCGTGCGTCTCTTACTGCATTTTCAGCCGCTAGGTTAAACAGGGTGCATGCTAGCGTGTCTCCCTGTCTTAATCCTCTTTCGCAACAAAATTTATTAGACAGATCTCCCTGTATTCTAACACAGCAGCTGGCATTTGTCATCGTCATTCTGACCAGTCGTATTAGTTTTGACGGGATTCCCAGCCTCTTCATAGCTATGTATAACTTGTCCCGATACACACTGTCATATGCTGTTTTGAAGTCTATAAAGAGGAGATGGAGGTATGTATTGAATTCATTCATCTTTTCAAGTATCTGTCGCAGAGTAAACAGTTGATCAATGGTGGACTTTCCCTTCCTGAAACCACACTGATATTGCCCCACCACTTTATCAGTGTAAGGTCTTATTTTAGCATTGAGGACGTTTGAAAATATCTTGTACGCCGTGGGGAGTAAGGTTATAGCCCTGTAGTTGTTACAGTCGAGGACATCATTCTTCTTGTGTATCGGGCATATTACTCCTGTCCTCCATTCTTCCGGCTTATCGGCTACTTATCGTCATTAGATAATAATAATTTTATTCATCTTTTTTTTTAATTTACTGTTTTTAATTTAACTATTTTAAATGTTATCGTGCCAACATCAATATTTTAACAATATATAACATCTTGTATTTTACATTATAGACACCCCCTGTTTCATAATAAAGTACAAAACTACAAGTACAAGTCCGGAAGCGTTATAACTATGTTTTACTCTGTGTGTGTGCGTGTGTGTGTATATATATATATATATATATATATATATATCTTTTTTTTTTTTTTAAACAAAATAAAGGTCCGGTTTTTATTAAAGGGGGCCTTGAAAGGGCTTAGCCTTAAGAAAGTGGCCTTGAAGATCGATATTGGCGTTACCTTTGCGAGGTTGTGTCCCCCTATCCATCATCACATAGAGCAGGCCTTCCTCCCCCAAGACCAAATCGGTTTACCCTTACCTTATCAAGCAATATCCCAACACCGATACATCTCTCCATTCAATCTCTACAGATTGCTTCTCTCTTACGCCATAACATTCCAATACGCTTCAAGAATCATATTTATCCGTCAAATAAATACCCTGCTCTGAATTTCTGACTTATGAGCTCATTTTTTTTTTCTTTTCTTAGGATGTATATATCTCGGAATCGGAAGGAGCAAACATAAGAACAATATCAATTTTTAAAAAAAGATAGATGTTAAAGCAGGTCACGGATATCGAGATTAGAACTTATCGCTTTGTTCAAAAATAAACTTATAAGAAAAGTGCATCAGAAGATCAATGCATTTTTTTTTTGTTATTTATATAAATTGAATTTGATCAATAGTCACGTATTTAATAATGTTATAGCGAAGAAAGAAGGGCGAACCTCTTGGGGTCTACGAAAGAGTACATCGGCATTTTACTAAGTGCCTGCTCACATAGCATGGCCTCTTCACGATTAATTCACTTAGAAAGGTGAGTAGATGCTTCGAATAAAAAATCAGTCCATATTTGTGGAGCACGTACTCCATACACTTAGTAAAAAAATAATTTAAATAATTGTAAAATAATAAATAAAAAAAAAAGTTTTAAAGGAAAATCGGTTTTAAAGAAATAAAAATAGAGTATTTAAGTTTTTCATTCTGTAACCGCTATGCATTCTCATCGAACCAAAGCACCTGCTCATTTTTTTTGAGGAATGAGTACGTGTTCAGTTTTATTTATTTCACTTATGATGTGTGCGAAGCGTAATGGCCGAAGCGTAGATGTTGTTTAGTGATGCTTTGCCGTACAGTAATATATAGGGTTAAGAAATTGTAAAAATTATTGATAGATCGCACATTATATATATATATTACTTTTTTTTTTTTATACTTAAGTGCCAGAATGAAATCTGAAAAGTTGAAAATCATTTAAATTATGACTTTTTCGAGGGACTTTTTCCTCAGTAGCTCTCTTCCAGATCAGTTTAGACAAAATTTTGTAAATTCCAACATTAAAGAATATTTCATTCCCTGCAAGTTTTATATGAAAAATGTTGAAATGTTCGGAGGAGCTACGGGAAGAGAAGTCGTGAATTGAAAAAAATAAATAAATAAATAAAAACAGCACAAAAAGGTGCATGTGGGCTCTGTAGTGGCGTGTGTGTAGTTTCGTACAAAATTCATTATGATCAATCTTGCATAATATTAAATTTAATTAATGATATGTTAATCCCGAGTAGTTTCAGTTGTACGAGTAAAGTGGTTTGTTACGAATTCTAAATTGCGTTGCATTATATTCCATTACGTTACATTACGTTGCATTACAGTACTTTACATTACTACGTTGCATTAGGTTACAACTAAAGCATTTCGATAATGGCTATCCGGTTTTAAGTGATTCTATGTGGAACTCGATGAAAGCTAATAGGTTTGATGAGCAGCCTTGTACATTTGTCTTTCAATGACCCCATTTAGCCACTTTGTATGCCGAATGAAAGTGGCTTCACCCTTACATCCGCAGACAATATATCCTGTGCTCCTTCCTGTATTATACTATTTCATCACGATTTTATATTTTCATATCGATCCACATACGATACAAATGCTCCAGACCCTGACCTCCCGACAGATATCCCTTTCAGCAAAACCTTCCCGAAGCCTGTATTACATTAATCGACACGACACGGCTCGTGTAAGACGTATATTCTTCAATATATGTAACAGCAAGTTCGTAAATATGGCGTGTCAGAAAAAGACGACCGATATTCTCGAAAAGATTGTTTTGTCGGACACGCTACGTGCCTGAGGATGTCTGTCGAGTGGGGGTTGACTTCAGACTCCGTCCACTCCATCAGCCACTTTTTACGATAACAGAAAGCTATTATATTGTATATTTTAGATTTTTTTTTTAAGTATGCTTATATAATGTTCGTGTAGATTATATTTTCATAAAAATAATGCTCTTAGAATATGTGAGGGATTTCTCACTTCTTTATAATTTAGAAGAAGAAGATTATAGTGACAGTGAGAAGAAGAAGAAAATTGAAAAGTTAATGAATAAACAAAATAATTTTTAATAATTAACTAACAGAATTTAATATAATAATAACAGTAAAGAATATTGTTTAGTATGATTATATTAACAATACCATTTATTATCATTCAGTATAATTTAGCATCACATATCAGAGTATCGAAAATAAAACACATTTGATTTTTACCTTTTTACTTCCTTGTACGAAGTAAAGGAAGTATTGTAATCGCGAAAATTTTCGGTTTTCAGATTTCAACGGAAATATCCATTTTGACCATCCCTGAATCCATTTTGACTAGTTTCGTCGTGGCGTCTGTAAATACGTACGTTCGTATTTCGCATAACTCAAAAACGGTTAGTCGTAAAAAGTTGAAATTTTGTATTTAGGATTGTTGTGAAATCTAAATGTGAACCTCCATTTTTGGTTACTGCTTAATCACCGGAAGTGGTACTTTACTTGAAGGTCATAATAGATTTCCATCAAAAATTATATTAAAATACTTTGAAAAACTTTTCAAATTTAATATTTATAACTTATAAATTGATTTAAATAACATGCTAAATTTTAGTCTAAATTGGAAAACCGGAAGCGGTACTTTACTTGAAGGTCATATTAGACTTTCATCAAAAAGTATATTAAAATATAATGTAAAACATCTCAAATTTGATAAATAGGACTTTTATATTGATGTGAATGTATTTCCTATATTTTGTTTAAAATTGGTGAGCCGAAAACGGTACTTTACTTGAAGGTCATAATAAGCTTACATCAAAAACTATATTTAAATTAAGTACATAAATCATATGTTTCGGTAATAAAGGTTACAAACGCAATTTGGTTTCCGATCCAATTAAACATTTTTATTACTTGTTTTAAGTGTTAAAATTTAGTGTGAAATACTGGTTTTCCTCCCTATTTGCGTGTGTGTGTGTGTCAATAGATGGATGTCGCGACGCCGAGTGTTGTTTTTGAGATACTGCGATCTTCGGAAACTAGTAATCAAATTCAGGATCACTTTTTGAGCCACCGATTTATAGTTAATAGGCGTATAAGGAAGTCATGTGTTGTCCACATCAGATATTTTGAATAAAATTTATGTCAAGAAAAAGAGAAATGTTTAAAATTATTTTCTAAGGTGTATTAACAGAATCTAAAAACGTCAATGGGTTGTACGATTCTTTTCTATATATTTTGAGCATACAATGCCTTTGTCTCGATATATTTTAAATAGCCAGTTGACATACGCATGATAGTATAGAAGGATCAATCTAATTAGGGATTGATAAATTATTTGTCACTTCTATAATTTTATTTTTATTGAGAAATTATACATGTTCTTTATGTATAAGAACATGAGAGAGTTATGTATATAAGAGAACTTATGTATATTTTTATTCTTAGAATTGATTTTTGTCTTATAAAATCTAGAATAACGATTTTTTTTATCCTATTCTATCCTTACCTTAGGCAGTTGAAGTAAAAATAACCAACCTCGACTTAGTCCCGGGAATACTCCTACTGTTCGACTGGAAAGAGCAGTCGAATTGATTTTATTTATCGAATTGATTTTATTTTTATTTTCAAATAATAAAAATTAAAGGTACATAGCGAAAGAAATTTTGAAAATTCGGCATTTAAGACCTGCCAGACTATTTTGATGAGAACAGGACCAAGCTAATATTAAATAACATTTAGAGCCATTTTCGAGAAAATCGTAAAAATATGTAAAATCTATGATATAAAGTGGTGTTTCTGGCGAGTCGATTCTGGAGATAAAGTTGCTGTTGAGAGAAAAGACGCCACAGGGCGCCTACCTTAAATACGGAATTTCAGTTACGTACAACTTATATTTTTAGAATTGATTTTTGTCTTATAAAATCTAGAATAAAGATTTTTTTTTATCCTATTCTATCCTTGCCTTAGGCAGTTGAAGTAAAAATAACCAACCTTGACTTAGTTCCGGGAATACTCCTACTGTTCGACTGGAAAGAGGACCGGGGCACAGTTTAGCAACTGAAAAAGTTGCAATAATCTGATAAGTGTGATTGTGAAGTGAGGGGGGAAGAGAGGAGGGGGACTAACTAACTTGAAGCACACATGTCGCCGCTCCCAGCCTCTCGATTTTATCAAAGGCCAACTCGAAGGCTTTGCTTGGACCAACTTTCCCTCACTCAGCTTAACGTCTGACCGTTAAAACCTTTAAGTTGCTTTTATTCCAGAACTCACTGCTAGGATTATTTTGGAAATAATCAGTATTCAGAGTAGAATACAAAATATAATAGAATAGAAAAAACAAGTCTTCTGGGATAAGTCCCTTAAGAATAAGTTATAAAACTATATGAAAATAAAATGAAGAATAATGAAACAATATATTCTCAGTTAAAAAATAAAAATCATCTATTAAGAAAAAATATAATCATGAAAATAATTCACTTCTATTACCTAAAGAATATTTAAATTTGATGTAGTTAATCATAAAGTAAAAAAAAAAAGAAAAAGATAATAGAAGAAAAAAAATTATATGATATATATATATATATATATATATATATATATATATATATATATATATATATATATATATATATAATAACCTAAATCGGAAACAAACAACATATGGATTATATTCTAATTTAGATAAAATGAAATAGTAAATGCCAAATTAAAGGAATATAAAACAGAAAGAATTTCTTTATATGTAATTAAATAGCTAAATATGTATTTATGGATCTTTAGTACGTATTTATAAAAAGAAAGGCTATAAATTTTTATTGTTTAAATTATATTAATGTTATGTTCCCTTTTCTATATATTAATATGCTTTATGTTTGATGAGAATTTAATATTACGTATGGTTATGTTTAGTTCGTTTTTGATTTTTAATGTTTTAATTTTTATATTCCGTTTTATATATATTTTGTTATCATTTGTCTATACAGACAAATAATAAGTTCAGTACTAATACTAATATTTTGTTCGGTACTAATACCAGCTTATTGCCGAATTTCATATAATATAATTATCTAGATTAAGTTGGTCTATTGTAGATTATGTTTATGTATAATGTGTTTATAGATTATATATTCCTAATTAAAGATTCTCGGTAGAAGGATTCATCCATGTTGTACAATTTGATATATTAATAAAAAAATATGATTCATATAAACATATTTCTTATTAATTTATTCATAAACTGTTTTGTAATGTGAATTTAAACGACACCCGTTTTCTTAAGTATATATATATATACATATATATACATATATATATATATATATATATATATATATATATATATATATATATATATATATGTGTGTGTGTGTGTGTGTGTGTATATACATGTTATTAATAAAGAAAAAAAACAATAACTCTGAAACGATTAACCATTGACACATTTTTTTTTTTCCATTATGGAACCGATTAAATATATATATATATATATATATATATATATATATATATATATATATATATATATATATATATATATATATATGTATATATATATATATATATATATGTATATATGTATATATATATATTTAATTTCGTGCAGCTCAGTAGTATTTTTTTTTTTTTTTAAACAATCCTTATATAAATCACATTACAATTATAATAATACTACAACTACTGGTTTTCAGTCATGACTTTAATGCTATTTGAATGTGATTTGTATTTAGTTATCTAGAGGCAATGGAATTCGAAATATAAAATGGAATAATCAGACTAAGCTAGTGAATTATTAATTGAATATGCCTATTTGATTTTCACAAGTTGAGACATAATGGGAGGGAGAATATAATAGAGAGAGGCAAGTTTACCCGAATTAATCATCCAGTTCATTTCTACCTTGGCCTGCCATTTAGAGAACTTTATACCTTAGCTATGGCAAATCCTGTCTAACTAATATGAGTGATAACTCGAGTGGAATGTTGTAATTTCGCCAACTGCTATCTTCATATATCGTCCATTTTTGAACAACTCATTCGCTCTGTCCCTATGGGTTGAATTCAGACTAAAATATAATATATTAATGAAATCATAACGTGTTGAGCAATTAATTAGATGAAGCATAAGCAAGTCGGTTAACTTCATAAAGTTAGTTGATACTAAATGTACATGGTGGTCTGATCTAGGTAATTCGTCTCGAACTCCCCTTTTTTAGTTTTTATAACGCTAATAATTAGAAATAGAAAACTTGCTTTATTCTAGGACTAAGTCTCTTCGGAATAGCAAAAATTAACATATAATAAGTAAACCACATCTGGCCAAAAAACAAAAATAATAAAAGGACATAAGTTTTGCAATGCATTAAGAATACTGGGATTGAAGGAAATAATTAAGATTCATAATAGTAATGAAATAAGGAATAAATTAAAGAGATACCACTCGGTTCAGCAATAGCAATATTAACCAGTTTCTTTTTCGGACAAAGGAATATGTACAAAGTCGGGCACTATACCTGGAAGGAGGGTGGGTGCAGTTCAAGACCGCCAATAGGCTGCTTAAGATAAGCGAAAGTAAGAGCACCATAAAACTAGAGATAGGCCAGGTCGACATGGTGTAATAAAATCTGCCGCCCAAGCCTACCGAGAAAGGAGATCAAACATCTTCGAAGTCCTTATAACTTCTGCCAATAAGATGTCCCAAAAGAAGAGTGGGGAAAAAATTCATCTTTTCAAGAATAAGTAGGGGAAACAGTATAAAAGACAGAGGAAAGAAGAGTTCTGGGGAAAGAGTTGAAGAGGAGAGTTCTGGGTAGAGCTGGGGAGAACGTAGAGCAGTGTAGTTTTTGAGAGAAGCCAAAAGACGGAGGTTCGCAAAGGGAACAGTTGAGCAGTCCAGCGAGAGACGAAGTTCGAGCACCGAATTTACGAGAAGGCAACAATAAGATAAGTGCTAGTCCTTTCATTCATTGTGTGCATCAATGTCTAATATTATGTGGCATCCGGATAATATATTAAATAAGCAAATTATCCCAGTATGCTCAAATACATATGTTACAGCCCTTAGATTTTTACTATGAGAATAATTTAGATTAGAAATTAGTAAACCAATATTTTAATTAATAACGTAACATCAATAAAGTAAGATCTGTAACAAAATCTACCATTCTATTTACCCTGCATGCCATCATCTAATTAATTAAGTGAAATGGTGAACACGAAAGGTTCTTCAATGGTATTTATAAAATTCCAAGCTATTGACCATAGCAGGGGGGTCTGCGGTCTCTAGCATTTTATGTTAAAATATAGTTTGATTGATCGGATCCCTTCTGGAACCGATGCAAATAGAGATTAAATTAGATAATTAAATTGAGTAAATGTGGTTTCTGGAACCCCCACCTGCCTTAGAAAAGCAGTTTGCCAGAATCATAGCATTTTTTACATCAATAAAAACAAATTAACAAAAAATGAATTCTTCTCTTAACAAAAGTGTACATACGAAAACAAAAAACCATAATGGAGAGAAAATAAAAATTATAAATAAGTTGACGCTTAAACATTTTTAAACTTTTAATCAAATTATTTGCCTTAAATTAAATTTTTTTTATTATACAGCATCTTTTTGGGAAGTGAAGAGATGCTTGAAAAGGTGGAATTTGAATGACGATATAGAAGAAGCATGCGGATACAAGAAGGAAAGGAATTCCAGAGGATAGTGGAGCAGGCAAGAAAGGAACGCTCTAATTATTTGGTTACTTACTTCTTTAATAGATAGAAAAAAGCATGGACGAGATTCCTTGAAAAAATGGCTTTGATGATTCCAACAAAAAGTCTTAAGACGAACGTGAGGCCTCATAAATGCAGATCAGAGATACCACATCTCACATCAACAGCCATAAGAAGAATAACTAAATGGAGATACAACATCACTCCTTAAAAGGTCCAACGTATTCCTCGTATATTAATCCAGGTGCGATAGTTGGTTTTTTGAAATAATTTTCCAAAGGACTTTTTCAGCTTTATAATTGGAAGCAAAATAGCAGGAACAAATTGTATATGTTCTATATAAAATCGGTATCCAGCAACCTGGTGAAAAAAAATCATATACGTTACCTTCATATAAAGTGATATTTTCACGTTTAAGAAGTAAACTTTTTTTTTATTAAAACTATAAAATAATACCTAGAGGCCGGTATAAAAGATGGAAAAAAATAGTTTCAAACGCTTGAAATTGGTCTAAAACTTGTTGCGAAAAACAATAAAATCCGGGAAATATGGCCATTTTATTACAGATCTTACAATTATCGCAGGAAATTGTTTTCAGGGTTAAATTGTGGCTTTTATTAGGGTTTATCTAAAATAAAAATTATATGAAAAAAAATAATAACTTTTCCAGGAAATGGATAAAATGTAAAAACGTGAATTTAAAAAAAGAAAATTGGAATATGGGAGGAAACTGTCCAAAAGCGATTTTTCAAAATGCAGTTTATTCCTCAGAGGTTTCTCTACAACCTATTTTCATGAAATATATACGAGGTTAGATTCAATTCCTAAAAAAGCGATTGAACATGCTTTTTCTCGGTTACGCCGCAAGTGGCGAGACAGCATAGGGATGTGACGGGAAGCGGAAATTGATTCTATCTCTTCGCATCGTTGCTCTGTATATTTTAGTACCAAATTTCGGAGACCAGAGTTCCTCATTTGGTCTGTGGCATGTTTATTGTGAACCAGAGTAATAAAGAATGCTAAAGAAAGCCTTAATCAGTTAAGGAAGCTATTGTTTGACAAGTAATAGCATATTTGTAAAGAGGACGATCGATCTCGTCATCATTTCTTGGTTAGAATGCAAAAGACTTTCATTGATGATATCATTTAAGAGAATACAGCACCAAGTATTTATTATTGAAATAATTTATGAAGTGTTTGTTATATACGTTTGAACTGTACTTACCTTCTATTGTAAAAAAGAAAATTTGGACTTGAAAACAAAAAATAATGTAAATGGCACTCTGGACACCAGGAGCATTTC
Source organism: Rhaphigaster nebulosa (assembly GCA_948150685.1). NCBI lineage: Eukaryota > Metazoa > Arthropoda > Insecta > Hemiptera > Pentatomidae > Rhaphigaster > Rhaphigaster nebulosa. Next base: position 43,962,644 of record OX411312.1, on the reverse strand, counting down.
AAACACGTCTGAAAACTTCTTAATAATAACAGATCACTTTCTAACGCTTCCAATTGTTGGAAAAGTGTATCAAAAACGAATGCTGAAATCCTTGGGACCTACTGAATCAAAATTAAATGGACATTTGATATAGAAATTATTGAGGTCTACCAGACCCCATTGTGCAAAACAAGCGATATATATTGAACAGGGATTAAAGAAACTGTAGGGCAGAAATATATATGTATGAGCTTATTTTATTTTCTACGAAAGCGCTTAATATGCATTTCGTCATCAACCTTGTGCCCTCCAAATTTTTAAAATTCCATTAATAACTTTCCATCCATCCTAATCCTCGGACTCAATCACTATGTCCATTCATCCATTTGATCCTCCTCGAAGATTAAAACGGCCTTTCATCTATTATCCCTACACAGCTACAGACCAATCGAAATATTTTATTTAATTAAACAAAGGAAGCCTTTTGTTCCATTAACCATATTTCATTAAATCGTCTGTGACTATTGAATTGTGAATGAGAAATTTAAATATATATAGTGCTGTCGGGCCACCTTGTTGGAAGAACCTACGAATGAACCGAAAAAAGGGAAAAAAAGAGAGTGTTAAATTGGACAGAGAAATAACGCTCGATCTCGGAGGGTAATGAAGCACGGGCCAGGAGCAATTTTTCAGTTTAACAGCCGACACATGGCAATATAGTAGTTCAGCTTCTGCCAATTTCTCATTTTATTGCTACTCATTTTCTCTAGACTCATTCTTCCTATATCCATTTTGTTAGCCGCTACAGATAATAATAGTGGTTTGAATGATTAAATTCTATTTAATGTTAGAAATTAAAAATATTAAATAGATAAAACAAAACCATATAAATATTACATTATAAAAAATTAATAAAGTTTTTTTTTTTTTTTTAATATAAATATTACATAGTAATATTTTATAGAAATGCGAAATCATAAAAAGTGTTAATTTTTTTTAAATGCATTTATATTTTTCATTTCGTTTATATTAAATTTAAAAAGAAAGTCATATTTAAACCAATGTTAAAAGAAATCTGTCTTGTGAAGGCAGATAGATAGCACCTAAGCATTCTCGAGCCAGAAGCGGTGTAGGTTTGAATCCGATTTTTATTTCCTGGCCGACAGAAAATAATAAATCTATAATTTTTAATGGGCTATAGGAATTATATTTCCAACCTAATAAAATAAATTAACTATACTTTGTACAAAGAATATAAGAACGATATTATTCAAAATATATATATATATATATATATATATATATATATATATATATATATATATATATATTTATATATATATATATATATATATATATATATATATTTTATAAATATTTATATATCTTTATTTATTAGGAAATATAAATTTATTCATGAACAAGAATTTATTTATTCACTAATAAAAATTGTTAAATCATTATTTGGAAATAACAAAATAAAGCCTTATATATACTCTGTAATAAATTAAATGTTGAATTTAGATTAAAATAATTATTTAGACATAAATTAACTTATTTTTTAATTTTAAGAATTAAAAATATTAAATAGATAAAACAAAAACATATAAATATCAAATTAAAAAAAAAATAACAGTTTTTTTTTTTAAATTTAGAATAGTAATATTTTTTCTGATCATTGCAGAAATGCGAAATCATAAAAAATGTTCATTTTTTTTTTAATGCATTTATATTTTTCATTTCGTTTATCTTAAATTTAAAAATAAAGTCATATTTAAACCAAGGTCAAAAAAAAAAATCTGTCTTTTAAAGGCAGATAGATAGCAGCTAAGCATTCTCGAGTCAGAAGCGGTGTAGGTTTGAATCCGGTTGATTTTTATTTCCTGGCCGACAAATCTATAATTTTTAATGGGTTATAGATACTATAGTTCCAACCTAATAAAATAAGTTAACTATACTTTTTACTTTGTACTAAGAAGATAAGAACGATATATGTATATATATATATATATATATATATATATATATATATATATATATATATATGTATATATATATATATATATATATATATATATATATATATATATATATATATATATATATATATTTATAAATATTTATTTATCTTTAATTTTTAGGAAATATAAATTTATTCGGGAACAAGAATTTAATTATTCACAAATAAAAATTGTTAAATCATTATTCGGAAATAACAAAATAAAGCCTTAAATATACTCTGTAATAAATTAAATGTTGAATTTATATTAAAATAATTATTTAGACATAAATTAACTAACACCTTAATCGAAAATCGCTGATTAAATACCGAGTAATAAATAACATATTATTCCTTACTTAAAATAAATGAATGTGATTAAAATAATAATAATTTAATCATGTAAAGAATAGATTGTAAATATATTTAATACAAATTGAAAAATATGATTTATTTTGGTTTAACTTACTTAGAAAAATTTTAATTGGCATTTTATCGTCTTGAGACATCTCAGTCACATTATTGTTGCCGAAAATGTCCTCTGTAATATTAAAAAAAACACGTTAGAACACCGCTGATTTTTTTTCCCAGTGTTTCCTTGGTTCTCGAAATATTGAAGAGCCCTTCTCGGACTTCTTATAATGTCTGAAGATGTACAATGTAAACGCGGGTGCAACTGGCTACAAACAATTATATAAAAATGAAAACTTGGCACCACAAATCGAATAACTCTGCAAAAGCAAAAGCGAATCCAGGTTGGTCTTGCACCTTCAACCAATAAGAGAAAACTTTGTATTCACTTTAAAACAAAATTCGTTCAACAATGTTCAATGAAGAAAACATATATTGCATTAGCTTAGAGAATTAAATTTAATCTTTGCTTTATGAATTTTTCATTCCAAGATTAAGGATTTGCCCCACTATACGGCGTTCCGAGCACACCATACCGCATAACACACTACCCGTCAAGCAGTTTACTATCGTGCAGTCTATAATTATGATGATTTTGTTAATTATTTTTTAAAAATAGAAATTAAATAATATATAAATTTATTTTTACTCATATCATTAGAGATATTCCTTGGATATTTTGTATAAAAGCCTGAAATACTCTGGTTAAATTTTAAAATTTCTGATTTATTTAAATGGATCAAATAATTTACTGATATCCAACCAAATTTTATAACTGATGCACCTTTTAAATATTGGCTGAGACTCTTCACCAATCTTACATAATTAAACCACAGAATGAATATACAGAAATTTTAGAAAAATTTATACCATCTATTAGTAGTTATCCGATATACAAAAATTATAGATAATATTCTCCTATATAATACTGATCTACCAACTGTTTATTTATTTATTTTTTTTTGACACGAAACGGTCTTAAAGACCACGCGAATATCATTTCTTCCTAACTTTCCCCACACACTCTCCTCTCCTCCTCTCTTCCCACCTCTTCTTCATTCTTCCAGACTGCATTCTTCTTTCTTCCTCGCTCCATATTCTCCCCTTTCTCACCTCTTTGGCACCCTGTATATTTTATTTATTTCCTTTTTTTTTTTTTTACCTAGCCCATTTGTATATTATTTATTCCTGCATAAAAAGAAAAAAAAGGATAAGAAGAAACCTGTTTTTGTTAATTACTTAGATACTATAATATTTATTTTTAATTATGATGTTATTTGGTTTTATTTTTTACTCTCACTTATTTAGTTATGAAATATATTGCTAGGGAAAGCACTGCCATCGGGGAAATTTAGAATACGAGTTTTCAACGGAAATACACGCATTATATAAGGGAACCTTAATCCTGAGAAGAAATTATAAATCCTACACCATGGCCTGTGTGTGTTTATGTTTTAAGTCTAGTCCAAAAATGAAAAGGTGTACGAAACTAAAATTACATGTAAGGCAGGTATAGGCATGGGATAATGCAGCAAATTTTGCCAAAATCGACTTATGGGAAAAGCCACTTTATCGATTTTACAAAGTTTTACAATTTTCTCGAAAAAGACTTAACGACTTTTATCAAACCTGTTATATCAATGTACAAATAAATATTCTATATCAGCTAGATCTTATTCTCATTTAAATATTCAGAATTAATTGCCGAATTTTCAAAATGGTTACCTCTAAAGTACATTTAATTTAGTTTGTTTGAAATAATTAACCCTCCCTCAATTTTAATAGTAATAAAAAATGGGTAAATATAAACTACAAAAGAATTTGATAACTAACTAAAAGAGAAATATTTTTCCAGGTTGAAAACAAATTTCCGAAAATATCGGCTAATTTTAAGTTTTTTTTTTGCAATAACATTATTATTATTATTTTCCTTTATTTGTTTGTTTGTTCCTTTACATACGATATGTATAGTTGGAGATCATTTATTATTATTAATTATTTAAAATATTAAACAGCTCGAAATTATTATGAATTTTAGGGTAAACTTTTTTTTTTCAAATTCTTGATGTTTGAATATTAATATCTTCTAAAATTTACCTATCTAAGTAGCTCCAAATGAATTAAAAAATCACTTCGAGTTTAGATTTTATTACAAGACAACGTTTCTGACCAAACATAGGGAGCATATTCAGGGAGGGTAGGATGCATTACTAAATACGTCACTGAAATTTAATCGAGTTTGAATGAAAACGCGAACAATATACAATTGTGGCATTTCCCGGTAGGCGGTCAAGTACTAACCATGCTTAACTTTTACTACCTATTGTAAGCGCCTTAACCCGCTTGCCACCCAAGCCCAAATAGATAGAAAATAAAACTTATTTAGAGAACCAGGTCCCATTAAAATACCAAAGTACCTAAGTAACAGAAAACATATCTGGCTAAAATACTAAATAATTATAATTAATAGGTACATAGGTATGTCATATAAGAATAAATATATAAACAACATAAAGGAGTTTGTCTTGTGAAAAAATATAATTATTGGTGATAAAAAAAATAAAATAAAGTTTCAGAAAATAAAGAGTAAAAATAATGAATTCATGTTTTAAGTTATAACTTAAAATTTTTAGAAACTTAAAAGAGCTTGAACGAAATAGAAATATTATTTGCTTCTGATGAGGGCAGGGAAGAAGCGCACCGTATATTAGAAGAGAGGGAATTCTGGAGGGTAGTGGAGGGCACAAGAAAGGAACGATTAAATGTGTCAGTTCTGTGGAATGTTTCAGAAAGACGGGAACTTCTTTCCTGCGAGTGGATGGAGAATTTCAATTGTAGGAGGTTGTAGATGTTGGAGGGATGGTGGGATTTGATAGTTTGGAATAGTAAGATCCGAGGAAATATTGTCTACGGATGGGGAGAGGGGGAAGGCAAGAGCCACTTTTATGCGCCTTAAAGGCGAGACACGTGAGAACGCCTCGAGGTACCGAAAGATAAATAAATCTTGAAAAGCAATTCATGATATGTTTCAATCTGTCCTCGAGTACAATCAAGAGGCCACCGTATATCACACAGCCATAGTAAAATTGAGAGGGGGTGGGAAATAAATGAGGACACGAGGAGCTTAGAAGTGGGTTGTGGAAGAAGAAGGCGGCAACGATGGAATAACTTGGGGGTACTTACTGACAGTTAGGAAATTTGGGCGATATGAAATTTAAATTTGGAATTAATGATAAATGTTCACACTTCCCACCACTAGGGCTCAGCAAATTTTTCATTATATCCCCGAAAATTGTAATCACTAGTTATTATGGGTTGAACTTTTATTTCAGTGTGATTTCGCATAATATCACTAATCACTGCTTTGTGGAACGAAGTATTTAAGTGGGGGTTCGGCGTCGAACCTCTTGCTTTCAGAAACATAATTACCGTGGTTACTTTAATAAAATTATAGGCTAATCCATTCATTTTGTACTGATAGCAGGTATCTATGACAAGTATATACTATCTCTGCAACTATCACACGGGAGAGGTGTAACATCCCGCGATAGTGGGAGAGAGATAGGACTGAGTGATGGGCGGCCTTCCCACCTGGCCCCTACCAGCTATCGGTCAATTCCTTGTATCTTACCTCCCTTAGCGCTCCTGCATAATTCCTAATATCGATTAATCACACCCCTATCGATTTGTCACACCCAGCTCGATGGGGCTGTCCCATGAGGCTTAAACATACACTGATAAATAAACAGTGTTTGGTTACAATAAAAAGAGACTTGCGTATAAGGGAAAACGGCCAAATATCGTCCCCCTAAGCCAAATAAAAAAAATTATACATTAAACTAAGATTTAGAAATGATTTTTCTAAGCAAAAAAAAAAATATATTTACCAAAGCGTTAGGATTTTAATAGAGTGACCATAATTTCGTACTACTGATAAATTCACATTTTACTATGTCGGGGATGTTTGAAGTTGGAGGCATTTAAATAAATGTAGATAACTGTATAAAACGAAAGTTACTAACATTTTAAAATTTAAAGAAATATTCTATTATTTTATTCAAAGATGTGACAATTCATTGTAGATTAGAATACAAATTTTAATTGAATATAAGAGGGAGAAAAATATCATAAACAAGGGAGGACGAATTTCAGAATCTTTCTAATCACCTATGGATATTTCGAAAATGAAAAGAATATTCTAATCAACGAATAGTAATGATAAAGTAAAAAGTATCTCACCTTAATGCACCAAAATAGCGTTCTGGCGTTGAAAATTAGTGAGCCAAAACGCAAACCTTCGCAATTATTTAATGTCAACACTCAACTGGGTGTTACTGAAATTTTTAAAAAGTTATTCACTAGGTATCAGCAGTATCAACGCTAGATAATTGTGGGGACGAATTTCCCCAAAACGAAACCTATTTACATTAAAATACTTAAAAAATTTAGTTATTGGTCATTATATTAAAAAAATGTGACAATTCATTGTATATTAGAACTAAGGTTTTCTTTGAAAATAAGAGTGGCAGTAATAACATAAACAAAGTGGGGCGAATTTCAGAATCCTTTTTGATTTAGGTGATCTAATCTGTGAACTCCCGGATCATCGGCACGAGTTGAAAAACCTTGTATGTTTTACTCCTTTCGCGGTATTTTAACTTATTTTTTAAAGGAAAAAAAAAATCAAAAACTACGTAAACGCAAACAAATTGCATACAATTTCTTGAATTACATGAGATTGTATGTCATTGGGAACAATAAGAAACAAGAATTATCTTGGATGCTCTTGGATGTAGGCATATTTTGACTAATTTTGTGAACTTATCTGAAGTAAAAAAAGAAAAAAAATTCAGTATGCAATTAATTTTATACCCATAATCTTATGAGAAGAACAGTGTGCTGAGGGTTGAAAGTAACACATAAAGACATAGCCTTATTGAAAATGACAGAATTCGCCGAATTCATAACACTGTTCAAACCTGTCTTCTAAACTACGCTCTGAGATTATTGAAGGTCTTAAGCCAATCACATTAGTCTTTTTGAGATCTTTGACCTCTGAAATGATAATATCGAGCAATAAAAATATTTTTATTGATATGAGTTTTGTCCGGGACTTTGACCCACTGTTTGTATTTTATTTATTACGACAATAATTTTATAATTTAAGGATTAAATTATAAAATTAAAAAATTCCAGTTATAAATAACTTGTGAAACACACTTTCTTTAATATTTATTTTAATTCATTTACTTTCCAACGTTTCAAGGCTCATTACCTCATCTTCAAGGTCTTCTAAATAAACACGATATATTATCAACTATTTTAATTTTAAAAAAACCACATTAATAATAGACAGAGTTCAATTACAGACTATTATGAAAAATATAAAATTGGAGGTAATAATATAGAAAAAATAGATCAAAATAACAATAAAAAAAATATATATCGTAACATGAATTACACAGACAACAAAAAAATTTTTTTTGAAAACTTTTTTAACTTTAATAGTTGATCTTTGTTGATTTTTATGTGCTGAATCTAAATCTGGCCTAAGTTTTTTTGTATCACCCATACTTTTCCAGCAATATGCTTTGTATTATATAGCATAAACCCCTTTACGGTATACGGGGAATTAATGAAACACTATGTTACATGATAAGCATGGTTATAGTCCCTAACCAAGTTGTTAAGCTCGATTTGAGTAAACAGTTTAGGCTCTATATTTTCTGTAAAACATTGGAATTCTTCATCATCTTGATTGCACAGGCCAACGATGAAAAAAACTATTGTACTGAAGATACCTTATTCCTATTGTTTTTAGGGTGTTAAATCCAAATATGATATTAAAAAGGCTGTATCACCATTTTTTATCACAATTTCTTCACACTTTATAATTAAATGTATTAAATTAAGCGATTTTTAAAGAATTGAACAGCTTTGATAGTTGAAATTGTGGGTGATACAGCTTCTTTAATATCTTATTTGGATTCGGCACCCTAAAAACTATAGGAATAAGGTATTTTCAGTACAAAAGTATTTTCATCGTTGGCCTGTGTTATGTATCAAACCTCACCGAAAAAATCAATAGAGCGTCCATTAAATAGGAATACTAAAACTTAAAGCTAGGCTTATACAACAGTAATAAATTAAATGTACGTCTGTCCAACATGAAAGACAAGAAAGAAATATTGGAGGGGCAAGATGTCATCTATAAAATAAATTGTGAAATGAGTGAAAAATCGTATGTAGGAGAAACATAAAAAAAAAAAAAAATTAAGCAGATGCATTTCGCAATATATTAGTAATTGTAAAAATGTGAACGTGAAAGCATTAGCACATCAGAGCATGATTTCCAAACAAAAGTTCAAATTTGATAATCCGGAAATATTAAATATGGAAAGTAACACTAAGAGCAGAAGAATTTTAGAAATATAAAAATATAATGATCTTCAAAACGGACACCAAGAATTTAAATATTAATTATGAAGGCATGATTAACATTTTAAATATATTTTAAAGAAATAGAAACAAATAACATTAAGCATTAGACTAAAAAATAAAAAATGATTTATTATGAAACAAATAAGAAAAAAAATTTAAAAATTAGCAAAATAAACAGAGGAGAAGGGGAGAAGATAACTATAACAATTGGAATTACAGATAATAAAAAGTTATGTTATATTGGACCAGGCAAAGTGTGACTTTGTTATTCCTCATCATGCAAAATTTTTATTAATTGACCTTATATATAATATATGAATTGTATGAATGACCTTGAGGATTAATATAATAATCCTAAAATATGTTTTGCAAGAGTCAGGTGATTTTTTTTTTTTTTAATAGATGTAATTACTTGTTAGCATTCATTATTGTGCAATGGTTGATAATGTATTGTATTTGTTTAGAAGACTCTGAAGGTATTAGAGTGTTTCACAAGTTATTTATAAATTGTATATTATTTCTTATTTTATTCATTGGTGGTTTTACAATTATTAAGTTTTTTAGTTCAGTTTAAGTCTACTTCTTTACTATGTCTTGATACTCGTTTTGGGGGGAATGGTCGTTAACATAATTAACAACACAAAATTGAAAATTTATCATGCAAAAATATATTCATACAGTAGTCGCTGTAAAAATCATTTGTTATCCTGTTCTCAGCTCATGGTTTTCACTCAATAGATATTCTCTTATTCAAATACAAAACTCAAAATGGGCTCAATGATCCGAATTAAAGGACGATCTCTCCGAAATGGATCGTAAATCGAAATAATTAAGTTCTATCTGAAAAGATTAAACCGTTATTTTCACGACATATGTTACTGTATGGATACTTCTTTTGCACGATAAATTTTCAATTTTTATTGCTAATTAAAGTCTACTTCTTCTACTATTTTTTTGTTTCCATTAATATACTCTCAGATATTTATTATAAGGTTATCTGTGTCGGATGATGGAATTCGATAACACTCGCCCAACAGCTGACATCGATATCATAACAAAGCAGGCTGACACCAGCCCTCCAATTTACTTTAATAAGGGATACCCATAGATGAGGATCAAATTCGATTCAACAACAATAATAATTAAATAAACAAAATATCTATTGTATAATTTAATATTGAAAATTATTGGAAGGGCTCAGATTGCCATAATCATGTATCTGCTACCAAAATGCGCATAATATATTATTTATTAGTTTGCTTGCCTTTTGGAAAAAAGTCCCGATACGAATAGTTCTGGGCATCATGAAAAATGAAAAAAATGAATTAAAAATAAAAATAAAGCAAAATATCATCAAATTTAAAAGTTAATATATTTTAAAATTATAGATGATTATACAGTAAAGAGATATAACTTAGGCTCTAACTAATAATGAATAATAATAACTCAATATTAAAATAAATAAGGCACAAATACCTAGAAAAAAAAAGTGAAAAAGAAAATGATTAAATTTTATAAATAAAAAAATCTGGTGCTGTACATTACACAAATTAGTACATACCACCCTACTTGAAATAAATTATTTTAAATAATTAGAAATAATATAAATGAAGAAATTATTAACTACAACAATCACTTATGTTTTTTGTTTTTTTTACTTTTTTGTCACTGGACCTTCTACGACATTATGTTAGATATTATTTTTTCTAAAATCTTAAGTTTCCCAACGATTTATAAGACATATTACTACTCTTATTTCCCGAAAGTTGTTTTTAACCTGAAAAATATTTTCCCTTTAGTTAATAATCAAATTCCTTCATACTTTATATTTATCCATTTATTATTACTACTAATAATGGGGGAGGGTTAATTATTTCAAAAAACAGAATTAAAGGTACTTTAGAGGAAGCCATTTATAACCAGCCCTAGTAAGTAGGATGCCATAATAACTAGACGGATTTCCCCTTAAATTAAAACTATCAAAAATGTTTACTCTTTTATTTTACAAAATCAATAATAACGCTCCCATCTTACCTTATATTAATTTTTTTTATAACATTTATCAGCAGTTATAGTAGTATCATATACAAAATAAGTATTCATACACTTAATTTTTCTGATAAAAATATGTTTAATAATATATTGAACATAAATTTACCAATAATAAAAAATATCCCGTATTATTTTTTACAGATGAAGAAAATTAGAAACCCGTACAACCTAATTAACATAAAAAATTAAACAATTCATCTCTTCAGGTAGAACTTAATCATTTCGATTTACGACGCGTTTTAGAGGGAATGGGTTTGTAGCCTAATCAGCAACAAAAATTGAAAATTTATCATGCAAAAAAATATCTATACAGTAACAGATGTCTTGAAAATAACGGTTTAATCTTTTCAGATAGAACTTAATTATTTCGATTTACGATCCATTTCGGAGTGATCGTCCTTTAATTCGGATCATTCAGCCCATTTTCAGTTTTGTATTTGAGTAAGAGAATATGTAATTTGAGTGAAAACCATGAGCTGAGAACAAGCTAACAAATGATTTTCACAGCTATTGCTGTATGAATACTTTTTCGCATGATAAATTTTCAATTTTGTGTTGTTAATTATGTTAACGACCCATTTATTAGGTAATTTTTAGAGGATTCGTTTTATCCAAAAAAAAAAAAAATTGATTTAATAATCTATAATCTATAATGAAATGATTTCTTCCAGATACCTCAATATTCCTTTATTAGTTTGCTTTACTGGTATAGAAAATATACTGTACACTCCTAGCAATTGTGTTTATAGCATATAAAATCCAAGTTTTTTTAGTTTTATATTTGTTTCTAATAACAGGCGAAATTAATATGGATATATCTAGACCTAATTGGCCTAATTAACAACAGGAATATAACGAAAAAAATACCTTGAGAACGGGGGAATACTCCGAAACGCTGTCGAAACTCCTAATGCTTAGATATATTCATTTAATTTGTTTTATTGAAAACTAGTTTCGATATTTCATATTTCTCTTCTCCTAAAGACAAAATAGACCCTTTCAAAAAAAGCGAAATATACGTACTAAATTGTAATGATTGTGCAGCCAAATACACGGGAAAAACTGGAAGATCGCTAAATAAGAGATTAAAGGAACATATACGTGCATATAATAATAAGACAGAAAATTCCAACTTTACAATCATTTAAATGAAAAAAATCATAAATTCATCAAAGACTCAAGAGTTAAATTAATACATCACGTTGAAAACAGCCTCAAATTAAATACATATGAAGCATTTGAAATAATAAAATCCTTCAAATCCAATCCAGATTTTTGCTTAAATGACCAAATAAGTATAGTCCAATCTTAAATTTATTCCCATCTATAACAGAAAAAACAATTACTCACCGGCATTACTGGAAAAACCCTGACCGTTAAACCGTTTACCTATAAACATGCTACTTATCTTTCGTTCATTGTAAATTTAATGCAAGAAGAAACCAGAACAAACTTTTCTGTATGATATAATCCATTTAAACCTTGGTGAGTACCAACATGTATTTGATTTTTTGTCTTAATTAAATTCATTATTCATAAATGTTTTATAATACTGATTTATATTACATCTAATTTAATATGTATAATAATGCCAATCTATATTTTGAATTGCTTATTTTTAAATTTTTTGTATGTTTTTAGAACTGAGGATGAATGTATAACATTCGAAACTAGTTTTCAATAAAACAAATTTATAGAAGTGGCCAATAATTTATCAATCCCTAATTAGATTGATCCTTCTATACCATCATGCGGATGTCAACTAAAAAACTTGGGTTTCATTTGCTTTAAAAACATTGCTGGGAGTTTGTACTACATGTAGTACAAATTCCTAACAATGTTTTTAAAGTAAATCAAACCCAAGTTTTACAAATTCCAAGCAATGTTATTACTAGTACTAAATATTTAGAAAAAAATTGATCTTTCATAAGATTTTGGATTGGAGAAGATTGGATGCTATGTTGCACAACTCAGCTCAATCGATCTCCCCTTACTTTCAGTACGAATAGCCCTGATGATGGCAGCAGATTAGTTTGCTTGTAGTAAACTAAGAGTTGAGAGAGCTTGTCTAGTTAATGTTAGACTAATTGAAATTGTCGAGAAGTTTCTTGTTGTTTCAGCCTCGTATGAGGATTCCATGTAAGTAGTTTGTATAGATTGCCCAGCTAGAGGATCTCTTCAAAACCAATAACTACTGCATAATATTGGTCACAGATGTGTGTGTGTATGTATTAATTAGTTCTCTTTGTAAGTACGAATTGTTTGTAAAGAGTCAGAAAGTGCTCTTAAAATGTTAAAATGAATATTTTAGTAACAAAATTAAGGATTTCAGCTATAAAAATTAAAGTAAGGTTCTAATTTTTTTTTTCAAAATTGAGAATTCATTTTTAGAAGGGCGCACGAGATTTTTTTTTCGGATTGTATCAATAAAGAACTTACAGAAATAACGTTAATGTTAAAAGTAACCGTTTAATTTTTAAAAAGTACTTAATGATAAAGGATTTGGAAGATATCGCTAACATGGAAGAATAATGTAGCAATATGAAAAAGTGGAATTTCACTTTTTTGCCTATTAGACTTATCACTGTCCCTCAACTCACTCTGGTAATACATCAAATCAGATATTTTATTATTCAATACTACATTTTTTTTTTTAAGTTAATCTTAATTTTTTGATCGTCTGGCAATGAATCAAATTGGGGTAGTCAGTTTTTCATGAGAAAATCAGTGCAAGATTCTTTAGAGTTTATTGATAATAAAGACACAAATTTGAAAAAAAATAATTAAATAATAGCCTATTATATGTTGTTCAATCTCATTTGTTCCAGACATTTCATAGGAACATGATCAAACATTTTTTTATTTATTTATGGTAATTAAGTATCACGTTTTCAATTTTTAATTTTCTCTTACCTTCCTTAATAAAATAATTTCACACTTATTAACAATTTTGTATAGTAAACTTTCACAGGTATGACGGTCATCCAGCTTTATATAATAGTAGAAATATAGACAGATAAAGTGGTCATGGAGACGAAACATAGGCAAGATAGACACTTTTTAACTTAGAAATTTATTTACGGTAACTGCTTCGTTCCTATGTATCGTAGGGCGATGTTATAAAGCCAAAAGCATTCCTCTATGCGCGTTCTGTCCGACGTAAACATATTTTTTCAAATCGGAAGAGTAGTTCCTGAAATTAGCGCTTTCATATACTCTTAAGCGTTATATAATAGTGTAGATAAACAGATGAAGTTGTCATGACAACGAAACGTATGCACGTTGGACAGTTTTTCTCTGAGCAATTTATTGATGGTTACTGCTCGGTTCATCAGTAGCCTGATGCTATAAACCCTAAGGCCTTTCTCGATAAACGTTCTTTCTAATTCAAAAATAATTTTTCACAGCGGACGAGTAGTGCATGAAATTAGCGTGCTCATACAAAAAAAAAACTCTTTTATTATTGCTTTATATAATATTATAGATTTTATTCAATTTTTTTTCTATTCAATAGTACATCACTCGCTTAAGTATCTACATATTTTATATATATATCATTGAACTTATGAAATAGAGGAAGTACTATTAGAAAAAATAGAATAGAAAAAGGTTAAAAATAATGACAACGTTAATGACAATAGCCCAAGATGGCCGAAACTCTGTATATGTATATATATATATATATATATATATATATATATATATATATATATATATATATATATATATATATTATATATATATACTGGTGTCCAATTGGCCTGTTCTAATTTTTGACTTTATTATATATTATTATGGCACCATATTCTACAAACACTATTAGAAGAATAAAAAAAATTACATATTACTGTATTAATCGAATTGAAATCTATGTTTTAAAAAGAAATCAAAACGAAAAACTCAATAAAATGTCACGTATTTCGAAAAATCGTACCTAACTCAAATCTGAAGCACTCGCTCAGGTTTTGTTTCCAAAAATAAGTTTTGACTTAATATAAGCAAATTAAAATATTGGATGAGCTTAGACTTTTAGATATTTTTTTTTTTAATTTCCATACATTAGCCACTAAAAGGTTAAGCGGGTTCCCACTTTTTCCAATATTATAATTGTTAGAACAATAACAATAATTATTACATTATAATTATAATACCAACAATAATATAATTGCTCTTAATAAGCATTCGTTTTGAAAATTTGAATTTGAAAAAAGATTATCTGAAAAGTATAAAATTAGTTTTGTTTGATGATTCGGTCGGCCACATATTATTTGGGATAATTATGTGATTCGCCTTTAGGCATCGAGTTAATTTTAAGACCACTGTTTAATTAATACACAGTCCGACCTGATGTAATTACAAGACTTTGTTAATTAATGATGTGTTATAATTGACAATAGTGGAGCTATGTGATGAATCCGTGGCTGACCAATTGTGATGAAGGATGACCCCGAGGACCCTAAGCCAGGATTATGGTGATGGTGATGAATCGCCCCTCAGGGAGGCACTATATGAAGTTGTCTTTTTTGTATCCTTGACATGGTCATCTCACGTCATCATCTAGTCTCGGCTTTAATTATATCTTAGAGGGCTTAGAAATATAATATTGTGTTGGATGAGTCATAATATAATGAAAAGCGGACGGAATTCCTTGGAAACAACATTCGTAAAGTACTTAATAGAATAAATACATAATACACCCAAAAAGGATGGTAGTTAAGCAACTTTTTTAATTAAAAAGCATATGCACCAAGTTTCATCGAAATCGTCCGGATCACTGTGAACTGACGCATTTCTCCCACCCCTCATTACTAGGAGTGTCTGGGATCTGGTTTGTTTTAACAGTACTTTTCGTAGATTGACGAGGAACATTTGTACCAATTTTAGTCTGACCGTATATAAAACCGTCAAACTTTTCCTCAGAACAATTTGTGCGAATATTTTCCAATGAACTTTTCTTCCAATAAACATATTTTAAGTTGATTAAACTGATTTGCAATATACTAGGGAATGAGAACATATTTAAAAATAATATGCTTGATTCTTCCATTAACCTAATGCATACGTAATGTTTACGCCTAAAATACAATCTGTTATTATCTTAAGATTTTATATTTATATAGACAGCAGTAATGTGGGGATTATTTGGTTTTCCCACACCTTCCGCAGTCGTAAAAAAGATTTAAATTACAGCAGTTTATTTCGTATTACATATTGTTATAATAATAATAAATCTTTTATTTACAAATTTACAAAAACAAAAATGATTAGTTTACATGATTTTATTATTGATTATATAATATAATTATATATATATATATATATATATATATATATATATATATAATTGATAATTTTAACATTCAATTATTAGATTTAACATCATGTTATTAAATCATCTGAAGGAGGGTTACAGCCATCAGTAATTAAACTATCTCAGAGGTTGAACGTTTATTCATAATTATGTGTAAAGGACTGTTGAACAATTCTGTTTTATAGGTAAGATACTTGTTATTTGTGTTATACTTGTTTGTGATTATATTTTGCAATTATTAATTAATAAAACTGTTTTATAGAATCGTTTAACGTCTTGCTAATCAGACCCAAAAGAATCAGTATATATATATATATATATATATATATATATATATATATATATAT
This sequence comes from Rhaphigaster nebulosa, assembly GCA_948150685.1. NCBI lineage: Eukaryota > Metazoa > Arthropoda > Insecta > Hemiptera > Pentatomidae > Rhaphigaster > Rhaphigaster nebulosa. The sequence continues at coordinate 43,946,104 of OX411312.1, read as the reverse complement.
ATATATATATATATATATATATATAATATATAATATATAATATATATATAATATATATATATATATAATATATAATATATAATGAAATTTTGCCAGTCTGGTTTGATGTTTTTTTTGGAAATATATGAATATTTGTTTCACCGGTAACCTCTCATCGTTAAAAAATTGCTATTTTTTTTTTTTTTAAATAAATGAAATACTAACATGAATATTTCTTTTCTGTATTTTGAATCTCCAGGAATTTAAACAAGTTTCAAATTAAAGCTGCTGGTTCTAAACAATACCCAATCACAAGATATTATTTGTTCATTTGAATGTTCAAATGCCTTTTGCTTATTGCAGATACCCCTATATTTTGTTATAAATTTCTTCTTTTTTCTGTATTCGTGTGAAAGAAGAAAACTGAAAGTCGTTCAAGTTTTTTTTTTTTTTTTTTTTTAATAAGGTTCTAAGTAATTTCTAATTTAATTAAAAATGCTATTAAAAGGCAAAAATAAATTACTTTTATGAAATCATACAAATTATTTTGAAACCAATCGAATAGTGGTGATAATATTTCCTATTCGTTCAGAAATTTCTCCTGGTTCCAATGCACAATTACTTTAAAATATTTTCAGTGTATACATGTTGTTGAAAACATCTTAAAATTAGATGGATTAAGAAAAATGAAAAAGCCTAAAGAAAAATAAACAACATACAAACACCATTTGAAAAATGCTTTCTTTAAGACAAAGTCAGCGAAGAGGGGGCCATTTAGATATGTCTTAGCTAAACTCTGGAGTCATTGAATGTTGGCTAAGTTGGAACCACTCTCGGAAATTACTTTTATACATAAGGCGGGTGTCGGATCCTTCATTTCATTCAGTGTCTTTTGAGGAGGTTTCCGGAAAGGAGCGGAAGTTAATTAGAAATTGAAAAGTATTTCGATTAGTATTTTCTCAATAGAGAGAGGAATGCTTTACTACATTTACAGCAATGCTGCCCAAATACATTTGGTTGCAGCATGCACAGCATACTAATTAGTCTATAGCTAGACATACAATAATATACATATAATTTTTTTTCCTTTCATTTTAGCTCTAAACACATTATAATTATCACTGCATTACCCGTATTATATCTGTTCTGCTTATTATTGCTGTAGACCTTCTATTACTCTCTAATCCGTCCCTTATTTTTATTTTACGGTGACTCTCAACCATTTTATAACTTAAAATAACTTTGTTTGTAGTTTTTTTACATGCTAAAAAAAAAAAAATTCGAAAACTAATCAAATGTTCACATTTTAGATACGAACACCTAAGCATCAAAAACATTCCAAGAAATAATAAATAAATAAAAAGATAAGGATAAAAAACAATGAAATAAATATATTTAAAGAAAAAATAAATCAGTTGACATCCGCATGGTGGTATTGAAGGATCAATCTCTAATTAGAAAAAATAAATAAACAATAATCATAATAAATAATTGATATCGAGTTAACTACCATACAGGAGATGGTCCATAATTCCCTGGCAGTTCATTATAATATTTTACTTGGGATCTGATAAAAAATGGTTCCATTATTAATTTGTAGATATTGATAACATATCCTTTAATTTTCTATCATTAGCTAGTCGTATAGAGTGTACCTGTATTTAAGATTTTAGGTTTATTTTATTTTTTATAAGTTTATTTATTATTTCTTGTATTCAGTTTTTTGTTATTTCATTTTTTGTAAATATTGTATGAATGATTTATTTTATCAATATTACCATTGTCCCTGCTGAGACAGAATGTAATATTTCTCAATAAATAAATAGTCAGACTTGTGACAAAAAAAAAAAAAAAAGCTAGTCGTAGGCAGGTTATCAGAAAAATATGATCATAGATAGTTTATCTCACATCATCTGCCTTAATACGATTCGAGATAGTACTCAACTCGCCAATTTTATCCTATTAAAATATCATTTTCAAAATCATAATCATTTTACCCTTTTGGAATTGCTGGAGACCTGAAACTGATTTTTTGAAATTTCTTTTCCATAAGTTTGTGAGCTCCACCTCAAATTCCGTAAGTTCAGAATCGATGGATTTTTAAAGTAACCTTTAAAAGACAGAAACGGGAAAAAAAAAAAAGAAGTTTTTGCTGTATATAAATATTTAGTTTTCAAATCTATATAATTTTTTTTATTTGTGTTTTATCTTTCTTATTTTAAATCTATTTTCTAAAGTAAAACTATTCATTTTTATCAAAATGTATAACCCGCTATGGGTCATTGGCCGTATTAAGTTAAAATTATTAGACTCTAATGTAAAATTTTGATCTAAAATAATCCAAAAGTATAAATAGTTTTGGAATCATACCAATTATGCCTGTGATGTTACAGCAAAAATTTCGACAAAATCGACTTTCCGGATGGGCCGCATTAAATTATCGATTTTACACATTTTTATAATTTTCTCGAAAATGGCTTTAACAATTTTGATCGAACTCGTTATATAAATGTACGATTTAATTTTTTTTTAATATCAGGTATGTTTTATCCTCATTGAAATAAACTGACCGGCCGTTAATATCCGAATTTTCAAAATGGCTTCCTCTAAAATACCTTTAATTTTGTTCATTTGAAATAATTAACCATCTCTCCTTGTTAGTAGTGATAAAAAAACGGACAAATATAATGTTTGAAGTAATTCGATAATTAACTGAAGGAGAAATATTTTCTAAAGTTGTAAACAAATTTCTGGAATTTGTAGTAATATAGATGTATAATATACCATTGAGAAGCAAAGATTTTAGAAAAAATTTTATCTGTCATATATAGTCATAGGAGGTAATGGAGAGGGACGAAATACGCATTAACTTAAGTAATTGTTGCAGTTGATAATTTATACTTTTACATTATTTACTGGACACTAAATGTTTCCATGGGAACTAATTAGAATTTCCGTGGAAACTTTATAATTGATTTCAAGCAGGGAGTTAAGTGAATGTCATGCGATGCGCGCGCCTCACCAGATTTTTTAAAAATTTTAATTAGTGATGTAAATGTAAAAACATTTAAGAGATTTACTGCGGTAGAACTATCCTTAATTTTTATTTATCACTGAAATATTTCATAAAACCGTCGGAAACCTAATTACGTGAAATTCTAACCAGAATTCGGTAGCGGAGTCGAACTGTGATTGGGAGCAGAGATTTACCGCTGGAGCCTGCTAGCAAATCCAATAGCCATTTCAGAGATGTAAAAGTCACTTTGTGGCAAGGTCTCCGGTTTTCCAGCCAATCCTCTTTCTCTCTCTCCAGCCTTAGTGTGCCCTATTACCTGGAGAAAATTGAAAAAAGACTTTGCTTCTCTATAAGGATAAAATGTTATTTTACAGTCTTACTTTCAGAAAAATATCGCTAGGGGATATATATGTAAAAGCCTACGCAAAAAAAAAAAAAAAAAATTAAAGGGTTTAAATCATATATTCAATAAAAATACACTGTGGCATTTTTTCGGTAACTTAAAAACAATAAAAAACAGAAAAATTCTCACAAAAAATTGTAATCTGTATGAGCAGACGAATCTGGTATTAATGAAACTATCATCCATGTTGCTTTATGCGGAATTAGGTTTTAATATTGATTGACTGAATATTATATCAGTTGTACGTTACCTTTCAACCATTTTCAGAGTATAACTTAATAGTAGGTTTTCATGAAAACTTACATCCAACGCTGTTCCGTCGTAAAAAACATATTCCCTTAGAATCGTAAAAAAAAGAAGAAAGAAAAGAAAAAGAGAGAAAATGAAAAAAATACAAAAATAACGGGCTGATTAGCAAAGTTGAAGCTTAAAAACTATTATTTACTTCTGATCTAGATCTTTAATCTTCAATTGCAGTTTAAAGAAGTTATTGGAAAAGGAGGGATTTGAATGAGGATAGAGAAGAAGCATGGCGGATATTAGAAGGAATGGAATTCCAGAGGATAGTGGAGCGGGCGAGAAATGACCATTCGAAAAATATATATATATATATATATATATATATATATATATATATATATATATATATATATATATATTTATTACTACATTATATGTACTTAGTACTTTTCCAAGCATTATTATTTAATTTTCTTTAATTATATTTATTTTTAATTATCAATATTGGAAGTTTGTTTTTGTTTAAAGGTATTAAATTTATATCATTATAATTTATTATAAATTTCATCTTTTTTTATTATTCTTTTATATAAATTTTAATATAAAAACAAAAAAAAACAGACTTTTTTAAGATTTTTATTAAATACAAAGAGGAAAGTTTGATTTTTATTACTATTTTACAAATTCTATACAACCACTAAAAAAAAAAAAGAAACACTTTTTCCGTACTCCAATTCTCGTTATATTTTACCACTGTGTTCGAAATGTTTACAACTTTAATCTTTCAAGTCTTAAATGTTCAACACCTGTTCATTAACACTTCCTAACTCACTTCCAGACACCCGTAGCGCAAAAGTTTTACTAATGTGAACGGGAAATGAAAAGTTACAATCAATCTACTCAAACTTTCAGAACTGAAACCGTAATCTATCCTCTGGTATGAAAGATGTAACCTTCTTGTGTTTCACAAAGCGTTGATCCAAGATCTGATGTCATCAATGAATGACTGCTGACTGGAAAAATTGGATCTTAAACCTATCCGGCCCTATCTGATTAAATTATTAAATCCAAACAAAATTAATTGTGTTATTTAAATTTAAATATTATATTATGTTTAATTTAGTTTAGACTTCATTCCACATCAAATCAACCGATAATAAAATAATTTTTGACTCAAGGATTTTCAAAATAAGCGAAACTTGTATAAATGTTTATGTTCTATGTATTCATAAATATAGTCGAAAATTTCAGAGTTTCCCATTTTTAATTTTTGAGTTAAAAAATTTTAAAAAATCAAAAATCGACTGTTTGTTGACACATTTTGAATAATTGAAAAGCTAATAACTCCAAAAAAATTTGACCTATAAACCTTATATAGAGCCATCCTATTCAGAATTATATGAGCATTAAATTGATATGTATTTTGACTTTACCAAAGCAACCTTAAAATTATATAAAAATGAAATCCAAAAAGTTATTTATTCAAATATTCAAAATATTTTTTTTTTAAATACTATATGTTTTATATATATATATATATATATATATATATATATATATATATATATATATATACACATCTTATAAGAATGTATGGGTAAAATTTGAAAATGGGGTTTATGAGGGTTCTCTTATAAAAAAATAAAAACTTGTATTAATATGCGAAATAGAAATATACTGTATATGCCATATTTAAAAAAACAAAAATTTATTTTCCCAAAAGTAATTATACAAACTGAGTTTTATGTTATTTACCATTCTCGAAAATACAAAGTTTGGCTTAAAAATTCCAAGTTTTATTTTTTTTTTTATAAAAGATCCGTCAAAATCCCTTCCTTGAAATATTGAATATACAACATTCTTATAGCATTTATATGCAACACATACGTTTTTGAGTTTTTGAAAAAATAACATTCGGAAATTAATAAACATTTTAAGATTGTTTACATTGAACATACATATATACATATATTAAATTAAATCAAATTTAATTCTGAAAAGAATAACCCTGTTTCGAGCATTATAGGTCAGATAGTTTTGGAGTTACAAGCTTTCCAATGATTCAAAAGGTGTTAAAAAACAAAACAAAAAAAAAAACAGTTGATTTTTGTCCCAACTGATAGTAAAACTACATACTATATACTATATTATATATGTAAAAAAATCATTGAATTCTGAGACATCAAGTTCCAGACCATTGGTCAAGGAATGACTCTTATATTCATTATATTAATGATTTCCAATTAACAACTCGCTGAATAATCATTAGAAGCTTTGGAGATAATAATTTTCATTTTTAAAGATATATATATATTTTTTTTTTTTTTTTTTTTTTTTTTCTGTTGGCACTGTGGACCGTGGAGATCCTTGGCCGCTCGATGTGGTATTCATACCACACCGCGATTCTCAATTTAGGTACACGGGGTAGGGTCATCACTCCTACGCTTATATATATATATATATATATATATATATATATATATATATATATATATATATAGTATTTTATTGTGGTTTTAATTTTAATGCGTGTAAACGTCCTAATTACTGAGATTAGTCAAGGTAATCTCTGTTGTTGGGATCTCTGAGTGGCATCCCGTGTTTTTCTTTTTATAAATGAATTAGAATAATTATTATTAATTTTCATGACTTCGAGCATCACCGTAATTTAGACATATTCCATAAACTTAATAATACTAAAAAATTTTAAGGATTAGGAAGTGTCAGTTATAGTTTCAATATTAAAGAAAGGAGATAATAGATAATGTAAATATCATTCCTTCTAAGTGTTGCAAGCAAAATATACTCAATAAGGTGTTAGAGAGACGATCACGTGGAACAATAGAATCCTCATTGAACGAAGAAAAATATGGATTCTGGCCAAGCAGATGTATCCTGGATCTCTTATTGTTAATATGACAACTTTCAGAGAAAGTAATAGAAATAGACTGGGAGATCTATACTTGCTTTGTGGACATGACAAAGGTTTTTGACTGTATGAAGTAACAAGACATAGCAACGCCTTAGATTAAAGAGATTTGATACTGTTCAGGTATGATAATCCAAAACCTCAATGAGAGCCAAAGGAATGTTTTGAGGACATGCTAAAGAAGGTATCAAGCAAGGTTGCAATCTCAGTCCTCTGCTAATTACGCTGTTGCTGGATAACCCCATAATATAGCAAAACAAAACATGAGACCCTGTCAATTGTGATATATATCTAAACCGCGTCCATTTTTCTTGCATTTATAGTGACAGGGATATGCAAATAGAGTCACTCCCCAGAATATTGTACAATGTAATAATTAAATATGGACGAAGTATAATTTTACGGATGTGGAGACATAGGGAGGGAACTGTGCACTTTTAAAGGTAATATGAAAATAGTAATATTCAACGAAATATGGTGTAAATTAATTTTATACCAATATTATTGGTTGTAATTGGTTTATGTTGTGTTGTAGAAAATAAGCATCCTGAAGACGAAGAAGGACTTCGAAACTTCGATGACAAAGTATAGAAATGTTTTTTAATAATGAAGATAATTGTCACAGGAAGTCGTTTTTCACAAATAATTAAATTCATTATTCTCTTTTTCGTATATTTGGAGGAAATGAACTTGATTCATTCTTTCTTCAAATGTTCTTTAAATAGATGTAGAATATGTTATTATTTTATTTAGTTTTAAAAACAAATCTATCGAATACCTTAATTAACAAACCAATTTCAGGATAAAGATAGAAAGTTCAAAGAGTACTTGTATGTTCTCTCATAAAAGGTGGGCCATTTCCAACTACCTGTTAGGGGAACCGCCGCTCTGAGGTTAAACCCTTCGCTGAAGAAAGGGCTGAGGTTCTACTGCCCCATTCTCGGATCTAATACTTTTCTAACTGTCCGGATTCCCTCCTATCGCTACCATCTTTTCCAATGGCTCCTCAAATTGTATCCGAATGTTGCCTTTTACCCGCTTGTTCCTAATACATTTCCACGTTAGGCCTTAGGTACGCTTTTATTAGTAATATGGCCTATAAACAGTTCTAAAAAAAAAGGATTGTTGCCTTTTGAGTCATTGGAATTAAATTAAAGGGCCAGTTGTTAGATCAGGCTTCCACAATTAACTAACTTTTTGTATCTTGATTATTTATTAAACAATGTATTTAAATTTTCTAAAATTACGAATTCAGAATATCTGGTAAAAGATATTCTCCTGGATATATCACTACATTGGAAGAAAACTGGGCAAAACTCATTAATCAACGATTTTCCAATTTTCGTATAATCATAATCAATGAGATGAATAATTATTTATGATGAAGAGAGCCACAAAAATATTTATCGTGTGACCGCTGGGGAGCAGTTGTTTTTTTAAACAAAACTGTCAAAAGACAAAGCATTTTGATCTAAAAATAAGTTTAGATTGAAAAAATACCTTTCCCAAATTACCTCCAAGCGTATGCGAGCAAATGGATTCAAAGAACGATTTATACAATTGTAAGGAAATCTGCAATAATCAGTAGAAATTTAATGACGAAAACTTGAAGCGTCGTTTTTTTCAAAACTACATCTTTTGAAGTTGTGACTGTCTTCTTCGAAGGCAGCGATATTTTAACTTCTGGAAATTATTAACCTTCTAACTTCAAAATATCTTTATTACATATTCATTATTCGACGTTTCGGGCCAACAGTCCATTCTTACGAAATTCTATAACTTCTCAATCTTCAGCAGTCTAAAATAGACACCATCAAACATTGGAGATACCACATCACTCAATGACACCTCAAAACATATGATGTGCTTTATTTGGTGATCTTATCTTTTTCTGTCCTGAAGATGTTTGAATATAGGCGAAACGATGACTATATATATATATATATATATATCTTTTTCTTCCTTTGTTTTCTGTTCCTGAGGTTCAGTCAGTAAATATATAATAATCTTTTGGCCACGTTTACAGATTTTATTGTTCTCTTATATTTATCTGCCGTATTAAAAAAAAAAATCATTTATTGAAATTGACATTTTTGTATTTCACAGATGTTGATAAAATATAATGGCCAACAAATCAATAAATAATTACACAGACCAACGATGAAAAAACTTTTGTACTGAAAATACCTGAAAATACCTATAGTTTTTAGGGTGCGGAATCCAAATATGATATTAAAAAAGCTGTATCACCTACAATGTAAGAAAGAGTGTTAAATCGAATAGGCTATTCTGCTCATGGTTGGATGATATGTGGTGATTTAAAAATAACATGCCTTGGTCAGCAAGGTGGTTTTACCAAATTTTCATGTTTCTTGTGTGAATGGGACGGTATGGCTAGGGATCAACATTGGTGAAGAAAGAACTGGCCTGTGAGGAAGTCTTTAAAACCTGGTGAGAAGAACATTCTACGCAAAAACCTCGTAGATCCTGTAAATACAAACCATGCTTATGATGTAACATAGTGTTTCATTAATTCCCTCGTATACAGTATAGTGGTTTAGATAGGGGTCTATGCTATATAATACAAAGCATATTGCTAGAAAACTATGGGTGATACAAAAAAACTAAGGCTAGATTTAGATTCAGCACATTAAAATCTATAAAGATCAGCTATTAAAGTTAAAAAAGTTTTAAAAAAATTTTTTTTGTTGGCCTGTGTTATTAAACAATAAAATTAAAAACAAATAAAATACTAAGTAAAACTGAGTTAGATGTTATAATTAAATTAAGAAAAAAATGACTAAATTGTACATTAAAATTAATTGTTTTTTCATTGAAAAATTAAATAAGACTTTAGCCCTCGACAGAATACATGACAAAAACCTTCTTGCAGATTTCTGGAGGACGTCTGCTAGGTTTTCAAGGATGGAACATGCCAGGAACGGCGAAGCTAGACAAAGAATGGAAATATGTAAAAATAAACATGTTAGAAGTGAACGAAGATAGAAGATTAAAGAGTTACTTAAAACGAATGAATTCAAGCCGAAAACCGAAATGGATAATGGAGTGGGAGGCAGAGGAAAGAGAGGAAGTCCTAGAATAAAATGGAAAAATAAAGTAGAGGAAAAGTATGGCCGGGTATGGATTGACAGAAGAGGAGACGATTGACAGGGAAAAATGGAGAGAGAGGCTAAAGAAGGAATTCGCTAAGGGAAATTTCATAATTAAAAAAATAGTAATTGCTAGGGCGCCATAAGGATTACAGCAATTGCACCCTTGAACAGCCTTTCCCTGTAGCATCAACTCTAGAACGCTGGCTTCAATCTGACCTCACCAATAATTTGTCAATATGACTGCTTTGTCATATGCATTTTTTTATTTTTCTATTTGAATGATAAAGTTAAAAATGTGAAAAGGAATATCACAACATAAAAAAATACCGGATGTCTTTTTTTTATTAATTATTTTTATTACTTATTTATTAATAAACTCATCAGTGCCAAATTAATTCAATTTATTTTATACTTATATTGATTATAACAAATTTCTTTTATATTGGTTTAAAGAGAGAGAAAAAGAAACAACTCTAATTCAAATCATAATATAAATCTCATAATATAAATCTCATAATTAACTGTTAATATACAAATAACTATAATATTAAAATAAATATTTTCCTTTGACAAAAATTACCAACAAAATTTATCATCTAATATGACTAAATGAAATCAAAATTAATCGCGCAATTAATTAGATGTCTAAATACCCTGAGTGAATCGGTAACGTGTTGCAAACGACGGATGTTGAAAAATAAAGTTGGTTGTCTGTTGTCTTGGCCGGCCGGTGGTTCTGCACTTCTTGAACATTCGGGTGATATGGCGTCGATGGTCGTTGTCCATGAGATCTCTTGATGGTATTCGGACGTGTTGATAATGAAAAAAAAGGGGGAAAAAACGACCTCCCAATTGCCGATAACCGAAAGTTTGTTCGAACTTAATCGTAATTAATACGATTAATTAGAAATATATAAAAAAGTCCTGAACTCGAACAACAAAATAGTACCGACTCACAGCTCTAAATATAGACTTGTTTCCGACGACGATAGATAGCCAACTGACTTCTTAATCCCCTTTGTTAGTTTTGTAGGCAAAATGTAAACAGATGTGCCGGCTTTCGTGAACAATATAAATGTTATCGCTTTTATCCCTACCGACCACCCATTCTTAATGAAACTTAAAAATAAGTCACTAAAATAATTAAATATAAACAAACTACCAAACATAAACTCAGGAATCATTTTCAATCAAACCATTAACGGCTGAAACAGTAATCTACTACTGAATGAACAAGTTTTTGGCTAACACTCAGTAAGGATGAGTCGAAAAGATGAGAGATCAGATAGCAGTTAATTGGGGACCATTTGGTTTTCCCAGACCTTACGCAGTCCTAAAACAGAATCAGCAGACTAAAAGTTTATTTCGTATTACATATTGTTATGATTGATTTATTAGTTGGGCAAGGCCTTATCCAGGGAGGGGAAAGGGGCATTTGCCTCGGACGGCAGACATTAGAGGGCGGCGAATTTCGAATGAAATTTTACTTAAATATAAAATTTAAAAAATAAAAAAAATTGCTTCACTTTTTGATTATTTTGACCTCAATTCAGTCAATGAAATGAGTTAATAATATGAGATTATGATATTTATTTAGAAATATATTACCTAAAATATCGTTGTTGAATTTTATTGAGGGAAGAGGGGGCGGCAAAATTAAGATTGCCCCCTGGAAAAATTCTGGTTCCGGTCCTAGTGTTTGTCTGACTACGAGTTTATTAAACTTGAATAAACTCATTTACATTTTGGACATCCGATATAGTGTTAGGCTTAAAAAATCTAGTAATATAAATGCTAAAGGCCATAGTCACTCCGAATACGGTATGACTATGGTCATGGACATATTTTGCTGTCTCATTCGTATACAAAGTACACAAGGTAAACAAAATCTCAAAATACAAGAAATGTAACAAAAAACGTTCTGTAAAACATCACCCTAAGAAACTTTTTTCATATCGAACGGTAAGTGTACATCAACAGGAAACCCCTAATTTTGGCCATGCTCACCCCGGTTGACGGTACCAGATCAAAGATTTTTTTTTGTCGTTTATTGGAAGATTAAAAAAAAAATCCTGGAGTCTCTCGAATTGCAATGAATAACAAACATGGCAGCGTTTCATATATTCAGGCTTCGTCAGGACTAAAAAACGTAATCTCGACCAAGGGCCCTATTTCATAATTAACTACAAGTATAAGTGGTAAAAATACTTGTGGAACGATTTGTTTTTAGAGGTTGCAGGCTACTTATCGTCTTTAGATAATGATAATTTGATAATGATAATTTTTATAATTGATAATATTGATAATTTTTTTTAAATTTATTATTTTTAATATAACTATTTTAAGTGTTATCGTATTTTAACATTTTACAGTGTTAGTAATAGGCTACCTTGTACTTGTATTTTTATAGTTTATTATGAAACAGGGGGTGTATATTAAGTAAAGTGCAAGATTTTATATAGTTTTTATATACTGTTAGAACATTGTTATAATGTAGAAATAAGATAGTATTTGAAATATATTAAAAAATAGTAGATTAAAAAAAAAAGGAATAAGATATTATTATCTAATGACGATAAGTAATTTGTAATCTCTCAACACGAGTATTTTAACTTGTACTTTTGTACTTTATTATGAAGTGGGGCCTGTAATTGCACATTTCACTTTAACAGCTAAAAAAGTTCAGCATATACATACATACATTTCGTCTGTTTTTACTTCCTTATACGAAGTAAAGGAAGTATTGCAATCGCGAAAATTTTCGGTTTTTAGATTTAAACGGAAATATCCATTTTGACCATCCCTGAATCCATTTTGACTAGTTTCGTCGTGGCGTCTGTACGTATGTCTGTACGTACGTAGGTTCGTATCTCGCATAACTCGGTTAGCCTTAGAAAGTTGATATTTTGTATTTAGGATTGCTCTAAAATCTAGTTGTGAACCTCCCTTTTTGATCACTGACAGATCACCGGGAGTGGTACTTTACTTGAAGGTCATAATTGATTTCCATCAAACATTATATTAAAATACTATGCAAAACTTCTCAAATTCAGTATTTATGACTTATATATTGATTTAAATAACATACTAGATTTTGGTCTAAATTGGAAAACCGGAAGCGATACTTTACTTGAAGGTCATATTAGACTTTCTGCAAAAATTATATTAAAATATAATGTAAAACATCTCAAATTTGGTAAATAGGACTTTTATATCGATATGAATGTATATAACATATTTTGGTTAAAATTGGTGAGTCGAAAAGGGTACTTTACTTCAAGGTCATAATAAGCTTACATCAAAAATTATATTTAAATTAAATACATATATCATAAGTTTCGGTGATAAAGGTTACAAACTCAATTGGTTTACAATCCAATTAAAAATTTTTATTACTTGTTTTAAGTGCTAAAATTGAATGTAAAATACTGGTTTTCCTTCCCATTTGTGTGTGTGTGTGTGTGTGTGTGTGTGTGTATGTAAATAGATGGATGTCGAGACGCCGAGTGTCGTTTTTGAGATACTGCAATCTTCGGAAACTAGTAACCAAATTCAGGATCACTTTTTGAGTTACCGATTTATAGTTTAACAGGCGTACAAGGAAGTCATGTGTTGTCCACATCAAATATTTTGATTTGTTCTCAAATTGATTAATTAATTGTTATTAGTATTAATAAAATGTTGTGTTATTTTTTATAATATAATGGTAAAAATGACTTCGATCGGATAAAAAATGCGCACAGCGTTCTAATGATTTTACTAATCGAGATGGGACAGTAGCTGCAGCCTTAAAATGAAAAATAAAAACAGAAACCTTCCAGCCTGCACGGTGCGGAAGTACAAACATCCGTTGCGAACAACAGCCCTCTAGGGAAACTCCATTGAATTAGAGCCACACAGCGCACCGTCCATTACAAAAACAGCTCTGTTTCGGCTAATGCATTTTTTTTTTTTTTCAATCGCCAACCGTATCACTAAAACAATCCTCGTAAGAGAGAATCAAATTATGCATTCAATCCGATGATATGTGTAAACTGTTTTTAAAACGGTGTGCAAAATAGGTGTGTCGAATTCCTCGCTGGGAATCAATCGCTTTGGCATACTGCTATTCATATAATAAAGTATTTGTATTTCCGCTAAAATCGCATCATGACGAAATTTTATAATATAGTGCAATACCGCAAAATCATTGAGCATTACATTTTTTTAAGAAAGTAGCATACTGAAGTAACATATTACGTTGCATGATTGCTCTTATTTCATAAAAATACGGCATAACCTGGGAATTCCATAAGCATCCTAGAGAACAGCGGCTGTAACTATTTTACTAGAATTCCAAAAGAAAAATGGCACTAAAGTCAATCGGTCAGAAACAGAAAAAACTCTAACTTTTATATTAAAAATAGAAAAAATTCAAAAAATCCCACGCCATTATACAAAAGGAAAAAAAATCTGATGTGCACACCACATTACTTCCTTGTATGCCTATTTAACTATAAATCGGTGACTCAAAAAAAAAGGGCGGGGCGATAAAAAACAAAACAAAACAGTTTCAGGTAAAATACACACACAGACACTATTATAAAAATGTTAAAAATGGTTAGTACGGACGTTGAAATATGCTTATCCAAATTTCGAAAATTTCGATTTGTGATGTTTAGTACATTTCATATTCCTCCCATCCTAGAAGGCGGAAGGTACAAAAAAAAAAAAAGTTTCAGTAAAAATACCACTTATATCTAGCCAATTTTAACCAAAATCTAGTATGTTGTTTATATTAATAAACAAGTTTTAAATTCCAAATTTCAGATGTTTTACATTATATTTTAAAATAATTTTTGATGAGAGTTTATTATGACCTTCAATTGAAGTAACACTTCCGACTTGCTAATTTTACCAAAAATCTTCTATGTTATTTAAATTCATATTGAAGTTTATATATCAAATTTGAAATGCTTTGTATTATATTTTAATATATTTTTTGATGAAGATCTACTAGGACCTTCAAATAAAGTGACACTTGCGGTAATTATTTAGAGACCACAATGGGTAGTACACAATTAGATAATACTAAAATCCCAGATACAAAATTTCAACTTTCTACGGCTAACCATTACTGAGTTGTTTATTAATTTACTCTATAATTATCTAAAATTACTTTAAAATTTGCTAAATTATTTATTGTTAATTAATTTACGACTTGCGTACGTCACATCGAAACTAGTCAAAATGGATTTAGTGAATGTGGAAACCGTAAATTTTCGCGGTTACAATACTTCCTTTTCTATTTACAAGGAAGTAATAATCAAACATTTTACCAGCATTTAGAAATAAGTGTTTTTGAATTTACATAAATTGTCTAAAGAAAAAAAAGAAAATTTCTTAATGGTTAGAAAAAAAAGGTAAAAGGATATTTTTTTTATATGTTTAAATCGAATTGATTTTTTTATCTCTTATGTTATATTATCCTTTTTCGTTTAGATGACATTTTTTCAAATCAACTTTTTTTTAAACAACTAAACTGAATTTCAAGAATTTTTTTCTGTAATTTTTATCAAAGAAATAATAAACATAAATCATAAATGTGTTTTTATTTTATATAAAAATAAAGATTTTTTTTTAATTTTCAACTGAATAGTTCGGAACAATTTTTTTTTTTATAAAGCTCTCAGCGGGTGGTGTTGAAAATGTATTAAAAAAGCTGTTTTCAAACTTATGATATTTACTTGATTTTGGTCCCATGTACACAGCAAAGGAAATAAAATTTCACGAAAAATTTCGGTTTTCAGATTTCAGCGGAAATATCCATTGTAGCCATTCCTGAATCCATTTTGACTAGTTTTGTCGTGACATATGTACGCAAGTTCGTTCTTTTCTCGATTAACTCAAAAATGGTTAGTCTTAGAAAATTAAAAAGTTGTATTTAGGATTACTGTAGCATTTAGTGGTGAACCTCTCTTTTTTGGTCACTACATAATCACCGGGAATGGTACTTTACTTGAAGGTCATTATAGACTTTCATCAAAAATTATATTAAAATATAATACAAAGCATTTCAAATTTGGCATATAAACTTTAGTATGAATTTAAATAACATAGAAGATTTTTGGTAAGATTAGCAAGTCGGAAGTGGTACTTTACTTGAAGGTCATAATAAACTTTCATCAAAAATTAAATTGAAATATTATGCAAATCATCTCAAATTTGGTACATAAGACTTAAATAATAAATCAATAAATTAATTATAATTATATAATTATAATATTATATAACATTATATAACCAATTTGTGGCATTTGTAACTAGCCTAAACCACAACAGAATAATCAGCTGGAAGCATAGAAATATGGACAGCAAATATCAGTGAACTTCGAAGCAGTAATATCTCTTAGTATATTTCTATGAACAATTTTCACTCCAATGAGAAATACTTTACCGTCGAACCATGATGAAATAATACTAAGTTTCATTAGTTGAACAGTAGATGATTCGGAGGATGTAGTAAATTCATTAAAGGGCTGAGGGAGTAATGGTGGATTAAGTGACACAGGCATCCTATGAGATATTGCCACCAGGGTCTAACAAAGATTAATGCACCAAGAGCCACAATTAAGGGCCCCGAAAACCCGAAAGGCTCAAAAGACCTTAACCCTTCAAAAGGTCGGTTTTCTTTCAAATCTCCTCTGCAATATACTTCATTTACCGTCCTCCCTTTCATACTCTTCCTCTCTTCCCCCCCCCCCCCCCCTTCGTCATCTCTCTCTCTCCCTCTTTATATTCGTATATGTATATAAATATTCAGGCTTAAAAGGAGAATAACTCCTACTTCTCGTTTCTTCTTTATACAACAATTTCGTCCCTCATAACGTCTGACGTTTGTTGAAGGTCCCATTTTTCATCTCATGACTGACTCTAAAGTGGGAATCCCTATTAAATCTCTCATTGAATGGGAGATTTCAGAAAAGAATTTCTCCTGCCCATTTACATTAAAGCTCCCGGTGTGTTAGTCATTGGAATTGTTAAATAAAAATTCATTTATTTTTTTATTCCGACGCATTCCTTCAAGAAATCGTTAAAAAATAGATTCTTGAAAGTTGAACTCTAAGAAACATGGGCTGCATCTAATTTTTAGACTTAATCGTTAACCTAAGAGAAAAACTTGAGCTTTATGTGGAACAACAGATTTTGATTTTTTTTTTTTTTTACCCCCTTTTATAAAGTAGCAAAATCCACAATAATATTATTTTTTTTTTGCTGCTTTAATAAAAGAGGGATAAGAAAAAAAAATACAGATTTTCAATCCATTTTCTAGATCAATTAAAGTTTATACCAGGAAGATTAAAATGTTCGCTGAACAAATTAACCAATCGGAAATCATATTAAACTTCTTATCTGACATCAAATCATATATTTTGCCAGACTAATTAACCATTCATTTAACCTAGTTAAATTTTAAAGAAATACTTTCGTCACAATTGTCAACTAACTCTAACGTAGAAAACACATTTTAGTCTCTCTACACGGTAACAAAATTCAATAAAAAATATCTGATGTAGACACCTGCATAAGATCCTTCTACGCCTATTAAACAATAAATCGGTAGCTCGAAAAGTGATTCTGAATTTGGTTACTAGTTTTCGAAGATAGCAGTATCTCAAAAACTACTTCAAGAGCTTGAGTGATTTTCAAAGTCTTAACGAAAGTCTAGAATCAGGAGAGCAAGTTATAAATATAAAACTAACACCTTTTTAGAGAACTTCATTAAACTAAGTCCTACAAGAGTGCATCCTTGCTGAAATAAGAAATCCAGAACTTAGAAAAAATGTTCTATGAGCGTCATCATATCGATGATGCATTAATGCAGAATAGTTCATGGTCCGTTTTTCAAAATTTTAGGAAATAAATGGTATCAAAATCGAACAAAATGGAGTTGTAACTATTGTACATTAAGGAACCGATATGAACGTCAGATATTTTTTGGATTTTCAGATATGCTTGGTTTATTTTGTCGGATTAGGAGTTTACCTTAAAATAGGTTCAAGTTTTCTATGATTGTAATATCAAAAATTACCCTGGTATTATTAAACAATCACACATCACAAAAAATAAACGAAAAACAAACCACATGTCGATCTTTCACCAATTCAGACATTCTCAGGACAGGAGAGAATTAAAATGTTCAAATTTTAGAAGCGCACATCTAAGCATAAAAAATAGTACCATAAATAATAACTAAATAAAAAGAATTTAGATAAAAAATAAAAACTAATAAAAACAATGTAATAAATATATTTAAAGAAAAAAATAATAAACAATAGATATCCACTCAGTTAACTACCATACAGGTGATTGTCCATAATTCTCAGGGAGTCCAGTATTAATATTCTCGAACAATATCGCAACATCCCTATTGCCAACACCTAGGTCTTCCAGGAGCTCCTTGTTCTACTTGGGATTGTTCCACGAGACCCTAACCAGAGGCCTCTCACGGTGAACTCTCCCGAACTCTCAAAAAAGTACAAGTACAAGAGAAAAATGATGAAGCACAGGAGGATCGTCCAACATCAATAAAACAGTGGATACACGGCAATTCCGCAAAATATTTTATATAGAAGAGCAAAAAATCAAAATGAGACGTAAATAATTGCTAGGACATAAATGGAAAGTTCCAAAATGACTTATCATTTATGTCCTAAAAATGCTCTGTTACCTGAATCTGTCATATGGATTACCATAGGGATATTGATCGACCACTTAAGACTAGCATATTCAGAAATTGTTGAAGGGAAAAGGTGTCGTAGGTTATTACAGGAATAAAGACCTGTCCCTCCTAAACTCCATCGATACATTGCCGAAACACTTGCTTCGTAATCGGATTGCAGGATCCCTCCAGAACGCCCCCTTTGCTAAAATGGAGATTTAATTTGAAAACACCTCAACTCATGCCAACATTTGGGAATATAGGATCTCATTTTAAAGATGACACAGCATACATGCTTGAAAAGCTAAATTATATTGAGCTACAAGGAAACGAATGGCTCAATAAATCAAGGTAGACCTGACGTAAGGAAAAAAAATATATATTCCTTCATAAAAGGAAACCTTAATTCTCAAGGTGATTTTGATTAATTTTGTTGTTTTTTAGCCGTCTGGTTATCTCACTTCGTAAGATTAAACCAGAATGGCATTGCTACAGAGAAGGTCAAAAAAATCTTTCGAACAAAATATCTGCGTAGCTAGGTATAGTAGCAGTTTCGATCCATCTCTAGGCGACGCCTAGAACAATGCAGATAATTACTGTGTCAAAGGCCATCTTAGTTCGGAATTTCCAATCAACCCGCTGATAGTATTATACTTGAATGAGTAATCACAAACGGAAATTGACAAGTCAATTACTCTTAAGCAACGTATAATTGTACTTCAACAGTTTACAATTATGCTCCCGGGACCCTATTTCATAATAAAGTAAAAGTGCAAACAGACCTATAACACACTGAAAAGTTGAAACAGGATAAAATTTAAAATAGTTAACAGTTAATTTAAAAACTATTTTATTGTGTTTCAACAACATTTCTGTGTCTACATACGCGTAGTATACAAAGAATAGAATGGGATAGAAAAATTTTAATTACTTTATTCTGATGCTATGCCCCTTAAGGATAACATTAATTAAAAATGAAACATCAAACTCTTCTAGTTGAAAGACATTTTGAAATTAATAAATATCAAAACATTGAGTGAAATGAAACAGAGTGAAATAGACCAGATTAATTAAAAATAAACAAATTAAGGAAATAAAAATGTGAGCAATGAACAGCTGAAGGATTATACTAATTATAAAAAAATGCAAAAGACAAATATCTATATAGGGATAGGAGCAGGGAAGATATGGTTAAAAGATGTAGACACTCCTACATCAAATGCTATAATTTTATTTATTAATTGATAACCATATTGTAAGATTGAAATGTACGACGGATTGGAGTAAAGATAATTATATTTCACTGTAAATTAAGATAATTAAGTGAAATAAATTATAAATATATTAAGAGAAATAAACATAATTAAGTAATTAATATCAATTACAAATTAATGTATATTGCAGAAAAACTGATGTCACTGATTTTGAGGATAAGACCCTGAAACGTTAAGATTGAAATGATGTAAGTGAGTGATAAATAAATAAGTATTGTTCACTAATAAATATGAAATATAATATAAAAAATAATGTTGATGTCAATGATAATAAAAATTATCAGAATGTTTATTTATAATCAGTAATGATCAGTAATCGGTAATCCGCATGATGGTATAGAAGGATCAATCTAATTAGGGATTGATAAATTATTTGCCACTTCTTTAAATTTGTTTTATTGAAAACTAGTTTCGAATGTTATACGTTCGCCCTCAGTTCTAAAAACACACAAAAAATTCAAACATAAGCAATTCAAAATATAGTTGGTATTATTATACATATTAAATTATATAAACCAGTATTATTAAACATTTATGAATTACGAATTAAATTAAGACAAGAAATCATATATTGGTACTCACCAAGGTTTAAATGGATTATGCCAAACAGAAAAGTTTGTACTGGGTTCTTCTCGCATTGTACTAACAATGAACGAGAGATAGGGAGGATGTGTTTTTAGGTAAACGTTTAAGGGTCAGGGTTTTCCCAGTAATGCCGGTGAGTAACTGTTTTTTCTGTTATAGATGGGAATAAATTTAAAACTGGACTGTTGGAGATATTTATTTGGTCATTTAAAATATCTAAATATCTCTACAAATATTTAAATATCTCCAACAGTCAATCTTAAATTTATTCCCATCTATAACAGAAAAAACAAATATTCACCGGCATTACTGGGAAAATCCTGACCCTTAAATCGTTTACCTAAAAACATCCTGCCTATCTCTCGTCATTGTTAGTACAATGCGAGAAGAAACCGGTACAAACTTTTCTGTTTGGCATAATCCATTTAAACCTTGGTGAGTACCAATATATGATTTCTTGTCTTAATTTAATTCGTAATTCATAAATGTTTTATAATACTGGTTTATATAATTTAATATGTATAATAATACCAACTATATTTTGAATTGCTTATGTTTGAATTTTTTGTGTGTTTTTAGAACTGAGGGCGAACGTATAACATTCGAAACTAGTTTTCAATAAAACAAATTTAAAGAAGTGGCAAATAATTTATCAATCCCTAATTAGATTGATCATTCTATACCATCATGCGGATTACCGATTACTGATCATTACTGATTATAAATAAACATTCTGATAATTTTTATTATCATTGACATCAACATTATTTTTTATATTATATTTCATATTTATTAGTGAACAATACTTATTTATTTATCACTCACTTACATCATTTCAATCTTAACGTTTCAGGGTCTTATCCTCAAAATCAGTGACATCAGTTTTTCTGCAATATACATTAATTTGTAATTGATATTAATTACTTAATTATGTTTATTTCTCTTAATATATTTATAATTTATTTCACTTAATTATCTTAATTTACAGTGAAATATAATTATCTTTACTCCAATCCGTCGTACATTTCAATCTTACAATATGGTTATCAATTAATAAATAAAATTATAGCATTTGATGTAGGAGTGTCTACATCTTTTAACCATATCTTCCCTGCTCCTATCCCTATATAGATATTTGTCTTTTGCATTTTTTTATAATTAGTATAATCCTTCAGCTGTTCATTGCTCACATTTTTATTTCCTTAATTTGTTTATTTTTAATTAATCTGGTCTATTTCACTCTGTTTCATTTCACTCAATGTTTTGATATTTATTAATTTCAAAATGTCTTTCAACTAGAAGAGTTTGATGTTTCATTTTTAATTAATGTTATCCTTAAGGGGCATAGCATCAGAATAAAGTAATTAAATTTTTCTATCCCATTCTATTCTTTGTATACTACGCGTATGTAGACACAGAAATGTTGTTGAAACACAATAAAATAGTTTTTAAATTAACTGTTAACTATTTTAAATTTTATCCTGTTTCAACTTTTCAGTGTGTTATAGGTCTGTTTGCACTTTTACTTTATTATGAAATAGGGTCCCGGAAGCATAATTGTAAACTGTTGAAGTACAATTATACGTTGCTTAAGAGTAATTGACTTGTCAATTTCCATTTGTGATTACTCATTCAAGTATAATACTATCAGCGGGTTGATTGGAAATTCCGAACTAAGATGGCCTTTGACACAGTAATTATCTGCATTGTTCTAGGCGTCGCCTAGAGATGGATCGAAACTGCTACTATACCTAGCTACGCAGATATTTTGTTCGAAAGATGCTTTTAACCTTCTCTGTAGCAATGCCATTCTGGTTTAATCTTACGAGATGAGATAACCAGACGATTAAAAAACACCAAAATTAATCAAAATCACCTTGAGAATTAAGGTTTCCTTTTATGAAGGAATATATTTTTTTTTTCCTTACGCCAGGTCTACCTTGATTTATTGAGCCATTCGTTTCCATGTAGCTCAATATAATTTATCTTTTCAATATGCTGATGCCATCTTTAAAATGAGATCCTATATCCCCAAATGTTGGACATGACTTGAGGTATTTTCCAATTAAATCTCTATTTTAGCGAAGGGGGCGTTCTGGAGAATCTGCAATCCGATGACGAAGCAAGTGTTTCTGCAGGTATCGATGGAGGTTAGGAGGGACAGGTCTTTATTCCTAAAATAACCTACGACACCTTTTCCCTTCAACAATTTCTGAATATGCTAGTCTTAAGTGGTCGATCAATATCCATATGGTAATCCATATGACAGATTCAGGT
Source organism: Rhaphigaster nebulosa (assembly GCA_948150685.1). Lineage (NCBI taxonomy): Eukaryota > Metazoa > Arthropoda > Insecta > Hemiptera > Pentatomidae > Rhaphigaster > Rhaphigaster nebulosa. The sequence continues at coordinate 43,923,587 of OX411312.1, read as the reverse complement.
AACAGAGCATTGTTAGGACATAAATGATAAGTCATTTTGGAACTTTCCATTTATGCCCTAGCAATTATTTACGTCTCATTTTGAGCTATTGCTCTTCTATATAAAATATTTTGCGGAATAACCGTGTATCCACTGTTTTATTGATGTTGGACGATCCTCCTGTGCTTTTTAACTTTCATTTTTCTCTTGTACTTGTACTTTTTTGAGAGTTCGGGAGAGTTCACCGTGAGAGACCACTGGTTAGGGTCTCGCGGAACAATCCCATGTTCCTGGAAGACCTAGGTGTTGGCAATAGGGATGTTGCGATATTGAGAATATTAATACTGGACTCCCTGAGAATTATGGACAATCACCTGTATGGTAGTTAACTGAGTGGATATCTATTGTTTATTTTTTTTTCATTAAATATATTTATTACATTCTTTTTATCCGTATCTTTTTATTTAGTTATTATTTATGGTACTATTTTATATTCTTAGATGTGGGCTTCTAAAATTTGAACATTTTAATTCTCTCCTGTTCTGAGAATGTCTGAATTGGTGAAATATCGACATGTGGTTTGTTTTTCGTTTATTTTTTGTGATGTGTGATTGTTTAATAAATATCAGGGTAATTTTTGATATTACAATCATAAAAAACTTGAACCTATTTTAAGGTAAACTCCTAATCCGACAAAATAAACCAAGCATATCTGAAAATCCAAAAAAATATTTAAATATCTCCAACAGTCCAATCTTAAATTTATTCCCATCTATAACAGAAAAAACAAATATTCACCGGCATTACTGGGAAAATCCTGACCCTTAAATCGTTTACCTAAAAACATCCTGCCTATCTCTCGTCATTGTTAGTACAATGCGAGAAGAAACCAGTACAAACTTTTATGTTTGGCATAATCCATTTAAACCTTGGTGAGTACCAACATGTATTTGATTTATTGTCTTAATTAAATTCATAATTCATAAATGTTTTATAACACTGATTTATATAATTTAATATGTATAATAATACCAACTATATTTTGAATTGCTTATGTTTGAATTTTTTGTGTGTTTTTAGAACTGAGGGCGAACGTATAACATTCGAAACTAGTTTTCAATAAAACAAATTTAAAGAAGTGGCAAATAATTTATCAATCCCTAATTAGATTGATCCTTCTATACCATCATGCGGTTTACTGATTACTGATCATTACTGATTATCAATAAACATTCTGATAATTTTTATTATCATTGACATCAACATTATTTTTTATATTATATTTCAGATTTATTAGTGAACAATACTTATTTATTTATCACTCACTTACATCATTTCAATCTTAACGTTTCAGGGTCTTATCCTCATAATCAGTGACATCAATTTTTCTGAAATATATTTTAATTTATAATTGATATTAATTACTTAATTATGTTGATTTCTCTATACATATTTCTTAATTTACAGTGAAATATAATTATCTTTACTCCAATCTGTCGTACATTTCAATCTTACAATATGGTTATAAATTAATAAATAAAATTATAGCATTTAATATACATTTTTATAGGAGTCTCTAAATCGTTTAACCATCTCTTCCCTGCCTTCTATCCTTGTATAGATATTTATCCTTTACATTTTTTTATAATTATTATAAGCCTTCAGCTGTCCATCGCTCGCATTTTTATTTCCTTAATTTGTTTATTTTTAATTAATCTGGTCTATTTCACTCTAATTATTTCCTATAATCTGACTCTGTTTAAAAAAAATGGAATAAATACAATAAAGAAATATAATATCAATAATAAATTATAATATATTGCAGGAAAATTGATGTTCAGATAATGGGGATAAGGCCCCGAAATGTTAAATATGAAATGTTATTGCGGGGTGAATAAACCAATTAAAGGAAGTCCTGTTCATTAATAAATATTGGAACTGCTGAAGACTTCCCTAGAAATTAAAAATCAAAGATTATATTTTATATTACTTCTGGTCAATATCAAGCAAACACCTTTAGCAAACAGTACTTTTAAAAGAAAAATATTAACTTATTAATTAACAAAGAGTATTTAATAATTACCTACCTTAATAGTTTTTATTATTTTATGTTCCTTTTCAATATTCATAAAACATATTTTATGCTAATGCGCCTAAGTCTTCCAATAATATAAAACCTACCTTCAGAAGGTTAGGCTTACTTTATCATTACAGTTCAGTATCTAAAAATCAACAGAGCTAGTTAGTTATATTTATTAATAACAATTAAAATTAACAATTTTATTTTTTTAAATTTAATTAAACTAATTTAATTGTTCACAATATAAACTAGAAGAATAAAAAAAATATGAACAATAATAATTATCTCAGTGCCAATACTTTGATACCCAAATTGTTCATCCTAAGTCAACCAGGTTTTTACACATCATTAAATTCTACATTTTTTTTTAAATTAGGACATTGACAATACTAGTGAAATGTTATTTCTTCTGATTGTGGACTTATTATTAAGAAATAATTTATCTCTATATATTAAAAAAATAGAGGTACTTTTTATAATTAGCTAATATGCCCTAATCTGCAAAATAACAAAGCAAACTATACCAGTCGTTTTATTGCAAAAATATAAATAATAAAATTTCTGTGCCATAATAATAATTTAGATCATAATTTTTTAATTTTTAATTTTTAGTTTAGAAACATAGTATTTATTTATTTGTTTTTTCTCTATCCTACTAAAGTGAATAAGATTAAAATTCTTGGAGCCAAATCAATAAGAATGAAAATACTGCTTAAAATGATGGGGAAAAAAAATTATGAAAATAATATAAAAATTTAAGAATATAATTTGAAAGTTTGGAATGATTATTTTTGTTATTGAATTGAATTTGTTTTTATTTATTCAATATAAATTTAAAACAGAAAGTGGGTATAAAAAAATGGAAAATACAATTGAAGATCCATTTAAGCTAAACAGGTACCTTCTAATTGGTAGCACGTTTTGAGTTTTTTTTTTTTTAAATCTGCTGTACGGATCTAGGTCCAATCAACTGAGTAACTAGATTAAATGTAATCCGATCTTAAGCATTTTTGGAGTTTTACGTAATGCATTCATGTATGTATATATTTTTTGTGAACTCCAGGCCGAAAAAAAAAATGAAGTAACTATTTGTGTTGCGTGAACATCATTAAGCTCCCAGCCTTTCATATTAAGTTCAGACAACATGTAAAATATAATACCGTTCATGATTTGTGAAATTTGAATTTTATTAATTGATTGATCAGTAACATTGTCTCAAACTATCAGTGCTTTTTTAACAACTGAACTGAATCCGACAAAAATTCATTTAAATAATTTCTAATTAAATAATAATATCAAATTAGACAAAAAGAGATTGAAAAAAAAAAAACAGACTTTAAAAGAATGAAATAATAGATTTGTAAACTTTAAATATACTAAAAACTTACCATTTTTACTAATCTGTTCATATATATTTCTGAAAATTATTAAACATATTTAACTTAAATAAATCATTATTATATTTAATAAGTACCTAGTTTAGAAATGGCATGTGTAACTCAGACTGACATTTTTTGGACAATGTTTATTTTTTATATGCTATAAATTTAACAAATCATTTTCACTTCTTTTTAAATCCTTGTACGCAGTAAAGGGGATATTGTAATCGCAAAAATATTCGGTTTGCATATTTCAACGGAAATATCCATTTTGATCATCCCTGAATCCATTTTTACTGGTTTCGTCGTGACGTCAGTACGTACGTTCGTACTTCAGAGAACTCAAAAACGGTAAGCCGTAAAAAGTTGAAATTTTGTATTTAGAATTTTTGTAGCATCTAGCTGTGCGCTTCTTTTTTTGGTCACTACATGATCATCAGAAGTGGGGTTTTACTTCAATATCATAATAGAACATCAGCAAAAATGATTTTAAAATATAATACAGAACTTATCAAATTTGGTATATATGACTTACATATTAATATAAACAAGATACTGGTCTTTTGTAAAAATTGGCAAATTGGAAATCTTTTTATGACAATAGAAACAACATACATACTTATTATTATTTAAGTACCGGAAATGGTACTTTACATGAAGTTCATAATTGAATTTTTTTACATTTTCATAATATATTTAGATATTTATAGCTAAGATATTTTAAATAGCTCTCTATCAATTTTAGAAATAAAAACGTCAAATAATAATTTTAGAAAATATAATTCTGAGTCTAAAACATCCAAGTAACCGACGCAAATAGACGTCGCGACGTTGTGTCGTATTTTTAAGATACTGCTATCTTCGGAATCTAATAACCAAACAGTGATTCAGGATCACATTTTGAGCCACCGATTTACAGATTAATAGGAGTACAAGGAAGTCATGTGGTGTCTGAAAAAAACTGAAAACTGAAAAAAATGCATGCGAAGGTCATAAAAAATATATCTAAGGTGGACAACACATGAGTTCCTTGTACGCCTATTAAATTATAAATCCGTGGCTCAAAAAGGGATACTGAATTTGGTTAATAGTTTCCGAAAATTGACACTTGGCGTCCCGACATCCATCCATTGACACACACACAAAAACAAACTCTTGTTACTGGAGGTCTCATTCCGTTATTATATGTCATTTTCTTCAGCATGTAACTAGTTTATGATTTCTCTTTTAATTTAAATATAATTTTTGATGTAAGCTTATTATGACCTTCAAGTAAAGTACCCTTTTCGGCTCACGAATTTTAACCAAAATCTAGTAAATAGATTTATATCGATATAAAAGTCCTATTTTCCAAATTTGAGATGTTTTACATTATATTTTAATGTAATTTTTGATGAAAGTCTAATATGAACTTCAAGTAAAGTATCGCTTCCGGTTTTTCAATATAGACCAAAATCTAGTATGCTATTTAAACCAAAATATAAATTATATATACTAAATTTGAGAAGTTTTGCATAATATTTTAATATAATTTTTGATGTAAATCAATTATGAACTTCAAACAAAGTACCACTTCCGGTAGTCAAACAGTGACCAAAAAGGAAGGTTCACAATTAGATTTTACAACAATTCTAAACACAAAATTACAACATTCTACAGCTAACCGGTTTTGAGTTATGCGAGATACGAACGTATGAACGTAAGTACGTACTGACGCCACGACGAAACTAGTCAAAATGGATTCAGGGATGGTCAAAATGGATATTTCCGTCGAAATCTGAAAACCGAAAATTTTCGCGATTGCAATACTTTCTTTACTTCGTGTAAGGAAGTAAAAAGCAGTTGGACCCTAAATATTTATATAAAATTTCACTTAATTTTAGAATTGTTTTAGTAATGATTTTTTTTTTCTATCAGATATTCATAAGTTAGAAGATGAGGATAATTGAGAGAAGCTCAGAGTAATATCGATTTAGTAATCGCTTTGAGAACTGCATCCTGTATGAGGTTGAAATTTGATGCAGTTGGTAGACACTTCAATTAGATAATAGTTATTAAGTTTCGAATATAATTTGAAACTTAGCTCGAAGTTTATCAACGGTAATAACATCTCTCTACTTCCTCTACGATCCACCTCGGGAATATTCATACGGTTATCGGGTGGGTATGACTTACTCTAGCGTTCCCAAGTCAAAATGTTTCATGGACTGAAATATTTAGAGCTATATTATTAAAGATCTGAGAAAAGCATATAACTAACATAAAACATAATCATATTGAATTTAAAAATGATCATTTAATTTCCCCTAGCCTTTATATACAGTTTTATTCCGATCTCCATTTAAGAAATACAAAATAAAATAAAAAAATTACTGCTGGATCACCGGGAGTGGTACTTTACTTGAAGGTCATAATTCATTACCATCAAAAATTATATTAAAATATTATGCAAAACTTCTCAAATTTAGTATTTATAACTTATATATTGATTTAAATGACATACTAGATTTTGGTCTAAATTGGAAAACCAGAAGCGGTACTCTACTTGAAGGTCATAATAGATTTTCACCAAAAATTATATTAAAATATAATGCAAAACATCTCAAATTTGGTAAATAGGTCTTTTATCAATATGAATGTATTTACTATATTTTAGTTCAAATTGGTGATCCGAAAAGGGTACTTTACTTGAAGGTCATAATAAGCTTACATAAAAAATTATATTTAAATTAAATACATAAATCATATGTTTCGGTGATAAAGGTTACAAAAGCAATTTGGTTTTCAATCCAATTAAACATTTTTATTACTTGTTTTAAGTGTTAGAATTGAGTGTAAAATACTGATTTTCTTCCCCATTTGTTTGCGTGAGTGTCAATAGATGGATGTAGCGACACCGAGTTTCGTTTTTGAGATACTGCAATCTTCGGAAACTAGTAACTAAATTCAGAATCATTTTTTGAGGCACCGATTTATAGTTTAATAGGCGTACAAGGAATTCATGTGTTGTCCACATCAGATATTTTTTGAACTACTGTACTGCTTCGAAAATTCATGGCAATGATTTATAATTAAAAAAGACAACTTTTCTAACAAGTATGAACTAATTACACTTTGGTTGCTGTTGGACAAATACAGTATTTCTGTATACAAAATTATGCTGCCTAAAAGAAAGTAATCACGACCCCGGAACGTGGATAAGTAAAATAAATGTAACATAAGAAGAATAAAAATTTATGGAATGTCACTATTGCTAATTTTTAATAAACATTAGACTTACTAAAGTGCTTTGATAGAAAAAGATTTGAACAAAAAACTGTAAATTTCGAAAACACGACACCTGTTCTTTTGCCCTTCCTCCGGATGTAGGAAAATTTGATTACTTTATAAAATTTTCTGACCAGATTATGAAAATAATTAGAAGGTTACACGAGTACATTTGATTATAAAGAACGAAACGACGCAACATAACCTTTCACCAACACTTAAGTGAGCTGAAATTAAATGATGATTTCCCAAAAGCCCATCAAGAATTCAAACTATATTTTTATTTAAATTTTTCGCTTTATGAAACTCATGAACGGCCTGAATAAATCCATTAAAAAAAAAAAAAAAAGACTAGGTAGCTTCATTTTATTATACACAATGATACGATAGCAGTTTTTTTTTTTTATTATACTAGGTTGGGTATATAAGGATACTTCTTCGGCGATAGTTATGGAGTCAATGACAGTTAGCATAAGATAAATCTTCAAGTAAAAATATAAAATAAATTCATATTAAAGCTATTGTATGTTATTTTTCGAATATAGTGATTCCTCTGCCTATAAAGTGGACAAAAAAATTATTACTACATTTAGTTTTTCGAGTAAAAATTTATTAAATAATTTATTGAACATAAATTAGCTAATGGATATGATAAAAAAAAATAATCATTCCGAATTAATTTTACAGGTGAAGGAAATTAGAAACCTTTACAACCTAACAAAAAAATGAATAATTGAATAATTAATTTTGCAGGGAGAACGTAATCATTTCGATTTACCACCCATTTTGATGTCAACAAAAAATATTCGTATAGTGACAGTAGTCTTAAAACTAACTTGTTAGTTTATTCTCAGCTCATGGTTTTCATTTAATACATAATTTCTAATTCAAATACAAACCCGAAATAAACCAAACGATCCGGGTCGTAGGGTAATTCCCTAAAGTGGCCCGTAAATCGAAATGATTAAGTTCCACCTGGAAAGATAAATTATTATTTTCATGTCAAATGCTGCTGTATGAATCTTTTTTTTTGCATCATAAATTTTCAATTTTTGTTGTTGATTAGGTTAACAACCCATCCCTCCCCCCAAATGGATCGTAAATCGAAATGATTAAGTTCTACATGAAAAAAATTAATTGTTCAATTTTTGTTGTTGTTTAGGTTGTAAGGGTATCTAATTTCCTTCACCTGTAAAAATTAATGCTGAATGTTGTTTTTTATCATACCGATCTGTTAATTTATGTTCAATAAATTATTTAATTTATTTTTACTCGAAAAACTAAATGTAGGAATACTTTTTTTGTCCACTGTATGTCTTTTGGATCTACGTTATTTCATAGAAAATGTAAATATTTTTCAACGTAGAATTACGTTCCTCCAACTGGAATTTTAGGACAAACAAATTTAAGACGCTTGTGTGTCATTTTTAACGCTCATTGCTCAGGTTCTACAAATGCTAGAATACTGAAATTAATATCCTTTAACAGAGTAAATGTGCTCTTAGAGATCGCAAAAAGAATTTTTATATTTGGATTTGAGGTGGTAGTTAAACAGCGCACTGGCCAGCTATATGAAAGATCATTCAGCCGGTGCGTATCGTATGTGCTGTGAACAAATAGTGTCATATTCTTCACGGAAAAATTGTTGACTTGAATAACTAAAAATTTTATTTCAACAGTAACATGAAGTCAGTAACTCAACTTTCAAACTTTCTAGGAAAACATTCCCTCATTAAACCTCACCAGACTGGTTTTCGATCTAGCAATTCAACCCATTCCGCTCTCCTGAAAATAACCCACAACCTCTAAAGCGCCATTGAACACCGAAAACTAACAATCATCATCCTTTTCGATTTCTCTAAAGCATTCCATATCGTCGACCTTAACACCCTCCTTACCAAACTGCAAAATCTACCTCTATCCATGCTATGCGCTGGCAGGCCAGTCACAATACGTAGTCGTCCCAGATTAGCCTACATCCAAAACACTGTCCCTTTCCTGTGGTGTCCCTCAGGGTTCGTCTTTGTCCTCTAATCTATTTACTATTTATATTAATGAACTTCCGCTCCTTATCCACCACTCCCAATACCATATTTATGCTAACCATTTATATTATGATGTAAACTCCTCAATATTCTCCCAATTTGATTATTGTTGTGGGGTGTACGGGGGCGTCTCTGGGGACCTCGAGGCAAAAATAAAACGATTGATAAACTGCTTTGTAAGGTTTATCTTCGGGGTCCCAAGGGACGCCTCTGTCTCCCGATCCTATGAAGAGTTGAAGTGGCTGTAACCTTCCTACCGTCGTAAGTACTTCCTGGCATCTTTCCTCTATCAAATCATCTAATTCCGCTGTCCATCATGCATCATCGACCTCCTTCAATTCAAATCCTCAGTTCATTCCCGCCATACCCGTTCTCGTTCTTCAGATTTATATATAACGGCCCACAAATCATTTCTTATCCGCTCCTCATCCTTATGGAATTCCATTCCTTCTTCCATCCGTTGCTCGAACACTCTTCCCACCTTCAAATCCCGTCTATTCAGTCACTTCCTGTCCATGCGGTTCCAAAAGATTTGTAAATCGGCAGGCCTTATTTTGTATTAATAAACTATTTTTACTTTTTTTATTATTATAAATTCATTCTGTTTAACTGTTATTATTTTGTACGTATTAATATTGGAAGTTTGTTTTTGCTTAAAGTCTTAAAATAGAGTTGCCGATAGTATCTATGGTTTAGTAAATTGAAGTTAAACATCTCAATCGTCGACTGTTAGGCAACAACATGAAATGGGAAAAGAGAAAAATACCATAATAAATTTGAATAATAATATTTATTTTGAGAAATATAATAAATGAAAGAAAATTCAAACTTCGAAAATTACAAAAAAATTTTACATCTAAGAAAAATTAACAAAACAAACAAAAATGTAATTTTATCATATTTACATCAAACGATTTACACCAATAAAAGCTAAAAATAGATTAACAATTTATCCTTCCAACGCCCACAAATTTGATTTTATAAAAATTTACATATTTGCTTTAAGCGAATACAGCCTATTCCTACACTTACATACTGTTTCACCAACCAGGGAAAAACTCTTTCGGGAGGTAGTGATGAGCCAGGTACACAAAGGTACTTTTTGGCAATTGAATGAAGTGCTTAATTAAATCAATTATATTTTTATCTATTGTAAAATATTTAATAAATAAAGATAAATACATTTTATTTCTGCAAACAAATTTATTTTCTAAAAAAACATTTGTAATTAAAGCCGACCACACTGACTTCTTTCCCATAGTGATATCGATCTATCGGCAACCTTAGTAATAAAGTTAAGTATTTTATGATTTATTATAATTTCATCTTTCTTTTTTTTATTTTATTATTTGCTGATAATCTCGTTCTTTTTAAATTCTACTCTAAGGCTCTTGTACTCTACTGATATTACCTGTAATATTATTCAAATATGTCCCGAAATAAATTAAGAATTTATTATTATTAATAAGCACTCTAAGTAATTCTACGTTTTTAATTAAGATTTGTTTCAGACATTGTACTCATGAATATTTTCAGCCTCTTATTTATATGGAGAAAGTAATACGTCACACATATCATGTTGAAGATTTATATTTTGTCATGCTGATGTTTAGCGAGAAAGGACAAAGACTGGAAAGGACAGAGGACGTGGCCATGGGTCATCCAAGAAGAAGGGACTGACAAATGGCAACTGACCCAGCCTCGTTGAAGAAGCACCTCAGCACTGACAAATAGGAACACACCGTCCTCAGCCTAGTTAGGAAGTTTTGTTGGCATAGATCACCGAAATATACCAGCCAGTGTGGAAGTTGTCAGTTTGTGGCTTTTAGCGAACAGTAAAGCGGGAAAAATCAACAGTAGTTGTCTCTGATAATACATTATTACCAGACTTTATTTACAAATCTAGAGAAAAAGAAAAAGAAAAAAACACGGGAATAGCGCGAAATAACTCTAGCTACGAAAAATATAATTCTATTTGTCGAAAAACATATATAATTGATCCACTATTATAACCCGAACTCCAACCTCTACAGCGTTAGTATTATAAATACTATGACACCAGTACAAACTTTTCTGTTTGATATAATCCATTTAAACCTTGAACTGAAGATGAATGTATAACATTCGAAACTAGTTTTCAATAAAACAAAATCATAGAAGTGGCAAACAATTTATCAATCTCTAATCGAAAACTTAACACCAATTTAAAATTTAACACCAATTGAAAAATAAAGATTTACAAAATGAGATGAATGTATATTTAAGCTTAAGTAACCTGCATTAGTCATATTAAAAAATATGACGAAATTATATTTTTTTGGTGTAAGAATGAAGCAAAGAGAGTTGACCGCATCGTGAATTACAAAACAGAAATTGGAATATAGTTTATGGTAAGTAATAAAATTATTTAATAGGATATGGCCATAAATAATGTACCGCATAACGTTAATAGTAAATATGACTGTAAAAAAAAATATACAATGACGTATTACAGGGAGTTGACCTGAGGAAGGGGTATTGACTCCGAAACGTTGTTGTTAACAACTGTTTAATATTTTCAATATAGAAGAAAAATGGGAAGATCGCATATAACTAACTCCCAAAGAAATTACTTATTATTCCATTCATATAACCAAATTTAGAGGGATTATAACTCTTTCTACTGAAAAGGGGAGTAAACGATGTGTCCGTAGCAGATTTTCATCAACATTTTTTGGATGATTTTGTCAAGGGTTTTTTTGATGAGCTAAATTAAAATCTGCCATCATTTTTCACTAGTTTACTTAATAATTTAAACAATTTTTAAAAATTATTTGACCAAAAATCAATTAGTTTTTAATGTTTATATTCATTCTTTATTATATTCTAAAAAACAAATATCAATCTGGGATAACCATGTCGATATAATTTTTCAAATTCGAGATAAAAAATAGAGCCTTTTCAGCATGTTTTATTTTTTTTTTCTCAGCTTCTATGGTCCATTGGATAAGTCGGTAGGATATTCGTCGATTTTGTTTAATGTATAATCACCCAAAAAGTTTGTTCAAAATCGGCGACGGACTTGTGAGTGAGTGATCAGTAGTTAAATTTTATAATAAATAACACAGGCCAACGATGAAAAAACTTTTGAACTGAAAATACCTTATTCCTATAGTTTTTAGGGTGCTGAATCGAAATATGGTATTAAAAAATCTGTATCATCCACAATTGGTGATCAAGATAAATCTTGGGCCCCGCATAAGGTATGTTATGTATGTGTCGAAGATCTAAGAAAATGGTCAAAAAAGGAGAATTTTTTTTTTAAATTTGCTGTTCCTATGATATGGAGGGAGCCAAGAAATCATTCCGATAATTGCTACTTTTACAGTGTCAATATTACTGGTCATAACTCAAAAAACAAGAAGGTAATAAGCTATCCTAACCTTCCGTCCGCCATCCGACCAATAGGGCACGGTGTAGATTTACTGGTCCCTGAACCCCAGATGATTTAAATTTTATTCCAACGGAAGTATTTTCTGATGTACAATCGGAGTTAGATGAACAAGGTGATGAAGAATTCCAATTCTTTACAGAAAATGTAGAGCCTAAACTGTTTACTCAAATCGAGCTTAACCACTTGGTCAGAGATCTTGGCTTAACGAAAGAAAAAGCTGAATTTCTTGGCTCTAGACTAAAAGAAAAAAAATTTGTTGGCGATTGTAACCAGCATTTATGTGTACAGGAAGAGAGAGCAACAATTTTCCAAGTTTTTTGAACAAGAAGATGATTTAGTGTACTGCTCAGACATTCCCGGTGTGATGAATGAGTTTGGTATTGAATACAAAAAGGAAGACTGGAGGTTGTTCATTGATTCATCGAAAACTAGTTTAAAGGCTGTTTTATTACACAATGGTAAAATGCACGCATCTATTGCAGTTGGTCATTCTGTACATATGAAAGAAAACTATGAAAACCTAGAAACACTGTTAAATCGAATAGGCTATTCTGCTCATGGTTGGATGATATGTGGTGATTTAAAAATAACATGCATGCTCCTTGGTCAGCAAGGTGGTTTTACCAAATTTCCATGCTAAGTTCAACAAGCGACTCATCGTAGAAAAAGCTACATAAGAGGCTTCAAAGAAAAAAGAGAAAGAAAGTATAGACCAATTCCAGTTGACAAGTGAAACCTGTATTAGCACATTATATCACTGTTTTAAGTAGCCACTATAAATCCAAACCATGCTTATGATGTAACATAGTGTTTCATTAATTCTCCCGTAAACCGTGTAGGGGTTTAGATAGAGGTTTGTACTGTATAATACAAAGCATATTGCTGGAAAACTATGGGTGATACAAAACAACTAAGGCCAGATTTAGATTCAGCACATAAAAATCTATAAAGATCAACTATTAAAGTTAAAAACGTTTACAAAAAAAATTTTTTTGTTGGCCTGTGTAATTTGTTCTCGCCATTTTATACGGTAAGGTTGCATTAAATTGATGTATATATTGCCCTGAAGTTGGATTCGGGTCAGCTAATAGTCGATCATGAAAAGAGCATTAATATATATGTCGTTATAGAATTTGAGGCTGTTGGTCGGAGAAAATATTGAGAATAAATCATAAAATTGTGTGAAAAGGAGAGAGCACCGACTCGGAGATAGGACTCCTTTCCATATTATGCCAATAAATAGGAGAGAACGGAGGAAGGAGTTCTATTAAGGCGCATTACATCAACCGCAGCTCTATCAGTAAGTGGCTATTAGGAATTGTCCCAACCTCCGACTCTCCTTTCAGTTCCAGACCTATGTAAAGTGGGTACTCTTTATTTTTATGGTTGTACCCGACTTCCTGAGTCGGCGCCCTATAAACTTGGCTCGGTTTCTGCGGGTGTCAAGGCGCCCTTAGAACGAAAAGTAATGGGACAGACACCTCTGCCCGAAGTCATCGCATTAGGACCTACCCGTCAGGGATCTACTGAAGCGGCGGAAAGAACCATATGCGTAAACTTCAAATTTATAAGTCAAAAACTATGAGGAGAATAACAAAGCTCCTTGTTACGTTGTTACAGACTTTCACATGATGTAACGAACATACACGGACCAACTGCTAACGATTTCACAACTGTATAAAACCTACCTCAACATCGCAAGTCAATTATTTAATTAGAGAAAGGAGACAGTTAAACTAGAAAACCTCTAAAAGGTTTGGCTTAGTAAAGCTTCTTAATCCAATTATGATTCCGAGAATTTCATTTGGAAGTTGGAACGTGTCAATTATACAATAATTGAAATTTCTGTAATGTCCACCAAAAAAATGTTCCTTCCTCTTTTCTATCTGCTAATCCTTTTACAATTTCTATGTTATTTCCAATCTCACCTTGCCTCCCTAATCGCTAATATTTACGAGTGTGCGTTTTAAGTCAGTAAGGCTGACTTGCGAATAAGGCTGAGAAGATTACATTTTTGTTTGCTAACCTTTGGTTGCTAGAGTAATTGTAAACTATATTTATGTTAAACTGAATAAAAAATATTGTCTTCTTTCTTATAATTTCTTGGGAAGTTCCTGTAATTATTTTATTTTAGGGGAATACATTACTTCCAGGTAAATCTTCTGCTTTATTCAATTAACAAATACAGAGATAAATATAGGATGAGTACAAAGATCAAATGGGAATATACTTTAGCTAACTGTTAGTCAGTGACTCTAGACTCCCAGCAATATGGAGAATAATAGATCCAGAAATTTTAATTATGGACAATGGCAGAGAAATGAACAGAAGAGGTATTGCAAAATTATAGATAATATTAAATAATTAATATGGCTTTTATATATATATATATATATATATATATATATATATATATATATATATATATATGTTATGTTTTAGTTGAGATATGTTTAAATAATGAAATGTATTGATAGATGCAATAATTTTTAATTTTAGAAAAGAATATTATGATGATGAGGAAGTATTTCCCCGAAGAAGAAGATTATACCTGGAAGTTATATATTGCCCTATAATGAAATAAAAATTATTTTCGACATACATAAATCCATAGACATTAATAGCCAAAAAGCTATTTGTTTAATTAGGAAATTTGTTCTCTCTTTCCACAGAAAAGTGCAGAGGCATGGGAATCTAAGCCCCCACCCTCTTCACTCATAATTTCACTAGCTGACACTGAGAATAACTCTTCGAAATCTGTTTTATATTGAGCTACAAGGAAACTTATGACTGCACTGTCAATGAACCCCGGCGCACAATGGGATAAATTAAAAAATAAGTTGGCATCCATATTATTTTGTTTATTTCTTTGAATATTACGAAGCATTATTATATTTTAGACCTCTTAGTGTTTTGTATATGTGTATATGTAATTATAAGTGGGACGCGTCATTATGTTTTGTTATGTTATGTTGTCTTGGTTTTATATTTTTATAATTATATAATTTTTTTAATGTCTTTATTTATAAAAAAATTGTAAAAAGTGCTTACATAGTACCTAAATAAATAGGTGTATATTGCAATTTATGAAAAAAATAAATAAATGTTATATAATAAATTTATTCTATTTACCCTAATTTTGTTTTATAAATTATGTAGATTTATTTTATATCACTTTTAAAAACATTTTTTTTGTTTTAATTTTACATAGTTGTTAATATTTCTAATTATTGTATTAAACAATAAAATACTGTATATAATATACTGATATTTAAAAACAAATTGCGCATATTTTGTTTACTTTAGAACAGTGATTCTCAAGCTATTTTGTCTGCGGCACACTGAAATTATTAAACAAAATTCACGGCACTCCTTATTATTATTATTTTTTTTTTATTAATGAAATAATAAACTATGGAAGTAAATAAAATAGAAGCACAAAAAACAAACAATTGTAATAAAAAAGAAAAATTAACATTTTAAATTGATTCAATTATATATTTAATTAAATAGTTTTTTATATATAAATTTAAAAATTGTATTGTAATTCTTTATTTAGTTTAATTCTTATGAATTTGTGACACCCATTTAGAGAACCCCTACTTTGGAGGATTACAACTCCCAATTTACCCATTTACTAATTAATTTTCCTATTTTATCATTCAAGGTATTGTATAAAATTTTATCTTTTCGGTACTCTATAATAAAGATTTTGATACATATAAATCAGATATATTACAAATATTAAATATATATAATGTTTGATATAAGGTAAATATAAAATATCAGAAGATTTGAAATATGTATTGTATTTTATTTTATAATTGTTTAGAGTTGTCATTTTATCCGGTTTGAAGAATGAAACTTACAAACAATATTTATTTTTTAAATTATAAAAATTAAATCTAGCAAAGTGGACGAAACATATTGGTACAAGTTTTTTCAGTAAAATTATTATATAAATTGAACAGTAGAACGCGGGGGATGGAATTCTTGGGTATTTGT
Organism: Rhaphigaster nebulosa; assembly: GCA_948150685.1. Classification (NCBI taxonomy): domain Eukaryota; kingdom Metazoa; phylum Arthropoda; class Insecta; order Hemiptera; family Pentatomidae; genus Rhaphigaster; species Rhaphigaster nebulosa. The sequence continues at coordinate 43,907,399 of OX411312.1, read as the reverse complement.
GAACTATAAGAGTTACTCGTTAACACTAATAAATAAACTTACAAATAAATTTGAACATTTTCTCGTGATAATAAAAAAGCGACAACTTTAACTACGATTCAAAAAAAAAAAAAAAAAAAATCCCAAATCCTCATACAAAACTTATTTCTTGGCGCAATCTTCCGAAAGTTTCCACTAAATACGGTGTAAAAGTTTGAAAAAAATTTAACTATGTTTTTTTTGTCAGAAAAACATGTATTTCGAGTAATAGAATTCTAGATTGGTACCCAGAAAAATGTACGGAAAAATTATCATTTTGCGTATTTATATTGCCTAATGTACACTAAAAAACTTGCATGAGTTAAAAAGCTTCATTTTCAAAATTTTATTTTTGGGCGATGCCCAGAGAAAATCTGTTTCGTCCCACTGTGTGACGTAATGGAAAAAAAAATCCCTCTTCACTAGATAGTAACGACATGTATTAATCGATATTATCAAAACTATCGAACTATTGCCAAATCTACAAAACAGGGAAATGGGAATTTCCCTGCTTTAAACGAGACTTCAAGCTTTTCGGCACGTTAATTAACCATTCGGAGATAAAACTGTATACATATCCGTATATATAAATATAATATATAATATAATATAATATAATATAATTTATATCCGTATATAAATCCGTATCCATATATTTCTAAAACGAAAAATTATTTATGAATTTATTAATTTTCGCAATTCATTTGACTTGCAGTTGACTGCATGAGAAGATTTTTAAGAAAATAAATATTAATGAACTATAACATGATTACACAGATTTAAAAAAAATAATGAGAATTATTCTGTTTCAAATAATATTTAACGTTATATGAAATTTAAAAAAAAAAAATCTATTATAGTACAAATATACATATATATACTTATTCATTTCTTGGTCTCATTTATTACTTTCGTATCTTGATAACGGAAATCTGTTCCTTTATAGAAGCTTTATAGAAGTATAAAAGCTGCATTAGCATCGTAAATGAGATCGCCTTTAGTCGTTTTGATTTCTCCTTATCTCCGTAATCAATGACCTGGATAGATAACTAAACCGAACCCGTCTAGTCTTTGATATTTAATGCCTTTTGAATTTGATTCAATTCATGGTTGAAAAATTATTATGAATGAATGTTTTATATTGTATTTGATATATTCGAAAGTTAAATAGATTCAGATAGATGGAAGGAAAAGATGTTTATTTTTCTTTTTTTAACTTTATTTTTAAATTCACACCTGTCTATGAGACAACCAGTGAATGTGCTGGCTATGTACATGTTAACGTGGCATGAAAGGCATGAGAAAGAGTAGTACCCAGCGGCACCTCTTCCTGTCGTGATAAGCGGATATAGTTAGTCTAGGAGATCCCTCATCCAGCTCCTCTTCAGCCTTCTGCGGGTGTTGTCAGGCATGTTGGTTGTCGCCATATCTTGTATGAGTGTGTTAGGATGTCCGTGTAAGTTATCGTGAAATCGTTTGTAGTGGGTCCGTATGTGTTCGTTAACTGTAGGCATATTGAGGTCTGTATGTAACGTAAAGTTGCTGATGTACCAAGGGGCTTTGGTGATAGTCCTAAAAGTTTTTGACTGAAAAATTTGGAGTTTTAGTACGTGTGTTTTTTTGGCTGTCCCGTATATCTGTGAAGTGTAGGTCCAGATGGGCTTGAGTAAGTAAGTGTAAGTGTTCAATTTATGTCTAAGTTTCAATTTTGAACGTTTTGAAAGAAGTGAATATAACAGTTTAAGTCTTTGGTTTAGCGTTTTTTGTTTATTCTTGATGTGTGGGCCCCATGTCATTCTTCTGTCAAATGTCAGGCCAAGGTATCGAATTTTGTCTGCCTGCGGAATTACTACATTGTCGAGGTATATTGGAGGACAGGTTACATTGTCGGAGAGTATAAGTTATATGTTGAGATTTGTCTTGATTAAGTCTAATTTTCCAAAGTTTGCACCAATCCTGAAGTTTTGTTAGGTGATGTTGTAAAGTCTGTCAGGCGTGTGCTGGATTTTGATTTTTTTTTTTAAGATGTTTATTTAAATAATTATTTACAGGTTTTGATTTTTACCCGTTATTTTAGAGATTATTTGTGTGTGGAACTTTCCACTTATACTCCAACATTATTATTATTTACATTATTATAAATTTGGTAATAAGTATAAAAAAATTCCAATATGTTAAATAGAAAAATAACCTAGCACCTTCCCAGTTTGCTTAATGGCAAAATTTAATTGTTACTTATGCCGTAAAAATTTATTGAAACCAAATTAGGAATATATTTTATATTTGAAATTATAATATATATATATATATATATATATATATATATATATATATATATATATTTATATATATATATATAATAAATGTAAATTTGTGTACGCTGAACAGGAACAAACTTGACAAAATCAGAATTGGGCCGTTTCGATTTCTCCGAAGGTTTTCAAACTCAATGTACGAAGTGGAACATGACAAGAGACAGAACCGTTCAACATTGTTTCATGTTACGCAACTCATATCCATTCTCCTTAATATTTCATCCTGGTTTACGTTCATTTTTATTTGGTTAGTTTTGCTTAGATATTTTTTCTATATTGTTTAAATTTTCTCGAAACCGGTTCGAGACTTGAGGAGGGGAGCTGAAAATGCCAACCTATTGGGGTCCTATCTCCATGGTTAATAATTATTAAAGAGGTTCTAACCTAGCTGTTCAATTAGTAGGAGACTTTAAAAAACGATTTCATTATTTCAGGAATTTCCGTTTTAATTGTAATTACGTTTTGCATCAAAGAGGCTTATTTTCTATTAATAAAGATATCATTATTTCAGTGAAACTTGATTTGAACTTCTCCAACCTAACCCAATATATATTCATTATAGTGTTGGATTTTATTTTATTCAATATAATGTTGGAGAAAATTATGAGAGCATTGTGGGAATCTAATAAGTCTGGTGCAAGCATAGGGGAGAAAAAAGAGGGAGTAAAAATCAGGTGCTTAGCTTCGCGAATGATCCAGCACTTATGGCGGAAGTAGACAAGAGGCGGTTAATCAGTTTAATGAACTATAAGAAATAGCGGAAAAAGCCGGGTTAAAAATATTGTTTGTAAAAACAGAAATAATGACTAATGATATGGGGCTGAAGGAAAAAATCGTGACTAAATTCGGGAAAATCAGGTCGGTGAAACTGTTAAAATTTGTTAGAGGTTTTTTTGTTATTTTTTTATCCTCATGTATTAATTATTGTAGAGCATAACATTAAGAATTATTATAAAACCAGAAGTAGTATGTATAAATGCTAATAGATTGAAACATATAAATATATAATAAAAACAAATTGTGTAATGAAAAAAAAAAAAAAAGTTTAAATACCTTGGGAAACTCGTGAACTACAATGGGAGAGGGGGAGGAGGGCATACAGGCGACATGGTGTAGGGAAGTAAAATTGGATAAATTAAGGTTCTAAGTCAGGAGTTTATGTAACAAAAAGAATCTTTCAAGGAAAGCTAAAATTGGACTTTACGAAACAGATATAAAACCGGAGATACCGGTACCTCTACGGGGCGGAGACAACGGGATTTACCAACATGGAATCGCTACTAAAAACAGAAAGAAATATACTGAGAATAATATGCGGGCCGAGAAAGGTGGGAGAGGAATACCGATTGTAAAGGAACATTGAGCTTTATGAACATATTGAAAGCTTGGAAATATCGATGAGGAAAAGGAGACTAAAATTCTTCGGGCATATGAAGAAAATGGATCGGAATAGGTTGAACAATTTAATATTCGATAAAGTGGTGGGACTGGAGAACACAACAGGATTTCCGGGACAAATAAAAGAAGAAGTAAAAAAAATTGGTATCAAAGAGGAAAAATGGATGTGTACCAGATAGGAAAAAATTTGGAAAAATAGTGACAGAAGAACGAAGGAGGAAGATGGAAGAAAAAATCAGAAGAATATGGACAAAAAAGAAAAAAGCCTAGAAATAGTATACGCGTGGTCCTTAGTTTTCCTGTACAACCATAAATAAATAAATAATATTTATAAATATATATATGTATATATATATATATATATATATATATATATATATATATATATATATATACAATTATATATTGATTATATAATTAATTAATATTTATATGTATTACCTTAACTATTATTATACTAATAAGGATATTTGAACTTCCTAGACAAGAACAAAAATCTACTATATTCCTGTCTCTTATAAAACCTCTTTTACGTTATTCTATTTTAATTTTCCGATTTTAGCGTTGAAGCCCGTCTTCTGAACTATAACATTAATGTGAGATAAAGATGATAAAAATGATAAATTTAAAGTTAATAATAGCATAATCATATGAATGAAATAATTATATCATTGATATAATGTAATTGACATGATATATATATATATATATATAATGATATAATTGAAGCTGTTCCAGCCCCCTGTCCGCTGGAATTTATGGTCCAAACCAAAACTGAAAATGGTTCTTTTCTTGAGACATCGGTTTGTTTATTACAATCCTTTAAAATGTGTCAGTTATATCTTCCCCATGCTGTATTAGCAATATTATTATGTTTTAAGTAACATTATAATAAACTTTAATTTAATTATATATGAATAATAGGCCCTAAAGATGGCTAAAATAGTATGGCGGAAGCGTTTGCTGAAATAATAATAAATAAAAGAATAAAGTTTATTTCATTGTTTCATAATTGTTTGTAATACCGGACAGATTCAGATTCTCGAACAAAAAAAAAAAAAAAAAAAATTGGAATACCATTGCCTTTTATCACGCATTATTTATTTTATTGGTAAAAAAAAAAAAAAATCAGCAAAATTTTCTCTGAAAAACCGAAAAGACAGTTCATTATGTTGTAATTGAACATAACTAAATCATTGTAATATTACACTACTAATTGTTCCGAACATTGTAAAACCGATATGAATTTTCGTTGAAAACTGGGACCCCGTCGGGAAACTAGTGCTTGTTAATTAAAACTCGATTGGGCAGCCTTGTTGAAGGGCCGCTAGCTAGCCCTGAACTCTACCATTTTGCCATGAAGAAGCCATTTGGAATATTCCAAGTTCCAGGTGATTACACCCCCCCAATGGCCTCTGTTTGATTGGGCTTTGGGTTCTCCTAATGGACCCGCCCGTCGCTCCCATGTTTTCAATCTCGACCCACTCCAATCTGTGGAGATATTCCATCTCATAAAATATCGTGAATAAAATATAATGGGTCATCTATATAGCTCTTGATTGACGCCTGCAGTTGAGCATTTGGCCATTATATAAATATATGAATTTATTTGCTGTAAATAATAATCTAATTTATTATATAAATTAGACAACAATTAAAAAGTTTGTATTTAAAGATGCTAACCAGTGAGTACCTTTAGCTTCTCTAAAATAAGCTAAGGATTGAAGAGTCAATTTTTTCTTTTTAAATCAGGTATCATCAGGGCTGAAAATCGCATTAAGTTTAGAATATACAACAATAAAAGGCTTAGCGAAAACAAAGGTTCGATGCCGATACCACATCCATTTATTATATCCATTACTTTCGAAATTAAAATTAACGAATAATTTTATTTTATGCTCTGCAGGAATATCAACAACAAAGAAAATTTGTTGTTTTTCTTAACCTTCCAGCAGACGCGCTGGAGTACAAAGTGCGCCACTTGCAGATTTTTCATTATATTCACCTGGTGGTTGAACTTTCACTTTCATTTTCTATCTATATTCGTTCATCGACGTGATGTCTGAAAAATTTTGACTTTCCAATAACTCATGTTATCATCAGTTATATTCGTGAAAACGACCAGAAACATACTTTGTTATCTGCACACCGGTACGTGATTTTTTTATTTTAAATCTACTGTTTTTTTCACTTGTACATGTGGTGAGTTTTTTATTTCACTTCAAGAGGTTAATATTATTTCTACTATATTCATTATTTGAAGAAATAAGACCAATGTAAGTAGATTATTTATTATTTTCTTTAGTAAAAATATTTCAAAGTTTTGAGATTTAATGCTCGTTCAACTGATGTAATATCATTATCCAGTTATTTTGAATTTTTTCTATTAATAATTTATAGCCTGTTCATGAAACATTCAAGTTTCTAGAGTTTTTATTTTTTATAATATTATTACTCAACCAATGGCAACATGATGCTTTAGTGTGAACTAAGTCGTAATATTGAGAAAAATATGGTATATCTGATAGCTATCTTTATATTATTGTTTTTTTTAGGCCAATTCTTTTTTTCTTTATGTCATTTTTATTTTCCTACCTCCCATAACTAAGTAATAGCCTATAGTTATAAGAAAATTTTGTTACAAAAGAAATGAGATGAAAATGAGGGTGGCGCACTTGGTGCGCCACACGCCTGGCGTTGTCATGGATTTTAATTTAAATTTTTAAACAGTGCCACATAAATTATATTAAAAATTTTGACCAATAATAACCAAAAATGACATAGTATGAAAACAATTATTATTATTTAATGTCGTAAGTAACCTGTTAGGTTTAAAGGCGAATCTTTTCACTTTTACTTTTATTTTTGTGCTATATTATAAAATAGGACCCAGTTCTTAGTAATATTAGCTAATTTAAATCCCTATAAACGCAAAAAATGGCATGCTTTACAAGACAAAATGGCTGTTATTGGACCTAGGAAAAACATAAAAAATTAAAATTATTATTTTTGGGCACTGCAATAATAATGTTGGAGGAATCATCAATAAAAAAATCATTGCCTGATCATTATAAAACGGTCAAACAACAAATTACTTGTTTTCTGTATAACTTGAAATGAACTTACCTTATCTCGGGCTTATACAGAGTAACATTGATCCCTTATACATATCATCTCATAAAGGTCTAACTAACAACACTAATTATATAAAATTAATACTTAAATAATAAAAACTACGACGTCTCATTTTAAAGTAATTGAAGTACCATCACTGGAATAGTTTAACTTAATACCGATTTGCTAAAATAATTTTTTATATCGTATCGATGTTTTTTTGCCTCTATCCGAGGATTTTCCACTCCAGTATGATAAATTCTGAATGCAGTCCACAGGCCAGTGGAGTACTCAGGAGAAGGGGGAGGATCACGGGGAAATATCTCTCCCTCCCTCCGAAATGAATGAAAAAGCATAATTTTTACACCCACCAACATAACATTTGATTGAGTAATATTTTTGATAATTTTAACAATAGCTTTTGATCCAATCTCATGCTCATCTTTAAAACTTAATCCAAATTTGGCAGTTATGGAAATTTAGGTGACTATTTGTCTTCTTCTTATTAAATACACCCCTAAAAGAAATGTAAATCGCCGTCAAAAAAAAAAAAAAAAAAAAAAAAAAAATGCTTACGAATCTGCCATAGGCGTTCGTGACTCAAGGTTATAAGCCAATAATTTATTATATTCTGACTATCTAGATTGGAGCGCATAGAAAACTGGTGTGATAGACATTGGCGTTTCACCACGAAAACCCATCTTACTCTATTACTTATTAAAACATTGAGATTCGAACCTGCACAGAAATGGATTGATATGTTCATCGCAGACTAGGTTTCAATTCTGCTGGCAAATAAAGCAACTGACCCGCCAAACAAACGGGAAATTGGTCGACGTGCTGTAGGTATTTGAGTCCGTCTGACTTTTATCGTCCCATCGCAGAATCTCTTTATGTAGTTTTTTCCTATTACCGGACCAATTCCCTCGCCCTTAGATATTACATTTTGTAAAACATTTATCTGTTACCTTTCAAAATAATATTTACTCGTGTATTTATTTATTTGTATATATATCCCAATGAAAGTATTTCACAAATATACCCGAAACCTATTTAAATATGAAAAGAGAAAAAAATTGTTCTGTATCAGATGTGATAACCCATCATTCTTCAATATGTTTAAATATTAATTATTTATAAATATATATATATATATATATATATATATATATATATATATATATATATATATATATATATATATATATATATTATATATATATATGTATATAAATTTATAAATTAATTGATATATAAATATAAAAGGGCAAAAACTCAACAAGAGACATAAATTAATTATTATAAAACAATTGGAAGATTCCAAAACACAAAGCCTCAAGTCTATAAAATACCGGCATTCAACTAACCAGTCAACGTTTCGCCTATTCAGGCATCAACAGGACATACACCAAAATCACATCTATGAAGACCAAACACAGCACATCTCAGATCAACTGTCCAGAAAGCAACCTTCTCAGGTGTTGTCTCTCTCTCTCTCTCTCTCTCTCTCTATATATATATATATATATATATATATATATATATATATATATATATAAAAATCACCTTTCAAATTCTATTAGCTATTTCATGATCAATTATTATGCCTCCCAGGTAGTTGCACACCTTTTATTGCCTCTAGGATCTCCCCGTTACGTAACATTTCGACATTTTCCTGTCCATTCTCTGAGTGAACAAGAGCCTTTGATGGACATTCCTTTCTGTAGCAGTTCTTCCTCCCGATATACTAGTGTCTATTATAGCTTTTCTTTCGATTCTGCAATGGGTAGCGAGTAGATACTTTTTTTCTGAATCCCAGTGGAGAACAGATCTACTTCAGAGACCTTGCAACCCTGCCCACGCGAGCTCTTGATTTCTCCCAGCTCCTTTATTAGAAGAGAATCATGCCCTTGCCTTAATCCCATCCCATCTTAATTTTTTCCTCCCCTTATCCTTGCATTCACTTTTCTTTTTGGGGACCCCAATGGGCCCGTTTCAACGTGGTAACGGGGCCTTTTCTGTTGGGCCAATCACCCACAGAGAATTAATATTGATTTTGAGCTACACATGGTAAATCCAAAATCAAATTTGAAAAAAAAAATTGGTCTTTCGCCGTCCGCGGCTTTTTTCCGAGGCTATTGTACCGATTAATTTTTAGATTTGGAATCAATCACTGGTCACCCACCCTATGGATCCTCCGGAAAAATTATCCTTCATTTTTTTTTTCAGAATGGTTTCATACGTTTGAAGGTTTCATACGCCCTTATCTTGGTCATTTATGAAGATAGAGAAAAAATATAAAATTTTTGGAATCATTAATAAACAAATATATAGCACTCCTTATACATTGCAAAAAATAATCGCAAATTATACAGGGTTATAACTTAATTTATTCTTTACAAAAATACTTAAACCAATTTTCCATTTTCATTTGATACTTTGAACCAAAATATCTCTAATTATTTGTAGGACATTATTCGTATCTCTCGGCAAGAACAAAACCTAGGGTCTTTCGAACAAGAGTAACCGAACAGCCAGTTTTTCGCTAATTCGTACATCATTAGGACAGAAGAACATAACCTGAATTATGGAAAGTAGAATAACCCTTGGGTTATTATTGAGGTTCAGTTTTATTAATGAATACTCAAATTTTGTAGTATATAAAATTTATATCGCTGGTTCTATGAACTTTTAATAGTTTTTTAGTGTTTTAATTCAACCGCGTATCGAGTGTAACAAATATTTCACGTTTACGGTATCATTTTCTTGAATTTTTTTTTTTATTAAAAAAAAAGAACTAAATATTAGATACCTAATAGAATAAATATAAAGGTTTTTTTTTTTTTTTTTTTTTGCAATTCTTAATAGTTTTTTCCTATAATGGGCTAAGCGAACATTTTTATTTATAACGTTTTTCTTTTTCAATTTATTTTAAGTACATCTAAATAGACATGTTTAATTTAAGTTTTTCCTATCCCTTGAATAGCCTTACCGTTGGTTGTGCACCTTTATGTTCAGATATAAAGAGGCCATAAAGCCGGATATATTAGTAGTTGCAAGGAGGGGGGAAAAGAATTTTCTTCCTTTGTTGGATCCTCTTGAAAGGAGGACTTCCATTTAAGGACTCGCTTGGCGGAGCTGCCCCTTGTCCTTCGAAGCTAGGTCGTACGAGGGCTACTTGTTGAGTACCCTCTCAGTCAAGGCTATTTTTTATTTTATTTTAGATTTTTTTTCATCATCTTTGATCTTGGTATGGGAAAATTAACCCATTCGTATCAATTTCACATTATGAGAACGATTACACAAGTCGACATGATTTTTGTAACATCGATGAAATAAGAGTATACGAAGTATTTTGCAGTCCTAAATAAGCAAAATGGTAAGCTAATCACTGTAATTTTTTTTTTTTTTGCCACAGGGGATGAGTGGTGGGAGAGTGAGTAGAAGACGGCATATTTTTGCAATCAAATATTTATTTGATGTAAACATAAATCTATTCAAAGACATAACCGATAATTATGTGAATACAAAATATTTTACATGTTATGTTATACAGCGACAAACAAGGCATATTTGTTAGACTCCAAATAAGGAAGCATCTCTAGGTGATTTTCGATTTCAAGAAAAATTAAAAGATATGGAATTTTTAAAGTGTTGTGAAAGGATTTCTGGACATCAAGAAAGATGGAAACTATAAAAACCTTATGGATGAACTCTTGAGAGCCGAAGAAATAAAATGCGTTTTCCATGTCCTTAAAAATGAATTTTTTAAACTACCATTTGTTTTTCAGAATGTTTGGACGCAGTAAATGAAGAATAAGGAGATAGGTTTCACCAGGACATCAGGACGATTCTTACTCCATCATCAGATCACATTTTATCCTGGAATACAGCACAATTCATTTACAAATAAGGTCAACAATAAATTTACATTTTTCTCAAAGTCTACATTAAAATTATCTTGATTTAAGTATTTTTTCCTATCATATTTGTGTTCTTGATTTGTCCTTAGACAATTTCGTCATATTTAAATAAAAATCCAAACAAATGTTTGAACATTAGGAAGAATAGGAGCATCTGTTTTTCATTCACTTCCTTGTCACACTGAGTTACTGCAGATTACGAACTTGCTCTAACTGTTTATCTATGTTAATTATCCTTGATCTATTTACCGATTAATTTATTATTATTTATTATCTCCATTGACTCCTAGAGGAGCATAGGGCATCTACAAGTGCGTTCCATTCCTTTCTTTTTGCTGCAATCACTTTCGCCTGTTGCCAAGTCTTGCCGGCCCGGCCCAGGTCCTGTACCGATCTGCGCCACGTCTCTGCTGGTCTTCCTCTTCTTCTTGCTCTCTAGGGATTCCATTGAAGAGCTTGTTTCTCGATGGCACTATCTGGTTTCCAGAATGTGCGTCCTATCCACCTCCGTTTCTGTTTTCTTATTTCGAGGGTTAAAGGAATCTGCTCAGTCGTACTCCACAGCTCATCGTTCGAGATCCCCTCTGGCCTTCAGATACTCAGGATTCTTCGCAAGCAGCGGTTGATGAAGGTCTAACCGAGTCGGGTAACGGTTTCGGTCACTTTTCGTATTCCACAGCCATAGAAGTAGAACTGGCTTTACGTTGGTTTTGAATAGTCTTATTTTTGTTTTCTTGGACAGTTTCTTGATCTTCCATATAGGATACAGCTGAACAAATACCCCATTACCTTTGTTGATTCGGCTTTTGACGTCTTCCAACTGATCTACGGTCTTTTCCCTCAGAAAAAGTGAATTCCGAGGGAGTTCCTTTACTCGCATTTCTTTTGTTTTACCGATGTTGATCCGCAATCCAACTCGTTTGACGAAATCTAACTTGTCTTGCAGATCGTTGAACCAATACGCTAGAAAACATCGGTCATCGGCGTAGTCGAAATCCTCCCTACAGCCTCTCTCTTAGACCTCACTGGATTCTACGTCATCGTCCCCCAAGCGTAGCTCTCATGAGGCCGTCGAGAACACGATGAAGAGAGTTGGAGGAAGCTCAGTCTCGATTACTTTAAGTTCATTAAATTATTATTAAGAGATATTCTCCTCCGATTATTTAATTTATAATTTTTTTTATCTATTATTGTCTAATTAGTATATTTTTAGTTTATTGATACAATAATATCCGCCTATTGCAAATTTAAGTTTTTAGTGTCTGCTTTAAAATTGACCACCTGCTTTATATTATTGGTTATGTGGATCGCCCTTAAGTTACTTCTATTTCTAATATATCTATTTTTGATTATCTACATCGGGTAGCGGGTAGATACTTCTTCATACACCCAGTGAGGAACAGATCTATTTCAGGGACCTAGTTATCCCCATCGTCGTGGAAACATGACCAGTTCCTAAATCCTTTCTACCAAAACTTTATTCCCTCCCCCCCTTATCCTACCCCAACGCTTCATTCTGGAGAACAGAGGGCCAGTTATCCCGAGGTAACGGGATCTCTTTTGCTGGACCAATCACCCATAAAGGAGTAAGATGATTCAGAGAAGAAATGGAAGCCACGGAAAGAATGGTTTGACTAAATGGAAACGACATGGCGCAATCAAGGACTTATGTTTGGCAACATGGAATATAAAGACGCTAAATGGAAAAGAAGTAGAGCTTGTTGAAGAAATGCTCAGATACAAGATTGATATCCTGGGAATCAGCGAGGTGAAGAAGAAGAGCAATGGAGAGATGAAATTTGATCATTACCATGTTCTAATTTACTCCGGGGTTCCAAAAGGTAGCTTTGCAAAAGAAGGAATTGGTTTTATAATGAAGAGCTAAATGTCTACTATAGTTCTAGTCTACTATAGTATAATACTACTATAGTCAACTAGAAGATTGGAAACCTGTCTCCTCCAGAATAATAGTGGCCGAAATGCAATTATCAGTTGAGATATCAGCACTATTACAAACATATACACCAACAGAGGATGCATCCGTGTTAGATAAAGAAATGTTCTATACAGATTTGGAGAGAAAAATAAACAAACGCCGCGATAGAAGGAAAAACATAATCCTTATAGGGGACTTCAATGTCAGAACTGAATGCTACCACAGTAGTGCACACGGAGTTATTGGCCTACATGGAGGAGAAAGAATGCTAAATAATAATGACCAGTGATTGATCGACTTCTGTATAGATAACGATCTATTAATTCCTTTTGTCCACATAAAAAAGTACACAAAATTAACTTTTCTTCAGGTGAAAGAAATAGTGTCATTGATTATATCTTGTATGATAGAAACCTCAGGCGATATTTTACTCATATGAAAGTAATCAGAGGCGCAGAAATCAGCACAGATCATCTGTTGTTAGTAGCTGACATATGTATTTTAAGAGAGCGCAAACAACATGTCAAGACCTATGCTAGAGTTGATATAAAAGCATTAGAAAATGGCGGGAAGAGTACACTCAACTCCTTGAGGAAAGATTAAGAGGCAGTGTTTTGGAAATGGGACTTGATTAATTATGGAACAAGCTGAAAGAAATAGTCCTAACAACTGCAAGTAGTGTTTGTGGATTGAAGAAAATAAGTAATAAAGGAAAACGCTCTAAATGGTGGAACCAAGAAGTTAAAGCAGCTGTGAAAAGTAAGAAAGAGGCCTGGAAATCATATCAGGTGGCTCGCACGACTCAAAACTTAGAACAATTTAGACTCAGAAGAAACGAGGCTAAGATTATTGTTCGCGAAGCTAAGAAAAAGTATTGGAAGGAATTTGGGAAGTCTCTAAACAAGGACTATTATGATAATATTGAAATATTTTGGAGGATAACCAAAGCCATGAGAAACAAAAAAGTCAAGGAAATAAGAAATATCATCAATGAGAACGGTGAAATACTTACCAAGTCGGAAGAGATCCTTGATAGATGGAAAAGGCATTTTGAAATGGTTTTCTCTGAAAACCTGCCAGAGACCATTCAGTTGGTGCCTGAAGAAATGCAGGAAAATGAAAATGATACTATCTGGGAAGAGGAAGTGGAAAGAGACATGGAAAAAATTATGACTGGCAAAGCTGCAGGATGTGATCAAATCTCACCGGAAATGATTAAATATGGCGGACAAGAGATAGTGAAAGTTCTCGAGATCCTATTTCAGAAGGTATGGGACCACAAGATGATACCAAAGGATTGGGAAATAAATGCTATTATTCCTATTTATAAGAAGGGGGAGCAAAGCGAATACAGCAATTACAGGCCGATATGTCTCTCTTCAGTAGTCTACAAAATGTATACGTCGATCTTCCAATACAGGCTGATAGAAATAGTAGAGGGTGACTTGGAGGAGGAACAAGCTGGTTTCCGCCCAGGAAGACAAACACAGGATAATATTTTCATCTTGAGAAATATTCTTGAAAAGGTATGGGAGAGAGACAGGAATATGTAACTTATATTCTTAGACCTACAAGCAGCTTTTGATTCTGTTCCTAGGAAACATTTATGGGAATCTCTTCAGCGGAAGCATGTCCCTGGAAGTCTAATAGAAGCTATAAAGTCAAAGTATCAAGAAAAAAAACGTATAATACGTGTAAATGGTCAAGCATCTAAACCATTCCGAATGGAGCGAGGAGTAAAACATGGAGATAAACTCTTCGTAATTCTGATGGATGAGATCCATAAGATTTGTAAAAGAAGGACACCCTGGAAAGCGATAGGAAAGCGGAATCTCAGGACAATTCTTACAAAATACTACTTATTCGCTGATGACGTGCTATTTTCTGATACAAAATGAAACTGCAGTTATTAGCAAGACGGGAAAGATAGACCAGGAAATTTCAAGCAGAATAAGGAAAGCAAATGAGAGCTATTAACAAATTTGTAACACCACTGTAGGTAAACGTGAAGTAAGCAAGCAAGTCAAACTTCAAATTTTTAATGCGATATTTCTCCCTACCCTGATGTATGGAAGTGAGAGTTAGTGATAAGAATATCAGCCGAATCACTGCGGTAGAAATGAAATACCTACCCTGAGTAGCAGGTAAAACTAGAAGAGACTGTGTAAGGAATAAAAGAATTAGAGAAGAACTAGAGATCACTGAATTAATGGATACCTTGCACAAGCGACAACTGAGATGGTTCGGACACGTATGCAGGATGAGTCAGGACCGAGACCCACGGAAGATAATGGAGGCCAGACCTACTGGCTCAAGACCTCGAGGAAGACCCAGGATTGCCTACAATGAATATATCCGCAAGTTGGGAGAAAAGAAGGGGAAGAATCTAGTTCAAATGAGACAACTCACACATAGGAATGGATGAGATGGGTTTAGGCTCCTGAAAGATACAAGGAGGAAGGAAAAGAAGAAGAAGATTATCTACAACTTACTGGTACATATTTAAAACCAAATTTATGATTTAAAATTATACTATATTGAGCTAGTAGCGTTGTATTTGTACTTGTTATGTTTTCACTATTACCGATGTACTGGGCATTATTGGTTTCAATTTTTCATTTTCGCTAACTTGGTACAAAACTATAATAGGAGATAATTAGTCAAGGAAAATTTAATTTACTAAAAATTAATGTTAACCTCTTTCAGAGAAAAATGTTGTAAATTAGTTGTTAATGAATGAATATTGTTAATGATAATTTTAATTGTATTCCATAAGATGCCGAAACCTCATGTGATTTATGGACTAAAAAAAAGATAGGAAGTTATAAGTGCGCTTATAATTTATAAAAAAAATTGTTAGACGAAGCTCCTAGCTTCCAATGTAAAATGACATATAATCCATGCAATTTTTCGTAAAATCTTTATTGCTCTTCTTATACCACAAATTTAATTACATATGTCATCTCAACGTTCCATTTGTTGCACATTCAACCTAAAATAGGTATCTTTTCTTCCGTTTTAATCTCCATACTCATACTAACCCTCTTTCTTCAAAACTGGTTTCCTAATCGAATCCTGATCGCTTCCTGAGACATCTAAAAAGAAAATGGCCTCGGAACATTCTATCGTAGAATTTACAGGTAGTTTCTTCTTTAGTTATAGTCACTTCACTCTAAACTGACGGCATATTTACTTGTAATTAGAGAGAATTAATAATTTTTTTTTTTTACAATTTATACTTTTCAATGGACAAAAATGTGCAGACTTTGTTCACATCCCGTCATTAAAATTGAGCTTTGACACACTTATAGAAGAGTTCAAAATGTTTTTAATTAAAAAATAAATATTTACTGAATGAATGAATGGATATTTTATCTGCTTTCAGAGTATGCCCCATACAAATAGAGTTAGCTACAATAACTATAATTTTGTAATAATATTTAAGTGCTAATGTCAAAAATGTTATTTTACTACGTTGTTGTGTCGTCAACGTCCTATCCAAATACGTGCAGACATAAGTATATAGAAACACAATAATAAAATATAATATAATATTGCATATAACAATATAAAAATAAAATTTAAATATAACATAAACAATGCATAAATAAATATTTTTAAACAGCTTAAATATACAAATAAATAATATATGAAACAAATGAATAGACCCGCTGCTATGATCAACAAAATCATTCATTGACAATGGGCGATTTCAATCTACAACTTTGCCTAGCGTAGTAAAACAGATTCTTAACAACGTCGCAGGATAAAACAGGATCTTAATAAATATTAAGTATGAAAAGAAAATATTTTTAACATTAAGATCTGTTAAAAAAAAAATAATTAAAAAAAGCATCGTTCATATCATGAAATTATAAGCTTATGGGACGAGGAAGTCAAGTGGGTACTGATTCAGAAACTGGCCAGTATTTATCGTTGCCTGTTGCTCTCAGATCAAGGTGAGCTCGGCCCACCCTCCTCGCACCCCCTTCCTTCCCCCCAATCACCCCTCCTCCCTTAAGGTACAGTGAAAATTTCGATTCCATCCCTTGCAGTACTTAGGGCTTTTTCCAATTAGTTTTGATCTTGAACGGTAATCGTGAGACCAACTTGAGTAACAAAGTACTTTAATTTTATATTATAATACAGTAATTATGTTCAAATTTAGTTTCTTGAATTTTATATTCAAATTTCGATCATTTTAATTCTTCCTCTAGATACCTTAGGAAATCTATATAAATAAAATTCTGGGTATGTTTGCATTCGTAAAACTCCAAAAGTAACCGGCCGATTTTAATGCGGTTTTCACTATCTAGAATAATTTCTTCAAGTTGGTTCATATGCATCAAATTTTTCGAAAAGCTCCCCTTAAGGGAAGAAATGGGAAAAAAATATTTAAAAAATATATTTTGTAATCATTGTTACGAACACTTCAAACATGTGAAACCAAGTTCACTACGAAAACATTTTAACAAGAATGAATTTAGTGTATGAAAGCTTCATTTGTTAATAAAATCTGTTCCTAGAAGACGTCTTAATGAAATGAGATGAATTCTAAAAAATGCAGTCGATTACCGAGATAATTTTCACCCCTTTTAGTCTTGGAATATTTACAGTCAAAATTTTTATTGTTAGTCGATTATTTTGTTAAAAGTTCTGGTTGTCAACCTCTCCTTTTCTCCTCCCAAGAGTTCTAATAATTGAAGCATAGAAATGCAAAAGATTCTAATTTCTTTTATAAAAAGTTTTCAGAATTCAAGTTTCACCTAGAAATATGACAATTAAAAAAATACATTTTTTTCTGATAAACTATGGTTGTATCTATCTATCTATTTATCTTTATATATATATATATATATATATATATATATATATATATATATATATATATATATATATAAATTCAACTTGTGTATGTTTCTGCTCGCGAAACTCGAAAAGTAGTCGGTCGATATTGAGGCGGTTTTCTCTATCATTTAGAGAATTCTTTCTAGAAAGTTTATATGCATTCAGTTTTTCGAAATGCATGTCAGAATATTGGATTGAATCATGCATGCTATAATACTTTTATTTACTATCCCTTTCATTTCATATGATCGCATTCAGCAATAAGTATGATGAAACGTGCAATATATAAATAATGTGTTAAAAATGAAATGAAAATCGAAGTTAAACTTCGATCTCTTATAAAAGTGCTGCTTGGCATCTCCTTTCCTCCTGTCTGACATTTCATCATTTCAAAAGCAGTCAGACATTTTTCGTATCGTCATATGTGAAATATGTGTAAATAAATATCTGGAATTCACTCAAAAAAAAAAAAAATATATATATATATATATATATATATATATATATATATATATATATATATATATCTTACTTTATATAATTTTTATTTGGCTCATTACAAATTTACAAAAAATGATCTTCATTCGTCTTTCACCCTTTATTAACCATCGAGTTTCTTTCAGTAAACTTAATTAAAACAGAATTTTTTATCTTCCCTTTGATATTTCTTTCTTTGATAGTCTTTTTTGTCATAATTGATTTCCATCAAAAATTATATTAAAATACTAAACTGTTCAAATTTAGTATTTATAATTTATATATTTATTTTAATAACATACTTGAATTTGGGTTAAATTGGAAAATCGGAAGCGGTACTTTACTTGAATGTCATATTAGACTTTCATCAAAAAATGTATACAAATATAATGTAAAACATCTCAAATTTGGTAAATAAGATTTTTATATCGATATAAATGTATTTACTAGATTTTGGTTAAGATTCGTGAGCCGAAAAGGGTACTTTACTTGAAGGTCATAATAAGCTTACAACAAAAATTATATTTAAAATAAAAGAGAAATAATATGTTTCGGTAATAAAGGTTACAAACGCGATTTGTTTTCCAACCCAATTAAACATTTTTATTAATTGTTTTAAGTGTTAAAATTGAGTGTAAAATACTAGTTTTCCTCCCTATTTGTGAGATCAACAAGTCTGCAGCATGAGAATAAGATATTAGCTATGTGGGTTTTTAAAATGTCGAAACTGACGATTTCTAATGCTTTATCCAGTGATATTGACAGTTTTATTGTTGTCACGGAACATGAAGAAATATCTTGGAAACTAGTTACTTACTGAAGGAAAATGAAATATAATATCGGAATGAGACCTCCAGTAACAAGAGTGTGTGTGTGTGTCAATAGATAGATGTCGAGACACCGAGTGTCGTTTTTACTGCAATCTTCGGAAACTAGTAACCAAATTCAGTATCACTTTTTGAGCCACGGATTTATAATTTAATAGGCGTACAAGGAAGTCATGTTTTGCCCACATCAGATATTTTTATTACTAAGTATGGTCGGGTATCTAAGTGACAGTACCATAAAAAAAAAAAAAAACAAGATAACATCATATGTGCATTGGTAACACGGATCCTTAGTTCTTTAACGGAGAGCTGTGAAAGAATTTCAAAAATAAATTTGGCCAGTTTTGAAATTCAAAGCCTCATATGACAGTAAAGAAATTTTGAGACTTTGGAGATAAAGGTAAAATATAATGCTTTGTAAATGGACTTCGTTAAACAAAAACAGGTCATAAGGATTTCTGCAGTTAATAGTAAAGTATAGCTGAACCATAATTTCTATAATTTTTTTTTTTTAATTTTCAAGAGTAAAATTCAAATAAAGGTAAAAATACAAAAATTAATATTATAATGAATAATGCATTCTTCTTTTTATGGTGGAAATTCTTTAAAAAATCTGGTGCGCGCATCACACAGCTTTCACTTGTTATCCTACTTGAAATACATTGTTAAAGTTTCCATAGAAATTGTATTTACTTTCTATTAAATAATATAAAAGCAATAATTATTAACTACAATAAACACTGAAGTATTTGCTTCTTTCGTCACTGTCCATTACCTCCTACGACATTGCATATAATATATTAATTTTTCTAAAATCTTCAGCTTTCCAACGGTTTATTATGCATCATGTATATTACTGCTCTTATTTCCGGAGATTTGTTTTCAACCCAAAGAAAATATTTCTCCTTTAGCTAATAATCAAATTATTTTACTGTTTATATATGTCCATTTCGTTTCACTGCTATGAATGAGAGACGCTTAATTATTTCAAATTAGAAAAAAATAATCAGTTGACATACGCATGATGGTATTGAAGGATCAATCTAATTAGGGATTGATAAATTATTTGCCACTTCTATAAATTTGTTTTATTGAAAACTATTTGATACAAACTATTCTGTTTGATATAATCCATTTAAACATTGGTGAGTACCAACATGTATTTGATTTCTTGTCTTAATTAAATTCATAATTCATAAATGCATTATAATACTGATTTATATTAATCTAATTTAATATGTATAGTAATACCAAATTATATTTTGAATTGCTTATTTTTGAATTTTTTGTGTGTTTTTAGATGTATAACATTCGAAACTAGTTTTCAATAAAACAAATTTATAGAGGTGGCAAATAATTTATCAATCTCTAATTAGAAAAGATTAAGGTACCTTAGATAAAGCCATTTTGAAAATTGTGCATTAAAGCCCTGCAGAACTATATCAATTAGGATAAGACCTATCTGGTATTAAATACTTAATTTTACATAGATATAACGAGTATAATCAAAATTATTAGAACCATTTTCGAGTAAATAGTAAAAAACTGTAAAATTAGTGATATGAAATGGCGGTTCCGATAATTCAACTTTATCAAAAAAGTTTCTATAACATCCCAAGTATGTAGGTTTATGCCTGTGATGTGAAATGGGAATCATAAACAATGTATTTCCGTTGAAAAGTCAAATTCGAATATTTTCAATGTAGCAATACTTTAAATTATAACAATGTTTATGTGTCATAAAATACGAGATTTAAATTTAAAAAAATGTACTGACTAGTGTATTTCTGATTTTTTAAAGTTATTCATCCAATGAATTTGATCAATATATTTTTTATTAAGCGGTGGCCAATTTAATGTAATACAATTCTAGCTACAGTAATAAAATGCCATATTTACAAATGACAGTCTATAGCAATTAAATGTTCTCAGAACTGAAAATAAATATCCCCTGTGAAGTAGACCCTTTAATCTCTGCGGCTTTGGACACACAGAGCTAAAAATATTGACAGCGATTTCAGTTAAATTAATCAGAGTGCGGTAACAGGGATTAGAATTCTTTGAGCCCAACGACCAAAGAAATGTTTTATTCCTCTGTTTGAATTAATTTTCCTTTTAAAATATAATTTTATTTCTTATTTTCCTAGTAATTATCTTTAGCTTTCTGTTTATATATTGTCGTAATGTTTCACGCTGATTTTATATATATATTTGGAATGGTACTGAACTGCTCTAGATCTCTAATGACGAAAGCCGAAAAGGAGAGGCATAATAATATATGTGTATATATATATATATATATATATATATATATATATATATATATATATATATATATACACACACAATTATGCCTCCCCCTTTCTTCCGCCATTAGAGATCTTGCAGTTCAGTACCATTCCCATATATATATATATATATATATATATATATATATGTAAATTTTTTTCTTACCTGTTATAGTGGGAGTTGATAACAAAAAAATAAAACAACAACAAAAACCGACAAATTTACTACTCTCGCTAATCCGTACCCCATAACCCTAAATTTGATTTGAAGTATATAATAATAATAATAAAACCGTTTGTATCATAAGCACCTTACGTTCTGTTAGGTTTCAAAAATCTGGTTTAAAATACCAAATCTTTTTAATTAAAATAAAAATTAAGCTACAAAAATTATAAGCGTATTTATTTCTCAATTTCTTTATTGGTGGATATTAAATAAGCTTTTCATCAAAATTAACTTTCAGTGCGAAATTGTATTGTTAATACAACGAGTGGTTTACCCTTTTCAAAAATATATCCAATTAACTGCGATTCATGAGTTTTAGAAAAAAAAAAAAAAAAAGAAGGATTGCTTACAAAAAATCGTTTTAATAGCATTTTTGACCACATTTCGCCACCCAGGCACTTCTTAGTAACCTACGCAATCACTAAAAACTTTTCGTACGATCCAAAGAGTAATAATAATTACTATGCAATGTTTAGTTTGTTTTAAATTGTTTTCTAAATTTAAAATTTGCGCTATCAAAGGGAAACATCCCAATTTATTAACTGTAATAAATCTTCTTGAGAGAGGTGAGTCCGTAATAAAATTAGCTAGTGGAATTTAATGATGGCAATTTCACTCTCTTTGACAATTTCAAAAATATATACATAATTTAAATATAATTGCTTCCATGGAGCAAGATTTAAGTGCTACAAAGGGAATTTATACATATATTGTAACTTATAATAACTGTAGTAAATTTCGTTTAATTTTATTTATTTAATTGTTTTCTAAACCCACGTTCGTCTCTTCCTTTATCATAAGGAATATATTTACAATATATTTATCATTTCTTTTTATTTCTACTGTAACCGTATTACATCTTAAGGACTTAATGTTCTCATGCATCAACGTTGTTTTAATATTTATAGCTCAATTACTACACACCTGTTGATGGGTATTACTCTCAATTTGAATAATCTCAAAAATATTAAATAAATTAGTCTATTGCCTTACGTGATTTTGCCGTTGTTGGGAAATCCGATAGTTGCAAGCCACCAAAAAAAAAAAAATAAATAATAGTATACTAATATTCAATCATTCCTTTTATTTTTAATATTTGCATCTCGTCATAAATTTTGTTTCTATTTTTCTTCAGGAGTAAATTTCCTTTTACAATTTTTTAAACATGCCATTCAGGAACGATTTAAATGTTGATTTTGATTAATTTCTGAATATAGCACTGGCCTAAGTATGTATTTAAACATATTAAATAAATGATTATTATTATTTATTTAAATTAAAGAAATGCAAAATATCCTAGTACGAAAAAAATTTCTGAAAAAATTTACAAGAAATTTGTATTTTTTTTTTCTGCTGTGAATTCGATTCATATAATTTTACCACTAAGAACTAAGGCATTTTCATTTTCTTTCATTTCAGTTTCATTTTCTTTTTTTTCGTTTTACCGGTTATTTTTTAAACTAAATATTAAGCCAATATATGCCAGACCGAATTTTGTCCAGAGTCTTGCAAGTTTTTAGGGCACTCCTGGCCCCGGTGATATGCAGTGAGGTTGGCGAGTGTTGCCTCTATAATGTAGAAGGTCCTGTCCTAAATATATACCTACCAGCTGAACCCTTTTAGCCACCAGCGCACCCTATCCATCCCTCCAAAGTGGAAAAGTGAATACAACTTTCAAAAGTGTTTCCTACAGCCTTGTCTCTTTTACTATTTATCAACCTATTAAAAATGCATCCACACACAAAAAGAAGAGAAAAAAACAGGAAAATACATCTATAAAACAGATTGTGAGCCTCTATTTATATATCTAAAAGAGCCAAATGTAATTGCTCATAAATTTATTAATCATATTTTTATATTACAGTTTTAAGGCAGAAATCTTTTTATTATTATTAATATATTTAATAAAAAGGCAGGATCTGTCGGAGTCTGTATCAATGTTAAAAACGACTATTTTTGTTATAAGGACCTCTATCTTCGTCAAAAATAGTATTATTTGTAGAGCGTTACAATATATGTATAAATTAGTTGGTTGCGCTCTCATTGCACATAAAGATTTGATCTAAAAGATTTTCGTAATTTTTAGTGAATTTCTCTCAAAAATCAAGAGACAGATATGTTTGTCCGGACCTGTCACTTGTGTTACCTGGTCCATGATGTTTTTCGAATTTTTGCTGTCACAGCTGTTTTGTTTTTTAGCAAATTTTTGTTTCGCCTTTGGTTTTCCTCAGATTTCAACCGTCCAAAACACCGATCGGCAGTTCATTCTAGTAGCGTACACGGCGCCAGCGTTGAATCATCTAGTCTCGATCATAGCTGTCCAATTATCTCATGTCATTCCTTCGTCGAAGGTTTCTTGATAAGCAAAGTTATAAAAAAACAGGAAAATCCTAATTTTCTCTTCATTCCTCGTCCATATTTGTCCGATAGATGGACGGGTAATGACTTAAGGAACGGTGGGATGACGGTGGAGACAATAATAATTATTCTGGTGGAACTTTCGAGTATCAACGCTACTACTTTCGAAGCATCGTCATAAAGCAAGTAGTCAATATTTTTTTATACTTTCCCTTGCCTATATATGAAATATGTAGCAAGGGAAAGTATTGCGATCGTGAAAATTTTCTAATTCGAGTTTTCAACGGAAATACACGTTTTAAGATCCCATGAGTCCAAATAGCCAAGTATCGCAAAATGATCTGTGTGTCTGTCTGTGTATTTGTGTCTGTGAACCTCTTCTCAACAATCCGCCAATCTGTTGTCAAAAATACGCTCTGAAATAATGTAATGCAAGTATACAAAAGTGGAACTTAATAATTTTTGCTTTTATATTATTTAATGGAAACAAGATGTTTCCATGAAAAACAAGCCTAAACTTTTAAAATATATTTTCAACTTGGCAAACTTAAAATATATTCGTAGTGTACAGAATTGTTGTACTAAAATTGTTTAAAAAACAGTTTTATTGTACTTAGTTGGGAGAAGGTGTGAAAAAATGAATGCTATACAAGATAATTATTATAGGACGGTAAGGGAAAGGTGTGTGATGAGCGCACCGCACCAGAATTTTTAAAGGTAAACTGAAAAAAAATTCGAATACATTTTATTGTTTATCTTAAGAAAAAATAAGTCGTCCTGTATAAATATTCATTTTTGATAGTTAGCTCAGTGTAGTTAATTTTTTTAGACTGTTAGGAGTATTTTTAAGTTTTTGAAATAATTAATTAAATTGTATGCAATATAATTAAATAATAATTTAACGTCTAAATTTTGTTCAATGTTCTTTAAAATGACATGTCTGTACTGGTCGACTGAAAGGAATAGGATATACTTGACCCGCATGACATAAGAGCGCTCTGGTAGGGTTTGATCCGAATATTGAAGGCGCAGTTCCGCATAATCCATTGAGTATTTTATATATTTTCCAGATTGTTTCATTGTTTTTTTTTTTTTTAATTTATTTTTATATTTTCCTGTATCCATACAAATTTTAATTACTAAAATAATTAATATACATCTATTAAAATTACAAATAGTATATTTATTACATTGCATTTTAGTTTATCAGGTTTCCTTAGTCATATTAACTTAATAATAAATTAAATACAGAACATTATCGAGAAATAATAGAGCTTTTTAATTACCTTTGATATTGTACAAGTCACATTATAAATTAACGAACACCATCTTGACTTCCTGTTTCAATACTCTTTTGCTATATTGCTATTAAATACCAGTCTTTAACAAAGGAGCAGTTTTATTAAAGTTGCTTTCTTTGTCTTTTACACTTTCGCAGATAATTTTATCTTTATTCAATAATATTACTTTGTTATTAATTTCCTCCATCTTTGTACTTCTAAATTTATTGAATTGGAGTTTAATATATTTTAATAGTGAAATATTATCATCTTATAACCGAGATAAAAGATGCTCATTTAATCGAAATTGAATTTTAATGAGATAAAATTTTGTCACCTATTTCATAAGTTTTTATGATAACGAATTCATTGATTTTTATGGTGTTTATCAATCTAAGAAATAAATAAATAAATATTAAAAAAAAATTCAAACAATATCAAAAAAATGCTATAATTACAATATCCTTCAGCTTAATAAGTAAAAACAAAAAATTAAATAAATAATCTTCATCATACTTAAAGAAATATGTTATCATATCCGAAAATTATTATCCCAGACATCCGAAAAATGTTATCATATATTTTGTTGAATGAAAGAAATCCTGCAACAGCTTAAAAAGTAAATAAGGGTAATTTATAAAAGCTACATAAGTAATAATTTATTCCGACTTATTTTGGTTCTTATTTTTTGGGTTTGAGTGAGTCCAGGAAATGACTGTCGAACTACGGCAGTTGACTCATTTATTTATTGATATTTGTTTTAGGTACGAAAACCATGGATTATTTAGCAACACCAACTTGGAGTCCAGTCAAATAGGGACCAGAAAAATTTTGGAGCTCTGAAAGTTTGCTCATTTATGTTTTTTAGGACGTTAATTACGTATTTAAACTTTGCCACCTCGATTTTTCATATAAAAAAAAATTATTTGTTTTTGTCTTATAACTTGAAATCCATTTATTATTCGAATAAAATTTATTAATCATTTCATACTAAATTAAAGAAGAGTTAATTATCTACAATTTTGGTTCTACTTTTTCGACCGCTCCGTTTTAATGCGAGCGCGAGGCGAAATTATAAGAAAGAGAAAAGTCGAAATTAATTTTTTTTGAGATTTTTTTTTTAATTTTGCGGGAAAAATCGAAGTTGCAAAGCTGAAATTCGTAATCTACACCCTAAATAATATAAATGAGCAAATTTTTAGAACACTAAAACTTAGCAAGTTTGCATCGAGATTTCTTCCTGGTTTCCATTTGACTGGATCCCATCAGACTAAGAGCAGATGCTCCTAAATAATACCCCGGATGAAAAAAAATATAGAGCATGAAAATATAAGGAATTTACTCTTGTTTAATTTAATATAGGTTGATGTTGCTATAACATGCCTAGTTTTCAAGCTATGAAAGAAAAAACTAAAAAAATATTGATCTTCTAAGATTTAAAAAAAAATATATTTCCGGAACAAAATAAGGTATCAAACCTCAAAATCGTGTTCAAAAACCTTAAAAACATGGATGTGCAAAATACCAAACTCCCTCAAAACTTTACAGGTAGAAACTCCCCTTCCCCATTACCAAGACTAGTAGTCAAGTTCTCCTACTTGTTTAGCAGCAAATCACATGGCCTTGAATCAACTTTAATTTTCTTTTTAGGATACGAAAAAGATCAAAAATCTAAACTTTTATGTTGTTTCCATAACAATATATGGATGATTTGCCATCGCTGTATAAGACGTTTATTTAATAAAAAATTTATAGTTTGTGAAATAAAAATCAATAACATTTTGTTTCCAAAAATTGTTAATGTGTATTCATCGCTAAAATTATTGAAGTAAAATTATTGAATCAACAAAAAATATTTAATTTCATTCTAACAGTTTGATATAAAAAATTAAGTAAATGTCGCACGCACCATCAAATAGAAAAAAAATCTTACTAAAAGTCGGTGAGACAATTATTAAATGACACATCAATGACTACATTGCTGGAAAACTAGAGACAAAAATATATGCAACTTGTGTTCATTTGGACGTTGCTCAGACATTTAACAAAGTCTGACAACGAGGTATTTATTCTCTTTAGACTCAAGACCATCCTACGTTACACGTACTCGTCCTTCAGTCTTTCATCTTCGTGAGCTCTTTCTCAGTCCGCAAAGGCTCGGAAATTTCTTCAATTCGTCCAGTCTTGATTAGAGTACACCAATGTTCAATACTGGCTACTTTACTATATATTGTGTATACATATGAAATGCATTTTAACAATGAGACATTGACTCATATTTACGCTGACCAAAAACTATTCTCACAAAACATCAAGACCCTACACATGCCTCACAAACTTTACATTGCTTACATAAATTACACGGCTGGTACAAACTATGGAAATTTCGACTAAATCGCGAAAATTCAAACACATGACAGTTACTCTTAGAACGTGATATCTGCCCTTCAATTTATATCAGAAACAACAAAATTCCTCAGACGGACACAGTACACTATCCAGCGCTTATCTTTGGCAGAAGCATGTTAAAATGAAACGGAAGATTCTTAACAAACGATTCATACTGATTTACTTGAAGCTAACAATAAGACAGAAACTAAATGCATACGCATACTTACATAAACCCATATGGACATTCTCCTCGCATGTATACGGTATAGCCAAACGACCCATATATGTAAACTTTCCAAACAATGTAAACTCACCAACGATCGATCGATAAATAAGGAATCTTTACTATCGGTTTACCTTACTACCTTACATCGACATACCTACATTCTAATAAGATAAATGACTGCTGCTGATATGCCCATGAATACGAGGAGAAGACTGAAAAGGAGAAATCTCTTTCCTTACCTAAGGTAACTGAATCAAGCCAAGGAAGAGGTATTGCCAAACCATTTGCTGATTGTCAACAAACTGTTGGCAAGTTCAAATTCATAATTGAAGCGGGAAAAAAGTCTAGGATCCTCCTCTACTTTTTCCTACAAAAATCAATAATTTTTCGCTAATTTCTGTATTCGAGTTTTATATTCTACGCATCTTGAAACATAAAACCACAAATTTTGAGGTAGGATTAATTTGTTATTTTCTTGGACGAATACAGAGGTTCATTATTGAAAACAGTTAACCAAAATGGTTCACTAAGTTAAATAATATATTTTGTTTTGAATAACTACCAACCGCGGTGTTTTGCTATATACACTTTATCCAGGCTAAATTTGGTGGGGGCGTGGAGATTCTGTTTGTAGGCGGTGATTGTCCCATTATTCTTTGAGCCTTTTCTCTTATTGCTTTTGTCCCGCTCCAGCAGTCGCTCCGTTAATCATTTTGATAACAGAAATAAATGTTCCCTCAAAAACGAGCGACTTGGCAGCAAGGAAGTGTGAAAAACCACGAAACGCTAACAGATGCTGTGGTGGCGTCAGGCTACAAACTGGGGCAGCTTAGCTGACATTAAAACTGAAATTATAAATATGGATTATTATATTTATTAAATAAAAATATTTATGTTGAAATTAATCGTGAAATGAATCCTTCAAGTGCACGGTGTGGCAATGAAATGTTACAGAGCAAAACACTCCACTTTCAAAATAGTTTAATCGATTAATATTTTAACAGTTTTATAGATTATGACAGAGAATTGATACGGATAGAAATGATAAATGATTAATATCTCATTATATAAATGCATATGTTAATTGAAATTTTAAGTAAAATGTACTTAATATTAGGTAAAGAAGTCATTCTTAAATAAACTGTCGCTTTCGAAATCTGTAAAAATAAAATAAAATAAAAAAATATTTACGTTCATGGAAAGTACTTTCGAGTCCTGCATAGATAGGTAGGTATATTCTTAATGTCGAAGAGTGCAATAAGAATAGAGAGTCCTTACAATGTAACATGGTTGAAGGAAAATGAACTGGGCATCATAAAAAGCATTAAAATAGAAGATACAAAAGGAATTAAAAAAAAAAAAAAACTGACTAGGTTTGCGATTTTACGATTTTCTAGATACTTAGAAATCCCTTTTGTGTCACGAGAGTTAAGCACTAAAAAAAATTGTTATTGTTTTTTCTTTCTTAGCAAATAGGACAAAATTCTGTTCTGCGATGGACCCCCAGTAGTCAAAATATACGGTTTTGGTTTAAAATATTTAGTGAACATTTTTGAAATTCACATCGGACCGATTGTAACTCGCGGGAACTTGCCACTAGAAATTTTTTTTACAATTTTTTTATTTTTAAAGTGTACTCTACTTTGAGACGAACTGAAAGCTGATTGAGGTGTTGAAAAAAAAAATGAAAAAGCTTATAAAAAAAAACTCCGGACAGCCAAAGATAAAGTTTGTTAGAGAATGTCCCAAAGACACCAAATCGTTGATTATTGTATATTGTAATTATTGCAGTAATAAAATATTTTATGAAAGATCTCATCACTATGAACCTATGAAATGGGGTAATCTTTCAGTAATCTGATTAATAAATAGAGATTAATTTTTATTCTTACATTTTTTCATTTATATATATTTATCTGTATTTTTATCGATATAACTGATTTTTTTTCTTGCATATATGTTATGAATTTGTACATATATCTCTAGTATTATTATAATATAACAACACAAAAATAAAAAAATTAGGTGACAGAGGTGGCTCCCTATTTTTTTTAATTTTTAAAGTTTATAAGTATTTTTAAAATTAATCCTAAGCTTAATTTTATTTATTGTTGTTTTTATTATTTTTTAGTGACTACCGTGTATAATTGGACTTGGTTCAGATTGGAATTTATGTATTTCATTGTATGAATTTTAACATATATTTAGAAGTAGGTATGTGGTTATTTATAAACATTTTTTAAATATATTTACACAGTTTGCTATGTTGAAAATAAACTAAATAAGGACCTTTTCAGAGATGCCTGAGGATGGCTTAAAGACCGAAAGGTAGCATCCAAATAAAGGAACGCTGTGGAGTATTTTCAGCCTTCATTTATTTATATAAATCACATTCCACCTTAAATAAATAAACATTAATAGGGATTAATTTTGATTCTTATATTTATTTATGTTTATAATAATTACCTATATACTATCGATATATGTTTGATTTTTTTCTTCCATATATGAAATCAATTTGTACATATATCTCTATTATTATTATATACCAACAACAAAAAAAAAAAAATAAAAAAATTAGGAAGTGAATAAGGTAATACTTTATATCTGTGACAGTGTAAGTTCTTATATCACAATTACTGTTCAAATAAATGTTTAGCAGGTGGAAACTATATTGTTTCTAATCAAACGTAATTACCGGTTGGGCAAGCGAAATTGAAAAGTACGGTCTAGAAAGAAAAATAAAAAGACATGAAGGAAGCTATTATCTGTTCACGAATGGGCAAGGCTATTGATTTAACTGCTGAGATTCTTGCGATCGGTATCCTGGCAAATCCTGTAACGATTCCTCGGCCTTCACTGCTGACCAACCAGATCCTGAGCATTATCCGTCTTAGCCGCTAGGGATTTGGCCTGGAGGGGGTTATTGGGGGTCTTTCCACCGAAAGATGGCTCCAGAGACAATTTCGGGGCGCTCTTCGTAAGACTTGCTGAGTTTCCTATTTTCGTTTGAGAGATTCTCTTTTCGGCTCAGGGAGTAGTTAAGCCATTGGAATTATTTATACTTTCTTTTAATTTAATTCATTCGCATTAATGAATTAGAATTTTATTTGTATTTCCTTGAGTCATACATATATATCAATTTAATATTAAACGTTATAACAACGCAATAAAAAATTAAACTTGTGTGATTATCAGGACCTCTCAGAAATTTCTTATTGTTAAAATCTTTATCGCAGAAAACGAGATCAAAATTATTCCGGCGAAATTATTCCAAATGCCGAAATTTATAGCCTTGGGAATAGCATTTTTTCAAAAATTATTAACGCATTGAGCTGGTTTTTTTTTTTAAAGAAAAAAAATCCCTTCTCTACCAAAAACCGTAAGCAAAAAGCATGATCTAAAATAAGAAAACCTTAATTAATTAACTGTGAAAAATATTAATTTGAACTTCTCATAAAAGTATGCCTGTTTCACTCTGAAAAAAAAATTTAATAAGTCTTCATTATTTTCGTGGGCTAAACAATAAATTTTATAATTATCATTTATTTTCCAAGAAGAATACACTCTCTTTAATTCCTAATTTCTTCTTATATTCTTTGGCAAAGTTTCGGGCGATCATTGTCCATTTTCAAGCCTTTTCATTATTACATTAAAAAAAAAAATAGCTACATTTCTTATTCAAACTTTAGATTACTTTATACTGTCTAAGTGTTGTTTTATTATATTAAATAACTATTATCCTACAATTAATTTTTTTTAAATTAGAGACATAAATACTGTACAAAATATTATTAGAAATAGCCTACTATAATAATGAATACATATTAGTTATTCATTATTCCTTTTTATTTTAAGCATAGCAAAATTATACTACTTGTCTTTTTACTTTCATTTATTTCTTTATTTATGGGTGGCTATATCTTATTATAATTCAGTGCATTTAGATATTTTAATTTAAAAAAAAAAAAAATAGTTAGAGTTGTTATATAATAAAACAACACTTTTATAGTTTTGACCTTGGTTCAAATTAGTCTATTTTTTTTTTTTTGGTAGAGAATTTTTTTTTAGTATGACCATGTCATCATTTATGAAAACATTTTTTTATTCTAACTAGCGTACAAATATATAAATTTATTTAATTTAACTATTTTTGAGATTGAATGTTATCCGGAACATGCGTTGGCCAAATATAAACTTTCTTCTATTAAATGATGTTATTTATGGATATTGACCCAGAATAAAGCTTTTCTTATATATGTATATATATATATATATATATATATATATATATATATATATATATATATATATATATATATATATATATATATATATATATATAATACGTATATATAATTTAAATTTAAATTTAAATAAATAAACATATATATATATATATATATATATATATATATATATATATATATATATATATATATATATATATATATGGATGGAATCATTTTCATGTGTCACATAAAAATACGTGAAGATGTATTGACAAATCTATTTAAAATATAATAAAACTAGAATATATACATTACATTGCTGTCACTTTTATTATTATATTATTTTTATTTAAATTAATTTTGATATATTAATAATATATTTCACATAATATAAAATTATAAATTATTAGTTATTTAAGCGTCAAAAATAAATCTTTTGAGATGGGTGTAGTATGTGTAAGGAAATAAAGTTGGGAACTAAATATGGTAGAATCCTTTGACGGCATAAAAGACCAATTATGCGTAGGTTACTCCTGAGAACTTAAAAACTTACAAGACACTTCTATATTGATTCAGATATATTTTATACTACTATTAACATACGTATACTAATTTAAAATAAAAGAAGCAATTTGTAGCATGCATACATAAAGGGAAATAATAAAATAATTAATAAATAAATAAATAATAAAATAAACCTTCATTATTACGTCCCTGCAAACAAGTTTATTTTTATTTAATCACCATAAATGATTTTTTCTATTTTTGTATTTTTATTTTATTTTATGTTATATTTGGTTTTAAGTTGTCAATTTATTTGACAGGTGAAAATGAAGAAATATTTAAAGCTAAAAAAAAAATTAATTTGGAATAAAATATTAAAATTGGTATTTCCTCTTTGGATGACGTTGAGGAAAATATGTCAAATTACGAGGAAAACAGCTCAACAAATATGAACAGATTAAATTAAATAGCGTTTATTGCTACTTATATAAATGATTAAATATTCTGTTCCCTATTGGGACATTTATTATGACATTTAGAATAACAAAGTTTGCCAGATTTTTTACATTTTCACTTAGCAGACATCGCTGACATCCCTGATCTCTATAGATTTTCTAGCACCTCCTCGAAGTGGTATTGCTAGAACTGGAACATCGTCAAAAAGGATAAATTGTTCTTCACAAATTGTAAAATGATTTCTACTATATAACTGATAAAGTCTTCCTTGTATTGTTCCTAACAGATAAAACTCTTTCTTTTGAATTTGTATCATCATCGCTAATAAAGTTCGTGGATTACTTCTTGCTCTTTCGACGTCTTGTAATCGTAGTTGCACTGTGTCACCAACTTTACTTTCAACATTTTGAAACAACTTAAATAATAAATAATAGTGGTGAACAACTTTACTCAATTTTTTTCAAATCTACGATACTGAAAATTAGGTAGAATCTAAATACGAACAATTACTTTCCTAAAACCGTGGCGTAAGAATGATTTTGGATGTGCCAAGTTTTGAGGCGCTATAAGGTTCTTATTCATTATTTTAATATATGACTGGGTGTTGCACATAATAATACATAGTTATTATTTGTGTTACTAAATATATAATGGTACTGGTAAAGGTGGAGGAACATAGTCCGGCAAATGGACCTAGGGTCCTATTTGCCAACGCCGGGGAACCAATGGAGATGACCTATTTATTCTCAGTGTCGAATCTTCTGGTTTTTCTGATGATGTTCAGAAGTGACATCCATTTAATGGAGGAAGCCTTATTATGTTTCAGGACTCAGATCCCAGAAGTCTATATCATAGTGATGAATAACTCTCACAGTCTGCTAAATAGTGCAGAGCAGCATCTGGTCCTTTGAACGTGTAGAAGACCTAACTAATATTAAAGAGCATTTAATCGTACATTGATATAACGAGTTCGATCAAAACCCTTAGGCACGTTTTCGAGAAAATTGAAAAAAATGTGTAAAATCGATGGTATAAAGTGGCACTTATAGTAAGTCGATATTGGTGAAAAGGTCGAAGTAACATTACAGGTCTATGCATGCCATAAATACGCAATTTCATTTTGGTACAACTTTTCGTTTTTGATCTAGACTTTGCCAGACTTGGTTATTTTGACTCAGGGGATCTTAAAACCTATATTTCCGTTGAAAACTCAAATTCAAAATTTTCCCGATCGCAATACTTTCCCTTACAATAAATATATTTTACATATAGTTAAGTGAAAGTAAAAAACGTTGCCAATTTATTTTGTTAAATATAATTCCTGATAGAAGTAACTTATTAATAAAAAATTGATTTAAGAGTACTGGATCAAAGGTAATTTTTGTATTTATATTTGTAAATTTTTTACCATCACTGCATATAGCTCACGATCATATCATTGTAAATAATTTATACTTTAATTATTAATTAAACCGTTAATGACTAAATAAAGGTACTGCGACTGGTTTATATATTCCCTGAAAATATTAAGACAGGTTCCTTCCTGACCACTGGATGTAATTCTAATTATTTTTTTTAACTTTAAGATTTAGGCTTTGAACATCACTTTCTAAATATACTAATAGATTCGACTCATTAGTTTGGTTTATATAAATTTATTATTCTTAAAAAAGGGTTAATGGACAACCATTTTTTATATAAAAAAAAGTTTTTTATTAAATAATTTTATTCATAGCAGTTTTGAAAAGAACTGGCTGCATAATCGGACCCCCTCTCTTTCTCCTGAAAAGTAACGATTTCTTGTGTTTCATTATTTGTCTCTCAGAAACTACTAGTACTTACCCATTACTCTTTCTTCTTTTTTATCTTTTTTTTTTAATTTGTTTCTAATGAATTTAACTATATAACAACAAAAGTAGAATCCTAGCGTAAAATATACTGAAATTCATCGTAATTAGCAAACCAAAATTGACTAAATGATCGGGTGATAATGTAAAAATATTATAATTTGCAGTGAATTTCAGGTTCTGTCACCGTTTATAAAAGTGGACAATTATTAATTTTTTTGCGCTACGATTTTAGAAGAACGTAATAGGAATAATTCAAAACAAATAACACCTGAATCGGGCTTGTTATTCAAAAGAAAATGCTATCTGAAAAGATATTCCTTAAAAATCATAAAACTAAGCCGATTAATTTGGTCCATCTTTTTTTTTGTTTATTTTTTGGAAAAACGTATTATTATAGGTTGTCAACGATAAAAGTTTTACAAAAATTATGACGACATTGTCTATACTTTTGAAGTTATGAGGACTTGAATTCAGCCATTCCAGTCTGATCCTCAAAAATGGTGGCAATTATTAATAGATAAAACGGTTTGATGATAATGAATCAAATTTTTTAATGTGTTGGAGAGTCGTACATAGATAAGCGCGTACTTAAAATGGCTTATATTTTTCGGGTGTTCTAAGTTCGTACCAATGCGCTCAAGTCTCAAGTTCTTTCTCTCCCCCCTCCTCCACAGGCGTTCCTGTTTGTTCCCGACGGCAGCCACCTCACGGCATCAAGTTTAAATGCAAGTTGTAAAAGCAGTAATTTGTGAGCTCTATTCACCATTCGGCTTTTGATTTATTTAAGCCACACCCCCCTCCTCCGCCCATTATTTAAGCAGAAGGAAACGGAGAAAACCCAACTCGCTTCTTTGAAATGGAAAGGGGATGAATCGGATTTAAGCTCTACACGGAGACGCTTAATAATTCAACCTCTTTTCATGAAACCTCGAACAATAAATTAAAAACATTAGTAGATAAATATTAATAAGGAGATATATTTCATTATTTCGAAAATTTATTTTTATTAATTTTCACATAGTGGCAGCGGCTTTGTAGCGAACTTAAGTGGTTACAGTAAAAGCATAGCGAACTATTATGTTTCGAACTTAAATTAATGAGGCCTGCCAAGGGTATTGACGTTTTTTTGAGAATTGATTGACTGAATTAATATTAAATTCAATATTTAACGAAAATTATCACAGACACGTGTTTCTAAAGCAGCTTCAAACTCGTTACTTGGAAATCGAACCCACTTTCGTTAAATCTGCTTTGAAGCATCAATTGTTATAACTGTGCTAAGTAGGAAAAAAAAATTCTCGGAAAACTAAATAAGATCTTTCATAGTGGAAGCGCAAAAGTTTTATCTCAAAACGAGATCGAGGATAAAATGAAACTTTAAAAATATCTTCTGCTACTAATGAACGGCTTTTCTGGAAAAATAAATGTTTGAAGTTTTTTTTCAACCTAAAGATCCTCCGAAATAGACTAAAATCCATAAACATGGGAAATAAATGCTGAAAAAACGCAATATATGAGGATCGGTAGAAGGAGAAACCGTGGGGACAGGATCGTCAGGCTAAGTGGCGGACTTCAAATACCTGGGGACTCATCTCAACCAGCACGGATGGGTTGACGGAGACATTAGCGAAAGGACCAAGATAGCAGGCAAATGCTTCCAATCCCTCAAGACTGGCTTTCTGAACAAGAAAGAAGTCTCTAAAACAACTAAAAAAGTAATATACAAGAATACGTTTCTTCCAATCCTGACATACGCAAGTGAGTCTTGGACCCTCACTTCCAAGCACAAAAGCCAGATCCAAGGAATGGAAATGCGCTACTTAAGGAAAATTGTGGAGAAAACAAAAAGAGACAGGGTGAGGAACTCCACAATAAGAACAAACCTGGACATAAGGCCTGCAGAAGAAATAATAGAACAGAACCAGCTAAGATGGTTCGGAGATGTCCTGCGGATGGCTGAAGACAGGCTAGCAAGAGTTACCCTCGAGACTTACCTCGAGGGAAGCGACCACGTGGGAGATCCAGAAAGACCTGGCTGGAGGGAGTAAAGGAAGTTTCGAGAAGAGAGGTATGGACTGGAGGAGAAGAAGACAGCTGGCTGAGGCTAGGGATAATTGGATCAGGCTCTATCAGAAGGCGCCTCACACCGCTCAGCGGTAAACGAGGACAAGATTAAAAAAAAAAAAAATTTTTTTTAGGAAATCCAAGTGTAAGTATTTCTGCTTTAAAATTAACGATTTAGTGATACATTAACATGATTTTGAAGGTTATAAGGTATGATTAGAAACCAGAGACACCATAAATAACCATGGATACAAAGAACAGTCGCAATCCCGTTGATACTTTGTAATAGAGTTGTTGACCGCTGTAGGAGATCCCGCATTAACAAAAACAAATCAATAATAATAAATTAATAATACAAATAAACATAATAAATTTGTCCTTCCGCCATTCATGATCTTGGAGACGGTTGGGGAAGGTATATTGTAAAAGTTGCTTGAATCTGAACTGTGATCAAACTCCCATAATTTTTAACTTGATTAATGACGAGCAGGTATTTAAGGGCTGAGTGAGTCCAGGACTTTTATTTCGAACTTTAGGTCTCAATTTAAAATTTTACATTAAAAAGTCAATCAGTGAAGAGATAACAAAACTGCAATTTCTGATTTTTAATAATATTTATTTTTATTTGAAAAGAATTTACAATTCTTTCCAGTAAAGATTTATATTTTGCTGTCGTAGGGTACCATAAAAATTAATTGAAAAAAATAACTAAAACTTTAAAAAGCTCGTAAAAGAGGAACTTATGATCATCGGCTCTGTTCGATTCTGAGGTAAGATAACACATATTTTGTTGATTTGAAAGACGCTCCATATTTAAAATCCAGTTATTTATTATGCCACTCATTTGCCAGCTGTTTACAAGGGAGATAATTGATGTTTATAAAAAAAAAAAAAAAAGCTACAAATTATTACTATTATAAAGTAATAATAATAATTTATTACTATAGTAATTATTATTATTACAAAATTGTTATGACTATTTCAAAAATATACCCAATACACACGACTTTCTTTATCGCTTTGGTTTACAGTTTAGATAATTGGATCATATTTCAAATAAGCATCTGGAATGTTCCGGGAGATGCAACATTTTCGAGTTATCAAATAACTAGCCAAAGGTGAACCGGTTGCCATGTGCAGAATACTTCATGAAACATATCTAATGCATATGTGCAGAATATTTTATGAAGTATATCTACCAAGTTCAGCAAAGAAATCAACTGCAGCTTAATGGCAGTTATTAGAGCCCACTATGCAAAACTGAATCTTCTTATGCCTCAACTGTTGTCTAAAGCAATGAAATGAAAATTATGAACCTATGGAGTGGAAAATCAGTGTTTGTGTCCCAAGATTATTGCTGTAAACTAAAAGCGTTTGAAAGTAATTACATCAAATGCAATTAGACTAAGATGGGCAGGACATGTATCAGAATGGAGGATGAAATGTGTACAGAGAAAAATGTTGCAGGCGCATATCAGAGGGAAAAGAAAAAGGGGAAGGAAGAAGTGGAGAGAGATATGAGAAAACCGGTACTCCACAAGTGAAAACTCAGGCAGTTAGTTCAAAAAGTTCAATATGCTATATTTTAGCTAATACTGGTCCAATTTTGATGATTTTTTTTTAGTTGACGTCCGCGTGATGGTATATAAGGGTCAATCTAATTAGGGATTGATAAATTATTTACCACTTCTATTATTTTGTTTTTATTGAAAACTAGTTCCGAATTTTATACATTCATCTTCAGTTCTAAAAAACACACAAAAATTCAAAAATAAGCAATTCAAAATACAGTTTGGTATTATTATACATATTAAATTAAATGTAATATAAATTAGTATTGTAAAACATTTATGAATTAAGAATTTAATTAAGACAAGAAATCAAATACATGTTGGTACTCACCAAGATTTAAGTAGATTATATCAAACAGAAAAGTTTGTTCTCGCACTGAACTAGTAATAGAAGAAAGGTGGGGTATTTATACTTAAACGATTTAGGGGTCGGGATTTTTCCAGTGATTCCGATGAGTAATTGTTTTTTCTGTTAAGGATGGGAATAAATTTAATTATAAATTTATTAAGTATAAATAATAAATAATAATAAATAAATAGTTTACAGTTTTCGATGCTCTGTGACATAAATATCTCAGTGCAACTTACATGGGGTGACATTGCCTTTAGTTCCCATTTCTCTAAGGTAAGTAAGGTCAGGTACCCAATTTATATAGGGTGAGAAAGTCCCTAAAGGGCACTACCAAGCCAGACAATAAGTATACCGTCTTCGAGCTTAGGCGTGATAGCATGTATATGCCCTTATTTTTCCTCTTTTATTTGCTTGTTGTGTTTTGTTTTTGTAATATCATTTTAGGGAAAGACTTTGGAGACAATTATTGTTGGTTTCTTTATAATAATTTTGTCTTGGTTATTCATTTTCAAATACATCTTTATTTATACTAATATTTTTTTTTTAAAACCGTAACATTCTTCTGTTTTTATTTATTTATTTTTGTATGTCGGTTCTTAAATTCTAATTCTGAATTCTCAGATCAAATTATTTTTCAAGTATATATTGGGTTTTAAACCAATAAAAAAAAAAAAAATTTAAATTCTCATGAAATGTGTAATATTTCATGAATGTTGATTTTTCTTAAATTAAATCAAGCTGTGGTGTTCAGTTTTAGTTTAAAAGAAACACAAGATTTTTTTTTAATGAAAAAAATAAATTCTAAGTAAAAAATTAAATTTTTTTGGGATCTAATTTTTGATAGAATTTTTGTATTGACACTCAATGAACATTTCATGCGGAATTGGTTGATACTTTTAAAATTTAAATAGATTTTTTTATTTTGTTATTGTTCTTATTTTTTTTTCATAGCTCCTTATTGCGCTTCTGTTCACTTGATTATCTGAAGGATAAGTATTTTAAGAAGGTCTATATTACATCTTCAAATACTATTAAACTATCATAATTTCTATTATCATTATTCTTATTTTCAATTATTTTAAAATTTATAATTAAAAAATTAAATATTGGATAAATCTGAAATTTGGATTTTATTTTATCCTAACTGATAATGCTATTATATATGTAAAAAAATCATTGAATTCTTAGACATCAAGTTCCATACCAATGGGTTGACTTGACGTGGAATGGCCATATAACAAGTTATTTCTGATCATATAATTGTATATTTTAAATATAAACAATAATTAAAATTTCCTTTATCGTGTTTTATTTCAAATCGAAAAGCTTCCTATTTTTTTTTCAATTTCTTTTTTCTCCTTGTTTTCTATAACGACACTGAGACAAGATAATCTTGTCATAATTTCATAATTAGTTTTCTTATAGTAGCCTCTTTCCGTTTAAGGAGTCTTTTAAGTTCTAATTTGGTTGCTTCTCTAGAAGCGGGACTTAAATTTTTATTAGCACTTCAAGTACCACTAAGGCTTGAAATTTCGAGATCTTATTAGGAACTGTACCTGTTGTCATTAGGTTTACGGTTGGTTTCCTTTTTGCTCTAAATGCCCTCGTATCATGAAGACTATGGTTCGATTCAAGATAAATAGGAAAAATATCCAGTCCGCCTCATAATTGAGTTTCAACTTGCATAAAGTGGTATCGGAGCTGTCTAAATAACCAAAATTAAGTTCATTTTGTAAATTAATTTTTTTTTACTATATCATTTTATAAATTAAGGATTTTCCTGATCATCATATCAATGCGTACAAGCGTTTATTTTGATCAGATGTGTGTGTGTGTGTGTGTATGTGTGTATGTGTGTATTTGTGTAGCCGTGCGTGCGCTTTTAAATCACTTTAGTGAAAATTATAATCAGGATTGCGAATACAGATAATATACAAACAAAAAATTGAAATAGATTATAAAAACAACATTTATTTCCTTATGGAATTAAATTGTTTTAATGTGTATGTTTTAAATTGACAAATTGTTTACAAATGTGTGTTATTTTTTAAATCCAGTTCACAGCTAACATTCCCCAATATTTTCTCAAAACTATCAATACTTTTGCTAATATTCGCTTACTAGCAATTTATCTACTGTTCTTTGAGAGACTAAAGGCTTCGGTTTGAAGTTAACCTAATAATAATAATAATAATTTTTTTTCTGAGTGCTATGATTAACCTTTCAGCAGGCGCGCTGGAGTATAAAGTGTGCCACACTTCGATTTTTCTCTATATTCATCCGTTGGTCGAACCTTCACTTTTATCCCCTCTCTCAATTCGTTCATCAACCACTTATACGAGTTTACGGAGAATAAATAATTTTTCATTTATTCACATAGTTCTTCACATAGTTTTATTCACATAGATTTCCCTTGAAATTGATGAAAAACATACTGGTACGCTTGCGCTTGATTTTTTTTTTTAATTCTTCAGTTAATTTTGCTTGAGCATGTTGGGTTTTTTATTTCGCTTCAAGAGGATAATATTATATATCTACTGTGCGTATTATTTGAAGAAACAAGCCCCATGTAAAGAGATTATTTCTTATTTTCATTTGTAGAAATATTTCAAACTTTTGATGTTAAACGTTCAACTGATTTTTCATTCCTTTTTTTTGTTCAATTTCCATAATGTTATTCATATTTTATATAGTTGGGTATATTTTAGGGATTTTTCAAATTTACGATTGGGGCGTTTACATAATATGCCTATCATTTGTTCCTTTAATTTAAAATTTTCGTTCTGAAAGTTCTTCGTGAAATAAATATTTTTAATCTTATATAAATTTTTTTATAATTTATTGATAGATTAATGGCTAGCTTCTATTTTATTTGGAACTAAGTCGTAAAAAAATAAGTATTATTAATTTTTTTAGCGTATTAAATATATAGATTTTCAAATTATGTAATTTTTATTTTCCTATCTCTCGTAACCAAGTAATAAGATAATTTTGTTTTATATAAATAAAATAAAATTTGGGTGGCGTACTTAGTACTTGGCGTAGTGACGTACTTATGCCACACGCCCGCCGGTGTCATATATTTGGGCGGGCTTACTGTAAGGTTAATTAATAGCTTGAATTATTCTAATTTAAGGGAAAGAACCGTTGAAGGAATACATTGCAAGATGTAACGTAAAATTCCTAACTTTTTTCTTTCTTTTTTTTAATTATTTGTGATACTAAAATTTTTAAAAATATTTAATTTTTTTCTTGTACCGTCTGATATAGGAACGTGTACTCTAAGCCCAATCTTATGCGGTCGCCCGTGCTTCCTCTGCGGAAGACAAACAAGAGACGGAGTGTGAAAAAGGATACCCCGGAGGTGGCTGTAAGAAGGACTAAACGGGTCTGCAATCAGAGGCTGAGGACTCGTTCAAATTTAATAATGTGCGGGAGGGAAAGAGGGGGGACCACATCTGTATGCGCTCGCCGTCGATGCAAAAACAGTCCGGTGAGGCCAGGTGAAAAAACTGCCGCTCGTGCCCCGCATCTCAACCAAGGGACTTATTTGTTGCCAGGGCTAATCCCTCAGTCCTCTCTTAGCCTCTATATCTCACTGAAATTTTAATTAATTGTCTTTTAGAGATATCCCTACATATACCGCTCATATATACGCATAAAAATATACGAATAATCAAATGAAAGGCATGAACAGATTGAATTATTTTAAGTAATATGTTAGAATTATCAAAGATATTAGTTGAGATGCTGTAAGAAAAAACAAAAAGATTTCAACGGAAATAATTTGACCATACCCCAATCCATTTTGACTAGTTTCGTCGTGACGTCCGTACGTACGTTCCTTCGTATGTGCGTATCTCGCAAAACTCAAAAACGGTTTGCTGTAGAAAGTTGTAATTTTGTATTTAGGATTGCTGTAAAATCTAGTTGTGAACCTCCTTTTTGGTCGTTGCATGATCACCGAAAGTGGTATTTTACTTGAAGGTCATCAAAAATTATATTAAAATACTATGCAAAACTTCTCAAATTTAGTATTTATAATTTATATAATGATTTAAATAACATACTAGATTTTGGTCTAAATTGGAAAACCGAAAGCGGTACTTTACTTGAAGGTCATCATAAGCTTTCATCAAAAACTATATTAACATATAATGTAAAACATCTCAAATTTGGTTAATAGGAATTTTAAATCAATATGAATGATATAATTGATTTTGTCTTAAATTGGTGAACCGAAAAGGGTACTTTACTTGAAGGTCATAATAAATTTACATAAAAAATTATATTAAAATTAATCATTAAATTAATCATCAAATTAATCATATGGTTCGGTAACAAACGTGATTTTTTTCCACTCTATTTAGACATTTTTGTTACTTGTTTTAAGTGTTAAAATGGAGTGTGAAATACTTGTTTTTCTCCCCATTTGTGAGATGAACAAGTCTGCAGCAGGAGAATAAGATATAAGTTAAGTGGATTCTTTCCCTTAAAATATCGAAACTTATCTAGTGACATTGACAGCTCTAATGTTGTCACGGAAAACGAAGAAACCTTTTGGTAACTTGTTATCTACTGAAAGAAGACGACATATATAATAACGGAATGAGACCTCTAGAAACAAGAGTATGTGTGTGTCAATAGATGAATGTCGCTACGCCGCGTGTCTTTTTTGAGATACTACAATCTTCGAAAACTAATAACCAAATTTAGGATCACTTTCTGAGCCACCGATTTCTATTTACATAGGATTACAAGGAAGTCATGTTTTGTCCACATCAGATATTTTCATTTTGTAGGAAGTTTAATTACCTTTCGAATGATTATAAAACTGTAATTTTCGAATTATGATCAAATAAAATATTATTTGCTTCATAACTATTTCTTTCTATTTGTCTTTGATCTACTATGTATGTGAATAATTAAAGGGCGTTGAGTAGAAGACTTCAGACAAGTTTCATCAAAATCGAAGAACTGGTTTTTAGCAGCTATTTGATTTTGTTTTGTACACAGAGCATCCTATGCCAAGATCCTATAAAATAAAAATTAAAAAAATCATCAACATTAATTAATGCATAGTCATAGTCACCAATAGCCGAGAATGCGTTTTTTTTTTTTAAATCAGAATGCTCTGAAATGCATAGGTCCGTTGAAAACTGCACATCGTATATTTGACCCGATTACA
Source organism: Rhaphigaster nebulosa (assembly GCA_948150685.1). NCBI lineage: Eukaryota > Metazoa > Arthropoda > Insecta > Hemiptera > Pentatomidae > Rhaphigaster > Rhaphigaster nebulosa. Next base: position 43,863,557 of record OX411312.1, on the reverse strand, counting down.
ATACCTTCCTTTCCCATGTGATAAAAACAAATCTGTAACTAAGTAGTCAATAAAAAACGAATATGTTACAAATATAAAAACTAATTACTAACATGTTTCGACCTCGAATTGGGAATATAAAAGATTTAATAAAAAGAGTTGTTTTAGTTAACAAAATAATTTTTCCATGGGGAAAAGTTCAAAATATTTTGTATTTATTTATAATTTGTTTCCGCTTGTGTGCTCTGTATTTTCAACTTTAATGTTTTCATTCGACCTAGGCTTGTATTTTCCTCATTGTATTGGGTTTAGAGGGAGAGAGTTAAATTAGTCTAGTATTGGTGTTTTTAGCCTAGTTAGGGAACAATAATAATGTTTGTTATAGTTAATTGAGTAGACTGACTGAAGGGAGAGAGAACGTAGCGTGTTGGACGAGCTGCTGTTTATCTTAGCTTAGCCCCTTATCACTAAACTGGAGGGAAATGATCCTTTAATCTTTACGGTAGCCCTATTAGTGCTTGTTAAGCACTATAGTTCCTGGTAAATATTCAGCTCCAGTCTATTATAATTTTTAATCTGAGAAATCAAGTTTTTTTTTGTTTTTTTAAAATATTTATAGTATTCTAAAACCTGAAATGTTGTGCTCACATACATACATGACCTATATACGAAGTGTGTATGCATTTCGTTTATTTGAATATGAATTGTACAGATATACAGCAAAAAAATTATCTATTAATTTTTTTATCAAATTTTAAAAAAACCATAGTTTTGGAAATACATTAATTTTATTTTATTTTTTTAACAGATATTACTTTAAAAGCATAGGTATGCATTATTCAAAAAAATTATTAAGCTAGTAAGTTTATTATTTTAAATAATGAACCTTTGTAACCAATCTTTGTCACTCTATCTCAAAATTTGTCAAACGTTTCAAGATACGTAAAATCCAAAACATGCCAAAAAAAAAAATTAAAAATAATAATCCGCACGGGCCAAGTTTGACTAATCTCTGAAGGACTTATAGGGAATATAGGAAAAGAAAAAAAATTATAAAGTGTTTTGGAATCATTATACTAAAGGATTAAAAAAGTTTAAGAATTTGCAGTGTTTTGAATATTTTTTTTAGGTCTATTGATCTCGGTTTAGATTTTTATAAAACTTATAATTTTTATAAAAACGAATAGAATAATTGTTTACAGAAAAAAATCATGCTGATTTCAAATGAAATTAATTAATTATTTTGTATTTATTTATTTAAACAAAATTAATTTGTCAGGAAAAAACATTAGATTGAAGCATACCATTTCATTATTATTATATACAGATTAGAGCTTTAACGAGTTTTAAAAAAATAAAAATCTTAATTTTTTTTACTAGCGCGTTGTGTTTCCTTCGTTAAATAAAAAACTAAAATAAAATTATTAACCTCATTAATTGTTAATTGTTTTCGATCCATATTGTTGCATTATTTTCAAATTTAGATGTAGCAATGTAATGTTAGATTAGATTATGCTTTTGTAAACTTGGACGAGATGTAAGTTCATTAATAAATTACTATCTCTGCCATTGTTTAGTGTCTTGTTAGAACGTAAGGTGGTTGGTTCATTATTAGTTTCCGATGTTTCCAGGAACGGAGCTGCCGCTAAAACATGATCACAGGATTTGACCTCACGTCGAGAGTTTCGGCTTTTAGCAGTGGAGGGAGGAGGCGCAGTGCTGTAATTGTAATTAACGATCCAAGCCTCGACGTGATGGTTTTTAGGCAGTATTTGTGTGACATGCTATGTTAGATGGGGTGGTGTTGCTTTTACGATACTTTCTGCGTACCTATCTGACAATCGTGGCATTGATGAAGACTTCAGCCAAGGAGACGATCACTGCAAGCGACAGAAACGTGATAGTATACTTAGATACCAACTCCTGGAGTATGGTCTGGCGACCCAATCGAACAGACAGAAGAGGCATTAAACTCGGCGAGTTTATTACATCAAGTCCGCTAGTAGTTGTGAAAGATCCATCTGCTACTACCACTTTCTCTGGGCCGAGGGAGAAACCTGGATTTTTGTCACTCTGGTTTCTCCAATAGGCCATATTGACGATTGGATCCTTAGATCTGATACGAGTGCAGAAGACAAGATGTCCCAGCGGCATTGACAAAGGTTATATAATTCGGATGAAATACTGGAATGTGTTCCTGTGCATTCTGGAAGGAGAAATGGTCGGCGAAGACTGGAATGAGGTAGAAGTTAACATTAACTTCGATTTGTCCATTTCCTCTCTATTTTCGAGTGCCAAGGCTGGCTCGAGACATTTTCTGGTAACCCTGCAAGATCTAAGGGCTGATCCTTCCGTTTGTACTCCTACTCAACTCTAAAAGATCTGGAGGATGGTAATTTCACATTTCCTTAAGAATTAATTACCAATGCGATCTATGGTGATTAGATTGGATTAGTGTTGGTATCCCTTAGGCTTTCAATTCTTTCTCATTTGTGTACAGTTCGGCGGCTGAACTCTTCTACACATTCAATTATACTTTTCTCAACATCCTTACCTATCTCATTCCTACCCTACCCAGCTATCCTTCTTTAATTGAATACATATTGTCGAGATCTTCTGTGAGACCATAAGAGCAATCTTGATAAGTACAAGTTTAGTTTCTATTGCATTTTAAGAGCATATTTGTAGCACCGGTAGTTATTTTATTTTTAATTTATCTTATTGGAATTTAAAACGCCATTAAGAATAGAACTAATAAATTTGCTCCCTATTTAATGTGCCATAGCAATATTAAGGCAATCTAGGGATATTGGATAATAGATTGGGATGCAGACCTAGAAACTAATGGATTTGTGTGAATGTGCGGCTCAAAATATAAGATTTGGTGTTCAATTTTGGATAAATTTTCAGCATAAAAAGCATTAAGGTCTTTTTACATAAAACTTTACTGAAATATTAAGTAGATGTGATGATTTCATTGAGATTTAGGTTGTAATTATTTGATGTGGATTCAGATGGGATGATTGATGAGAGAGTGACCATAGTGTACTTTATTTTAGACCACTTTCAAACCCAAAGATTTTGGACGTACCAACCTTGATGAGCTTGTAAAGTTGGTGGGATTGATAATGGTCGAATTCGTAAACAAAATAATTAACGTGGAGCCAACGGGTAAGTGTCCGAAAGATTGGCCGAAACGTAGATGGGAGAATTGTGCTATGTCTGAACTTGAAGATTCGTGTTTTGATATGGTTCAGTGGTCGACGATCGTTGGTGCTATCGACATCGAACCTCCTATTTCGTTTTATTATTTCTTGTTATTATTATATATTATGAGTAATCGTTAATTGATAAAACTATAGCTAACTCAAATTCTATTCTGATAAAATCCAGAGTATTAAATGGATCTGGCTGAAGAGCGCTACTGTGCTGCAGCTGGGACGTAAGAAGAGAACCAGCGGTCGATATATTCGCCATCCATCATGTCACAATGACGCTGGAAAAAAAATCTTTTAAATGCTTCCACAACCATTCCTCCTTCCACAAAGCACCACTGCTTCAACAGCAACATAATGTAAGGCCTAGTCAGAGTAATATATCTTGGTTGCATTCATGCAGTACATACGCCGTTATGTAATATGTTCTATTGTATGCTGTAATGTACAATGAATATTTTTATATCCTGTTCTTTTCCGGTTCATATGTAGGAGTGGAAAAGGTTAAGACCGTCCAAACAGCGGTTTTAAGCATTGAGTAGAAGCATAGAATGTAATATTTATTTATTCCACTTCGTTACTGTAAAAAAAACATGAGAAACAGATAGCATCAAGCAATAGTTGCACTAACATGAATAAATGTATTGACCAATATATATAGTAATAACCTGTATTTTTTAATTTCATTAACTCCCTAAAATACAAAATAACTTATATAATTGAAGTTGTATTTTTTTTTCTTACCCTCCAAAAAGATAAATAAGTAGCAAACATAAATAAACGTTAACCTAAAGCAGAACAAATAAAGATTGTGTTGTGAACTTGCTACCACCGATATGAAGTTGTCGTGAAAACCTACGCACTAAGCTTTTTAGTAAATAGACTAATGTCTGTCTCAGCTGAATTAGTGAGATAACTCAGTCCGTTGGCATTTCACTCTTTAGCATTAAATTCCGTCTATAGCAGAACATTTATTTTATATTATAATCAGCCTTGAATCAATTACCGGGTTTTCTGACCTTTCTGCGGCACACGCAGCCTTTATAAACTGGATACCTTTATTTGGTTTGGACAGACTCCGTTGGTTGAACGTGAATAGTGACTACATCTTCTGCTTTGAACCGTTGGTAAAAAAACTGTACACCCTTACCAAATGCATTCAAAATATTTATGGATATAAGTAATAGCTTCAGATTTTTTTTTTGATTTTTTTAATTTTATTTTTATCTAAATTCGTAACATCAATGTCTTTTTTTTTGTTTTTAAGTTGAAATAATATTTACTTAATAATAAGTTTATCTGTCTTAACTTACTGATTGATATGGTACTTACTTTCTTAATTTGTTTTTTATTTTTAAATATCTTAAATAATTAAAACGTTTTATAGCGTCTCAAGTGTTCACAAGATATATATATATATTTCCTGTTTTTAAGGACCACTCGTAAACTATACCATTTTTAATAAATCTTTAGACGGTTATGTGTATGTTGGGTATTGTTATTTTTATTTACAATATCTTGTGAACAAATAAATATCTGGATAATTTCCGTGATGATGGACAAAGTCTAAATTATGAACAGAACAGGTTCAATATCATTTAATGCTTCAATTTGCTGTCCAGAGACATTCAAACCTTAATGTGACACGGAAATTTATTACTAACAGGTAAAATATATAGGTATGTAGGACATATTAAGTGTTATTTGTTTGAATCTAAATAAATTACCGTTGATAAATTACCAACAATATAGCCTTAATTAGTAAATCATTTTAAATATTTTAAGTTATGTATGTCCCGTTAGTGTCACTTCGCACTCTTCAGATTTCGAAAAGCATTTTTTTTCCCATATAACGCCCAATTTTGTTCATACTACAGTCCGATTATATTGCAAATACACGTTTAAAATTTTGAATTTTCGCATGATCAATTTAATTCCACTGTTTAATACTCATGTTTAATTTAATACAAGAGATTTGTCCATTCCGTTACTTCCATTCCTTTACGGCGCGTTAACTAGATTAAGTTGTAGACGGGACTGGAACACTTCTACCTCATTTAGTGCTTGCCCTGATATGCCTCAGTGCCTGCCTACGTAGAATATTGCGTGATTTTGTCAATGGCTTTAAATATTTTCTTCTAAGTACAGAGTGAGAAATTTTATTTACTGTCTCCTCCGTTACGCACGTTCGGATATATATATATAATGGAGGAGACAGTAAATAAAAATTACTCTGATATGTATATATGGATTCTTGTTAAATAAAATGTGCAACTTATTATTCAATAGTGCAACAAACTGAAACTTCAGCTTTTCTTTTATTTTCTTTTTGTAGTTAGTAACTAAATATTTGCATTAGAAGATGAAATCTCTCCTCCGTAAGGTGTCTCCGATGTTACAAAAAGAAAAACGTAACGGAATGGACGCTGTAGTAACAGAGGGGACGTCATAAAACATCTTGTAAATTTATAGTTTTAATTTTTTTTTTCAAGACCTTGACTGCTACTGAACGTATGAAAATTACAGGACAAAAATAAAAAAAACTATAGCAAACATTAAAAATAAATAAAATATAGTGTATCAGTAATACTTTTAGCGTAACGGAAAGGACACACAATGTTTATAAAAATTATAAAGGACATCAAATTCTCACAATATTCTACAATTTAGCAATTCAGTAAAACGAAAAAACAAATGCATCTATCAAGATCTGGAATGGCCAACGATCCAATCTAAATCATATTGACCCATCTACTTTCGGAAAATAAACTATGATAGTAATAATAATAATAACATTGATATAATATCGAAAAACCAGTGCCCTCTTTACCCCACTGGCCCACTGGCCGCACTGGCCCCAACCCAGTGTCCCGCGATCAATAGAATAACTTCTTGTAAATGCTTTCATTTTTCCTTTTTTTTTTTTAATGTTTCTTAATTTTTAAATTTGAAATAAAATAATAACTTTAACTAGTATATTACTTATTACAAGTAATAATTCAGAAAATTCAGTTGTTCAGAAAATAAATTTTCTAATCTGGAGGTCTCCAATATCTTAAAAGACACGGCCCCCACTTGGTTAATGAAGACCTGGTGAGAAACATAAAAACCTTTTTTGAAAATTAATATAAACTTTAGAAGCTAAATTAAATAATAAATATATACTTTTTAGAAATTAAATTTTTATTATATCGGCATTTTTTAAATGAATTGTAATGAAGGATAATTGAAAAGAATATGCAAGTTACCAAATGATCATTCAGCAGTAAAAATTACACATTTTTTAAAAAAAATATAAATAAATGTTTTTAATAAAACTTTTGGTGGTATTTTCAGAATCATTAGGAAACCATACAGTCCCCAAAACATTCACCTAATTAAATGATATCAAAATCACTAAAAAAAAAAAAAAATAAAAAAAAAATAAATACATAAATTAAAACGGAATAAATTATTAGAAAAATATTGGTAACGGTAGGTTCTTACGATATAGATTTTTTGGAAACTACAGTAGTTCGGATAAAAAGAAAAGTTTATTTTAACTAGTCAAATTAAAATTAGTAAATGATCAATAAATTCATTTTTTCCCCGAAATTAGCAGACTTTCGCACTACATCGAAGATCATATGACGCAGAGAGAAAGTGTGAGAGTGGCATTTTAAATCCGTTTAGTAACACCTAGAATACGGTTTTTGGAGGTTTCGAAGATATTTATATATATTCCCCAATAGATTTGGGCATTTCCAGCGACTCTCTTCGGATAAAATGAGCAGAAATTCGGTATATTTATTTTTTAGGTAGAAAGATACCATACAAGTGAGGGAAATTTCAGTCAAAATTTCGTCATGTCAAAATATTTTTTGTGCTCACCTCACGAGCCTCTTTCTTATTGAATTAGGGGTTTAAAATTGAGTTAGGGGTTTAAAATTGAGTTAGAGGTTTTATATTTATATATTTTTAAATTTTTTTTTCATGAACATTATCTCACCATCAATGTTTCTATAAAGTATATTCCAAAATATATTAAAAAATAGAAAACCTAAGTTGGCTTAGTAGAAAAATATGTACCTTGGTCATAAATTACTCCATTGTACTGACAAACAGCGGAACATTGTCTCTAGTCATACGATTGTATTAATGCAATTTTATTTATGTATATGTCAAATTTAAATTTTGGCAATAAAATTTCTGGATACATCCTTTTTTTTTCCGGTATATCGTGTTGAAATAATAATGGTCTTTGTTTGTCCTATATGATGTAAATACCAGTTGGATATTCTTACATAATTAGCATAAGCAAGTGATTTGTTCTTCAGTGCGATAGAGGATGTCAGAGTGCCAGAGCTGCCAGACACGCAGAACTAGTCCAGCAAAAACCAGGATGTTTTCTATTGAGCTCCAATATCAAAGTTATCCGAAAGTCTCTGACGATTGTTGGTCTGGGAAAATATGTTGCCCTGACGTGAGGGATAGCACTAAAGCAACCCCGTAGCTCCTTATCTGATAAGACATTTACGTTACATTATCGATTCTAATTCTCTTTGCCCCCTTGACCTTACTACACATTCTATCCCGACCACTTTCCCTTTCAACTTTAATTTCCACGCAATGGAATCGATACTGGTCGAAAATTAACTAATGTATGGGAAACCACTCAGCACTCTCGTTTCTAAAAAATATAAAGGTTGACTTGTATGATGGTATACAAGGATCAATCTATGATAATTAGGGGTTGATAAATTATTTGCCACTTCTATAATTTAGTTTTTATTGAAAACTAGTTTCGAATGTTGCCATTCATCTTTAGTTCTAAAAACAAACAAAATTTCAAAAATAACTAATTCAAAATGCAGTTTGATAATATTTTACATATTAAATTAAGTGTAATATAAATTAGTACTATAAAACATTTATGAATTATGAATTTAATAAGTACGAGAAATCAAATACATGTTGATATTCACCAAGGTTTAAGTAAACTATATCAAATAGAAAATTTTGTATTCGTTTTTTCTCGCAGTGAACTAGCAATGGAAGAAAGGTGGGGTGTTTATAGGTAAACAGTTCAAGGGTCGGGGGTTTTTCAGTGTTTCCGGTGAGTAATTTTTTTTTTCTTTTATAGATGGGAATACATTTAAAATTGGACTATTGGAGATATTTATTTGATCATTTAAGCAAAACAAATCTGGATTGGATTTGAAGGATTTTTTTATTTCAAGTGCTTCATATATATTTAATTTGAGACTGTTTTCTACATGATGTATTAATTTAACTCCTGAGTCTTTGATGAATTTTTTTTTTTTTTTAAGTGAATTGCAAAGTTGGAATTTTCTGTGTTATTATTATATGCACGTATACGTTTGTTTAATGCCTGATTTAATGATCTTCCAGTTTTTCCCGTGTATTTGGCAGCACTATCATTACAATTTAATTCTGCGAATCGCCACCTTGAACCCCACCTTTCATCCATTGCTAGTTCAGTGCGAGAACAAACCAACACAAAATATTCTGTTTGATATAATCTACTCAAACCTTGGTGAGTACCAACACGTATTTGATCTCTTGTCTTAATTAAATTCATAATTCATAAATGTTTTATAATACTAATTTATATTGCACTTAATTTAATATGTATAATAATACCAAACTGTATTTTGAATTGCTTATTTTTGAATTTTTGTGTGTTTTTAGAAACGGAAGATGAATGTATAACATTCGAAACTAGATTTCAATAAAAACAAAATTATAGAAGTGGCAGATAATTTATCAATCCCTAATTAAATATGAATGTGTTTACTTACCTTGTGTTGCGGTACACGTATCGTTTGATTCTAAAACCAATCCTTTGGGGTGATGTTTTATATTACCTTTTCAGTTATATGTCTTATATTTTCAGATTTATTAGACTATGTGTGGGTGTGAGAGAACAGAATATGTCCGTCACCACAATCACTCCGGCGTTTGAGATGAGAAGGGGCCTTGTATTTATACAAGCTCGCACATTTAAGAAGTGGGGAGAATATAGCCAGAAAGAAAAAAATTTAAACTTCCTAGAATGTTCATTTTATTTTCTTTATATCGTCGTTTTTTGAAACAGGCTTAAGGGCCAAAAATTCGAAATTTGGTTTTAAATTTATTTTAGGACCTAACCTGAAAAACAAATTTTGGAAATGGGCCAAAAATCGACTATTGATGATGCAAGCACTGAATACTGACGACTCTCAGTCGTCACTCTGGCCTTTACCAGTGCTAGAAGCCTTGAAAATATATTTTAATACAAAGATTTGGCCCTCTACATAAATTATTCAAAACAATAAAGAATAAAATTTAAAAAAATATATTGTTATTGGGAGAAAAATCGTTTCAGGTGTTTTCCGTAAAGTTTCCTAAACGGTGCTTACATCCTTTTCAAAATATCTGATGCAGACATCCCATGTCTTCCTTATACGCCTATTAAACTATAAATCGGTGGCTCAAAAAGTGACCCTGAATTTAGTGACTAATTTCCGAAGATATTTCAAAAACGATACTCGGCGTCGCGACGTCCATCTATTGACACATGCAGACACACAAATAAGCTCTCGTTTCTAGAGGCCTCAATCCGTTATTATATATCATTTTCTTTCAGTTGGTAATAAGTTCCCAAGAGATTTCTTCGTGTTCCTTGAAAACATTAGAACCGTCAAGGTCACTAGATAAAGCATTGGAAATAGATAGTTTCGACATTTTAAACGGAAGGATCCACTTAACTTATATCTTATTCTGCAGACTTGTTCATCTCACAAATGGGGAGGAAAACAAGTATTTCACACTCAATTTTAACACTTAAAACAAGTAACAAAAATGTTTAAATAGAGTGGAAAAAAAATCACGTTTGTAACGCACGTTGTTACCGAGCCATATGATCTCTGTATTTAATTTTAATTAACATTAACATTAGAACTGTTTATGTCACTAGATAAAGCATTGGAAATCAACGTTTTTAACATTTTAAGCGGAAGAAACTGCTTAACTTATATCTTATTCTCCTACTGCAGACTTGTTCATCTCACAAATGGGGAAGAAAAAAAGTATTTTACACTCAATTTTAACACTTAAAAATAGTAATAAAAATGTTTAATTAAAGTGGAAAAAAAATCGCGTTTACAACCTTTATAAAAGAGCGTACATACAGACGCCACGACGAAACTAGTTAAAATGGATTCAGGGATGGTCAAAATGGATATTTTCGTTGAAAACTGAAAACCGAAAATTTTCGCGATTACAATACTTCCTCTACTGCGTACAAGGAAGTGAAAATGACGTCGAATCGTTTTATTTTCCTAATATTGAAGTGTGGCTAAGAAAAAAAAAATACTGGAAGATTTAAGGAATCCAAACGCTTTATTTTTTTTTCTAAAGTTATTCCAGAACATAAATGACTTCTAAGCCAATTAAAAAATTTCAAATAATATTTTTAACTAGCGAGATGTGATAATGAGAACTTCTCTCAGAACTTGAGCACATCTATAAAATCAAAACTTATGAAATTACACACGTCAAAAAAAAAATTTGTTTTGAAAACTTTTTTAAATTTAATAGTTGATCTTTATAGATTTTTTATGTGCTGAATCTAAATCTGGCATTATTTTTTTTGTTTTTGTTTCACCCATAGTTTTCCGTAGGTTTCAGGCTCATCAAACATCCTAACTTTTTAAACTTCTGTAACATGTTAGCTACAATAGAAACATACTCTGAGTCTTTTTCATTTCCCAAGAACTTTGTAACGACTTGCTTGAATGATTCTTTCTCATTTAAGGTCATTGTGGATTCAAAGTTAACATCAAACATCATTTTTCTAATGTCAGGTCCGACAAAGACGCCTTCTTTTAGTTTAGCTTCTGAAAGGCGTGGAAACTTTTGGCAGAGATACTTGAAACGAGGTCCATCTTTAGGCAAAGCCTTTACAAATTGTTTCAGGAAGACTGAAAGCTGATCAATTCTTTAAAAATCGCTTAATTTAATAAATTTAACTATAAAATGTAAAGAAATTGTGGGTGATACAGCTTTTTTAATATAATATTTGGATTCAGCACCCTAAAAACTATAGGAATAAGGTATTTTCAGTACAAAAGTTTTTTCATCGTTGGCCAGTGTTATTCTCCAGAAACTTTAACCAAAGTTTAAAAATCTCGTGAAAGATCAGTAAGTTTAAATAGAAAGGAAAGCGAACAAAAAACTAGAAAAAGCAAACTAGATAATTTTAATATCTTTAAATTCGTCCTCATTACATCATAACAGTTCGTTTATCTTTTTAATTTTTATACCAATGTCTTTCTTTCCAATGGTAGATACTTTAGGATTCGCATGTCGATAATTGGCATAAATCCATGTGGCCATAGTCACCCCACAAATGAATCGAACTTAGGCTAATTTTTGAAAATCTGCAAATAATTTAATTTAATTCACAAAATAATTGAAAAAAACTCTTCCTTCATTCGCAGAAGGGGTTCTTCCAGCACCACTATAAGGCCTACGGTTTAAGGAGATAGTTTCATTAAGGGCTCCAAAATAACTTTGCACTTTTATTTTGAAAAAGCTCTTGCTGTGAATTAATCTTTTTCATAAAAACTTTTTTGGAAAAGTTTTATAATAAAAGTTCTCTAAGAACTTTATCTCAAGAATTTTTATATGCAAGTTCTATGTTAAAAAAAGTTCTCGGTAAAACTTTTTAGTGCGATTATTATAAAAATTCTCGTTATTATGGTTCCCAAAAAATGTGGTAAATACTAATGGCATTGTGTATTGAAAGGTTTTCTTATCTTAAAACGTTATATCTTTAAATAAATATTTTGTAGGGGATTTAATTAAAATTAAAGCAAAAAATAAAAATGATAAACAAAAATGTAATCGTTTTTCTATTTGTTCTTTTATTTAAAATTTTATTTATTATTTATGTTTTTGTTATAAGATTTTTGTAATGTCTTCAACGATACTGCTGTCTCCCGAGGTTTCGCCCACCTCCCGAATATCCCTCTAAAGTTTTTACCCGTAAGTTTGTGAAAACTTCTATTAACAGAACTTTTATAAAAAAAAGTTTTGGCAAGAACTTATATTAACAGAACTTTTATCAAAACCTTTTAATGATATAAGTTCTTAAGGAACTTTTAATCAGAAGATTCTTTTGTGTAGAACTTTTATGTTAATACTGAAATCGTAAAAGCTCTTGTAAAATAGTTATACTGAAACTTTTTGAAAATGTTCAATAATCATTTCGAGCCCTTGAGATAGCTTCGGCCCAAAAGATTTTGCCAAAATAACAAAAATTACACAACATAGCAAAATATACTTATTTTTTTCTGGATGGAAATGCAAGAATAAAATTATTAAAAAATGTAAATTGTATGCAATTATCTAAGCTCGCATAAACTACCAGTAAATACAAAAAAAAAAATTACTGGGAAGGTTTTAAGTTCACTATTCCATATCTTTGGCCATTCTCAGCCCATGGACCATTCTCATCCTGGTTTACGGTAAATTTACAAATTTTATCTGTTTTTTTTTTGTTTTTAATGTTGAATTATCGTTCAAAACTATAAGTAAAGATAATAAATCATCTTTAGATAAAGTTATGAAAATATGAGGTACCAAGGTGCAATTTTGAAGTGTCAAATTATAAAAAACATAGCTGTTGTGTAAAAGAGCCTCATTCTATATGCATTCTAGTTTCGAGACGAGAAGAGAAGAGAGTATTCGAAGGTTATGATAACGAAGGCCTTGTCGATATTCGTAAAGCCACGCCTTTTTTATTATCATATCTAGACTCGTTGGCATCCTATTTTATTTTGAAATTAGCTTCAATTTTTATTATTATTATTTTTTTTAAATATAGACAATTTTATTATCTTGTGAGAAGCCTTATTAAAGCGTAAAATAATTAATTTTTAGAAAAAAAAAGTAATATTAAACTGGACATTTCCTATTTATTTGCATTAATACTTTGATTTGATGTAGTTATGTCAATATTTGTGCCCGGATTTTCTGGATAATTAAAAAAACACCACCCCAGTTCACATGCAAATGTTCAATCCTCTAACTCAATTTGGAAGGGATGTAGAAATGCGCAAATCCTTAAAACCCCCGAAAGCCGGTTAATGTCGTAATATTGACCGAATTTTGACTGAAATTTATATCCACGTTTATGGTATTGTTCTGCCTAGAAATAGCCATAAATACCCAAATTTCAGCTCAGTGTCCAAATGTAGCGGGGGAGAAAATATTATTAATAATTATTAATATTATTTATTATTATTAATAAAATATATATATATATATATATATATATATATATAATAGACATTCCCAAGACCTTGTTCTAGGAGTTATAAAACGGATTTAAATGCACCCCCTCCGAGGTGTTTCGATATTATGCAAAAGGCTATTATTTTCAATGAGAATACAACTAAAAAAAAATATGGAGAAATGAGATGGTCCGGGAGGCGGTCAAAAAAGTGGATCACAAATAGTAAAACCTATTTATTAGAAACCGATGTTTCGACCCATTTTGCAGGTGTTCTTTAGGGCTGAATAAACAAGATACAATAATAAAAATAAAACAATGGTGTATATACAGTGAATGAATTAAAATTAATAATTAAAAAGACAGAGAGAAAAAATGAAAACAGTGATGAATTTGTAAAATGAAACTGACAGAGTAATCACAACAACTAAAAATAAATTAGTGAATATTAATATATTAAGCTGATAATTAATAAAACAGACTATACAATAATAGATAAACTAATATTTTATATATTACCATTATATAGTCAACTTTATTAATAATCAGCTTAATATATTAATATTCACTTATTTATTTTTAGTTATTATTTGTTATTACTCTATCAGTTTCATTTTACAAATTCATCATTGTTTTCATTTTTTCTCACTGTCTTTTTAATTATTAATAAAATTCATTCGCTGTATATACCATTGTTTTATTTTTGTATCTTGTTTATTCAACTCTGAAGAAGACCTGCAAAGTGGGTCGAAACGTCGGTTCCTAATAAATAGTTTTTACAATTTGCGATCCACTTTTTTGACCGCCTCCCCGACCATCTCATTCCTTCATAAAGTTCTACGGTCAACTATTGATTATTCAATAAAAAAAAAAAAAAAAAAAAATGATAATTAAAGCATTAACAAAATAAAAATAAAAAACATTAAAAACATTTTGTGAAACTTGATTAAAATGGGAAACTATATTTAAATCTCAGAGTTTTCTCTAACATTCCATCAGTATCTCTTGATTAGCCCATATGTTCTTCGTGGAACTTTGTTTTGGAACTACCACCCTTTGGCCCTTTCAAGGTCGGAGTTGGTTCAAAGTTTTCCACCTGTAAAGGGAAAGCTTTAGACTTAAATATATGAGAAACTCCAGGAGGGTGAATGAATTTAGCATGTTCCTTTAACAAGCTCAGCCCGCCAGGATTCACTTGAAAAATAGCTACCCTTTGATCCAGACGAGCTTGAATAGACTATGTTTTAGTTTTCTAAAATACAGTGTCCCCTATTAAAAATAGCCCTGCGGGGGAGGAAGGGGGTATTCGGAAGTCACAAAAGACAGCACACATTATTGGAAAAAAATGTATAACATTTTTCTATAGGGTTTCCTGTTATTTGTTTCTGTATACAACGTTAGGGTTTTTTTAATGACATGATATTTTGACAACCTTTTTTTTTAAGCTATAAGCTCATAATTGGAAGAATAGCCAGTTTTCCTTCTATTTTTTTTTACTGTTCAATGTATGCTGAAAGAAAAAAGTAACGCATAACCTACTGGATTTGGTTTGGATTACGACGACCAATCTTCCTATGCCATCACAGTGGTTATTAACGAACTCCTGCGGTATATTGTCATTCTCTTCAATAACAGCTGTTTCCAACTTGTTAATTATTCTTGGAATGGAATTGAGGTACTCCACAAGGTGCTTAAACTGTACCCATACACCCTCTATCGGATTATGATCTAGATTTATCATTTGCCAATCCAGGAATATCATACCGATCTCATTGGTTTGTTCAACAACACTCTGTGATCTGTGTGGCCATGTATTGTCATGCTTCAGCAGGAACCTGTTTCCAATGTAAGGGACCAAGCTTAACTCCAGTCTATGTGTTTAAGGAAACAGGTGTGTTTACATTAGGGATCTAAAATTCCTAGTAGCTGCTTCCTATTATCCCATCTAGGTCTGGATATTGTCAATTTTTGCCACCCATCCGTCAGTAACTTATAATTTGCTGATTTATCTAAGAAATCCATACTGTTGGCCCCCATGTGCCTAACTACGTTCCATTATTTTTCTTTCATTGAATCCGCGATTTGTCTTTCTTTGCAGGTTTGCACATTGATTATTTTTATGTAAATTTTGGAAGTACTTCTTCTTTTTCTTTTGTTTTCAAAAACCAATTTTTCTTTAACAGTTTGAAAAATTCATTCGATTTCATATTTTTGAATAATATTCAAGTAAAGCATAATTAAATTTATCATTCAAATGAATTTTAAAATGTCCTTTACTTAATAATTAGTAATTTAATTCTTAATGGTTTAAATTCTCTTAGGTCAAATTATATTTCATTGTCATACATACCATTTATTTGGTTATTTGTTTATATTAATGTCAAATACTAACATTAGATATTGTACTGGTGCAAATATAACGGCTGAAATAGCTTGATGAAGAAGAGGAAATAAATGATAAGTCGTATATCAATTTTCAGCTACTTTAATGTAAATTTTAAATTGTTTAAATAAATTTTAATAGTTTGTTTCTTTGTATTTTTTGTTTTGTTTTTTATATCAAACAGAAATAATTTGTTATAATTTGAATAAAAGGTGAATTGGAAATGATATATTAAATATGTATATATATATATATATATATATATATATATATATATATATACATATATATATATATTCGAGGAACAAACTTCTGTACCTATTCATGCCCTCTGAACTTGAAGTGTGCAATCTTCCTCCTCCCTCCCCCCATTCAACAAACCCATTCAAGTTCTGTATAATAAAAGTATAAGCCTAAATCATATAGATCATATATCCTTTGTGTACGTGAATATATATTTACATCTGAACCAATAAGAATTAGAATAAATAAATCGTTGAATACGTTATATTATCCGATGTCCTACCATTCCGATATAGGTTAAATGAGAAATAAAGACGCGAATAACTCAAAATCCTGTCATTGAGTGTTTTTGTGCCCATAGAAACTTTTTGCTCAGAATGACAAAAACTAGACCCCTTTAAGGTTTCAGAGCATTTGATTGAAACCACTTTTTCTATGAAATACTCCGGTGTCCTTTCAGTTATGCTCGTAATTATCTGTATAAAATTCCGTGACTTTTCGAAGGACGGAATTGCGTCCATTGTCTATTTACGCAATATTATTTGTGTCTCTGTTTGATTTTGTATTCTATATTATTTGTTTTAAATAAATATAATTTCGATCTATTTATCTATCCAATTCCAAAAACAAATACTTAAGTCTCACAAAAAACAGTAAATAACTAACCAGTTGACGTATTAAATCACTAACAAGATCCAAAAAGACATTTCATCACATCACCATGCCTACAGTAGTTTTCGTACAGATGTCTTAAAATGTTTAATTAGGGGTTGATAAATTATTTGCCACTTCTATGAATTTGTTTTATTGAAAACTAGTTTCGAATGTTATACATTCATCCTCAGTTCTAAAAACACACAAAAAATTCAAAAATAAGCAATTCAAAACATAGTTTGGTATTATTATACATATTAAATTAGATTAATATAAATCAGTATTAAATAACATTTATGAATTATGAATTTAATTAAGACAAGAAATCAAATACATGTTGGTACTCACCAAGGTTTAAATGGATTATATCAAACAGAAAAGTTTGTACTGGTTTCTTCTCGCATTGAACTAACAATGAACGAAAGGTAGGTAGGATGTTTTTAGGTGAACGGTTTAAGGGTCAGAGTTTTTCCATCTTTGGGGTTCAATTGATCCTTCTACACCATCATGCGGATGTCAATTGATTTAAATGTTTATGCTGTCTCTATTTTATGAATCTTTTTTTTTGGACTGTACATGTGAGATGTGATGTCTTTGATCTGCATTTATGTGATCTAGTCTCATTTTATCCTGATCATAACTGAATTGGGGCTGGTTATTTATTTACGGATTTTTTAGAGGCCCGAGGCTTTGTTATTGGAATCTCCAAATTATAGTAATCCCTCGTTATCACGAACTCGGTTTGCGCGAAACATCGGATGGCACGAACTAATTTCTTAGCTCTGCCAAAAATAATGCATTTTCTGATATTATTAAAGAAATCTCCGGTTAACACGAATAATTTGGTTATCAGGATTTGGCAAAGGTAGATTGAAATTTTGCGCTAATACAAAATTATTCTAGGTACGAATATTTAGTAAACAATTCTTGGCTTTGGCCCCTTCTTCTTCTTTCCTTAAATTTTGTTTCAACAAAATTTACAAGAAACATCGGTTTTCGTAACAAAATAAAAAAAAATTCTATTAAATTTTATTTAAAAATTGTAGTACTAATTGGATCTTATAAGTGGAATTATTGGTTCAAATAACTATGGCTTGGGTAAACCAGTTGCTCAGAGATTTGTTGATCTAAAAACCAAACTAGAAATTTTTAAAGAAGTGGATAGTGTCGTGATGTCGAATCCAAAAATAGCTGGACAATTTAATATTTCGAAATCAAGCTTATCAACCATCGTTAAAAACAATGTATTAAAATTCAAGCCAAAATATATGTATTAATTGCGAGATAAATTGTTTAAAGAAACTAGTACATAAGATGAAATACGTATAGAAAAACTTTTAGTCAACCGGATAAGACGAACCTGTCCATCTTAAACGAAATTTCGGTAAACACGAAATGGAGAATCCGGTCCCCAGCCGAGTTCGTGTTAACGAGGGTACTACAGTATATTCTCACAAGTGTTTTTATATTTTTTTTTGTAGTAAAGTTTTAACAGTATAAATAATATTAACGGATTATATCTATTATCTGAAAGTTTAATCAACTGAGGGATAAACTTTAGATATCGTCTGGTCTTTCGAAAGCAAACAAACAAAACTTGAACAGCTCACCGACTAAACTAGTAGGCTCAGATTAGTAAGGAAGTAGGCATGTTTGACAAGAACTCCCGTGAGAACCTGCGATAACTTGGGCAAACTGCTTTTAGTCCTTCTAAGTCGGCTTTATGTTTAGGATATATATATATATATATATATATATATATAATTATACCTTATATGTTAATGATCTAGGAGTTCAATATTTTAGGGTAGTATATTACGTTTCCTAATCCGTATTTTGTGGTATATAAAAAATAAATTGTAATTATATTGTAATAAATTGCTTTATTTAGGAATAAATGGAAAATAATGGAATATATTTTCAAATGTAATACAATTTTATACCTCTTAATGGATTCATAAGTACAATAACTGTAAACAATAAATAACAATGAAAAAAAAAATAAGCCTTGAATTATAAAATCCATCTAAATTTAAATCAATGTGAAATAATTTTTTTTTTTTCTCATTAATATGCCTCATTAATTTTATCGAAAATTATATATTTAATTATTTGACATGGATGAATATAATAAAATAGTTTATAGCACTGTCATGCACGTCATGCATGTTACAGCCATGCAGCAACTTATTATAAATTAAGAATAATATTGTTGAATACTAAATAATTAATGGCGAATTTCTTATTTTTTAAAATAGTTCTTTGAATAAGATTTTGACCGTAATAATTCAGTAATGAGTTCGGTTAAATGATACGCATTATGTCTTTTTTATTTACGTTTTTCCCACCGTCCTGCTTGGATTTTTTTTTTTTAGTTAATAAGAGTTCCCTGGTGTAAAGAATTACGCTTAGCGATTTCCGAAGACCTTTATTCTAAAAGCTTGAGCGAAAATCTTCTGCGGAATTTCAAGATCCATTTTGCAGATTGACAGAAAGAGCTGAAATTAGAGTGCAAGACATGATATAACTTCTCTATCATGTCCAACAATCGAATATGCAAAAATGGGATTCGTCACTTTTATACCCGCTGGTTGACATTGTCACAAAATTTTGAATTCCTAAATTTCAAAAGGTATAAGACGTCAACCATTGAGGATTAGTAATTCGAGATTTTGACTGTGTGCATCAACTAGAGCGTTACAAAATGACGAATATGATTGGAATATAATTCCATTTTTGCCCTATTCGATTGTTGGAAATGTTAGAGACGATACGATACCTATTAACATAATTACCGCGGTTCATTAGTTCTGTTTAATAAGCTCTCTTTGAGAACTAAAATGCAATATTCTGTTCGCAAAGATAATAATTATATACATCTATAATTCGATATTCTCATAACAAGAAGGGATTTCACGACTAAATTTCACACCTGGATGTAAATAAAAAATATATGAAATTCTTAATTCATTATTGTTTCACATTAATAATACACTACTGATGAAACTTACTTGACAATAAATTTTTTTTTTTTTTTTTTTTTTAATCCGAAGCGAATTATGGGTGGTACGGACTGAAGCTTAATTAACAGTTTAGGACAGATGGGAGGGGGGAGACGCTGATGAAATCCGTTTTAAGTTAACTCAATTTTGAAAGTGCGAAGAGACAACTAAAAAGGTGGTAGAGCATCACCTTAATAGATGGTGATGCCAAACAGTTAAAAGTTCATTATTGGATCCGTTCAATTCGAAACATAATTAAGATAACACTTTTTCGATATTGTTAAACTTTACAAAAGGCTTTTCGAATTAACATTCTACCAAAAGGAGTAGAACTTTTGTTATTTTATCTTCATGAAAGAACAGAATTTTTGATTGATAACAAAATCGATTAATTTAACTTTCTGCGGGTACAAAACCAAAGAAATGAATCCGCCTTCTGAAACCTGCATTTCATTCCTTTTCTTACTTCCTTGTACGCAGTAAAAGAATTATTGTAATTCTGAAAATTTTCGGTTTTCAAATTTCAACGAAATTATCCTTATAGACCATCTCTCAGTCCACTTTGACTATATTTGTTTGTTTGCATCCGCATGGCTCAAAAATGGTTAGGTAGCCGCAGAAAGTTTAAATTTTGTATTTGGGATTGCTGTAACATCTAGTTATTCACATCCCTTACTGTAACTTCCTAGTTGGTCACTTCATGGTCATCGGAAGTGGTACTTCGCTTAAGGGTCAAAATTGAGTTTCATCAAAAATTGTATTAAGTGCTAAACTGCTCAAATCTGGTATTTAATGCTTTAAAATCAATGTTAATTAAATACTGGATTTTGGTATACTTTTGCAAACCGTAAGTGGTACTTTACCTGAAACTGTTTTTTTAACTCACTTTTTTTTTTCTTTTTTTTTTTGAACCAACGATTTATAGTTTAACAGGCGTAATAGGAAATCAGCTGGTGCCCACACCATATTTTTTATTATAACTTTTTGTTATCTTGAGAGAGTAATTCTTAAATAAAATGGCAATTTACAGTCGAGCACTTTGAAACGCGGTAAAAAATTAAAAATCTTAACCTCATCATTTTTTCTTTCATGTGGAACTTACTGACGTTAATTGATGTTGGGCGTATAGTCTTGATTTCTGTAGCTTAATAAATTTAATTTGCTTAATGACTGGTAGATAAACTTTGCTAATACTGCTAATAATACAGCGTGTTAAGGATGTTAGTTTTTGATATAAAAAAACGATTATCGGCTATTACGGTTATTTTACCGTCAATTGTAACCGATCAGTTTTAACCGTTGCGGATAACAGTCGAAAATTAATCTTCTTGAAGACCAAATAAAGTTTGGATTATATCCTACAAAAAAAAAAAAAAAAAAAACAGAGTAATCAATGGTTCTATTAATTTTTTTAACTGTGCAAATTTGCACATTTTTTCAGCTAATTTTTTTATCTGTGAGAAAAGGACTCTTGAAATTAAAATTGGTGATAGATTACACTCAAATCAAAAGTAATCAATAAATCAATCAATAATAGTACAGTTCTTGTTTAATTATGTTATAAACATATTGGTGTAGTGAAACCACAATTATTCACTATTACAATAAAAGAAAAAATATATTTCAACCCGTTCAATTTAAAAATATGAATAATAGTTTGATCCCTTCCCTAATATTTCCTTATCTAGTAATGTTTAGCAAGGAATTTAGTTTTGAAAATATAAAATTTATTTTTCCACTTATGGCCATATTTTTTAATATTCTGAACCGCTTTGCGACGAGACAGACTATATTTTTTTTTTTTTTTTTTTAATTCGTAGATTTTAGTTCGTAAAAAGTATTGATCTGTACTTTCCATTGACGTAATGTTTTAATTATAAAACCTATAGATGATTAATGTTTGTTTTACTTTCAATTAACGAAATGTTTTAATTATAAAATCTATAGATGATTAAAGTTTGTTTTACTTTAATATATTTTATTTTAAAAAATAAAAACCAATGTCAAGAATAAAACATATTTTAACATCTGTAAACGGTTAAGTATTAACTGACAGAATTTAATCACGGCAAAATTACAAAATTTTGAGTTGGTTTAATAATTAATAAAAATATTAAATAAAAAACTAATTTAACACAGAGAGAATGGAGATGGCTATTTGTCCATTGGCTGGCCTTGTAATTATTTCTTAAATTAGCAAAGTTTAATTAAAGAGACAGGGACGAACGACCCTTGGATGAACAGCGTCACTTGGTCGAATCAAGAGAATTTCTCTGCGGCCGGTAGTTCAGTTTTAGAAGCACATTTCTCCATCCATACAACTATATTATATTTAAATCTCATTTTTATATAAAGTTTTGTAATACAAAATAAAATATGTTACACAAAAGTTTTATGGCATGAAAAAAAATATCTATTGCCACTAATTGAATGACTGTTATATTTAATGCGGGGTCACATTTTTTTTTTTAACCCTCATAGGATATGTCTGTTTATTTTACACAAATATCTCAATCACTACTTCTAGCGTACATGATAAAAGGTTTTTTATGGAATTTTAATGCAATTTATATCGGGAAAAATATAATAAAAAATTACCATTAATTAGTCTTCAAAAAATTTTAATTCTATATCATCAATAAAAATTAAAATCATTCTAAAAATCAATAAAAAAAAAAGTAGAAAATTATTGTAAGGAATATACATCGCTAAAAATTTTATATGATAAAAATAAAATAGCCGCTAGTGGAGGGGGGAAAAATCCTTTTTCTCTCTACTTGCACACCGATTCCTCCATCCCCTCCACCACTACCTTAACCACTCTCGTGAACATTCGGCCACGCCCCATTTTACCTCTACCTAACCTTAACTGTCACGTGCTCTTACTTCGACTTAATATTAACTATCCATCACTCCACCACTCCATTACTCCACCACTCCATTACTCCATTACTCCACCACTCCATCATTACATTACTCCTCCATTTCATTACTCCACCACTCCATCCATTTTAGAATGGTGGATAGATGGATTGATGCATAAATGGAGAGATGGAATGATGGAGTGATGGATGGATGGAGTGATGGATTGAGTGTTTAAATAATGAATGGATGTCGTACATATTTTTCTTAATCTAAATTTATAAATATTATAACTATATAAGAATTGCAACTGATTATTAAATGAATATACTAAATAAATTTGTTTTTCTACATAAACTAAAAATTATGTTTTTGAAATAATTAAACATTATTAATGTCTTTGATAAATATTCCCCTGAATTTCACTCCATGTTATATGGATTTTTTTTTGTTTTTATAATGTACCTACAGTTAAATAATAATTGAATTTAAAAATGTATGAATTATTTTTGAGACTTATTTTAATGTTCATAAAAACACAATGATATAAGGTATATGTGTGGGTATACATATATACATAGACGATTCTCGCATAAATAACGTATGAGTAAATTTGAAAAAAAAAAATTTAATATATATTTTTTTTATATTTTTGCAGAGAGGCTTAAGGATGATATGTGGTCTGTGTACACAACATTTTTTTAATAAACCAACTTTTTCCTCTATTTTATGTAAAATTCTGCAACATTTTTTCAATGAAAAAGTAATAAAAAATATATTTTTAGCTCTAATTAACCCGGATCAGAGGGCCTTGTTAGGAGCGGAATTTTAACAAAGTAAAGGTTCGCATGTCTAATGATAGACGAACTGATACCATCTCATTGCCATTGCCTAACTGGTGAGAGTTCTCTTGGGGTTAACGTACCCCTGCGATTCCCATAATTTCAGAAAGCCATTATAGAGATTAGAGTTTTATTTTCTTTTGTAAAGAAAAGAAAATTTCCTTTGATAAAGCACATGGGATAAACATATAAACAGTGGGAAATGTCACCATCTGAAGTGAAATAATAAGCTCTACTGATTACAAACCACAGTAAAACGAAAACTATAGATAGTTTTAGAAAATACAATTTTGTTATGAATATAAAAGATAGGCAAATAAAATATCAATGAATATTATAAATAATTAAGTGTTCTAAAATTTATTGAATAAGTGTAAATGCGACGAATTGGCTCTTAATTTCGTTCATACTTTTACCATCGTCTGTCCTAGCAAGCTATAATAATCCATAGGTCAATCAATGATGTGGGAGTAGACTAAAATGACAAGACGGCCTACTTCAGGGCTTTGTTTTAACTAACTAAGAGGTTATCATACTAGTCCTGGAATCTAGAACCAGAGGCGAAAGGTGGAGGGAGGAGGAGGAAGTCATGTTTTTTAGTTTTTCGTTTATATCTCGAAAACGATTGGTCCTAGCTTAAAACATTTAATGTATAAAATTGACAAAAATTAAATTTCCAAAAGAATGTTCTTATTAATTTGTACGTATCTGTTATAGTTTAATAAATATAGGCTCATCAATATAAGAAATTTGAAAAAAGAAATTTGGCTCCGTAATATACTGGACTTTTTATTTTTTTTAAATAAAATACTGCTTGCTACGAAATTAAAATTAAAATTGAAAAAATTAAATTTCCAAAAGAATGTTCTTATTTATTTTTACGTATCTGTTATAGTTTAATAAATATAGGCTCATCAATATAAGAAATTTGAAAAAAGAAATTTGGTTCCGTAGTATACTGGACTTTTTATTTTTTTTAAATAAAATACTGCTTGCTACGAAATTAAAATTATTTTCTACTTCATTTCCATTACATAGTGAACATATTAGGACCTTAACCTCGTTAAATATTATGCAATTTAGGCTTAATAACTCGAAATTTATTGTAAAATCCACCTGATATGGATCTATGAGTCAGTGTTAGAAACTACCTTTGGGGGGTTCCAAATTTATTCTCCCATCCCACAATTTTGATGTTTTCAATTTTGAATTTTAGTGAAAAAAGAACCATATTGTTGGAGCTCTGCTGCTCACGTTTTTTTATCTATTTTAAATTACCATAACAACTCATTTATTTTAATGATTTTGTAAAATTAATATTTTGATGCTATTATTTTGAGTAATATATTACATTTAAAAATATTCAAATTTTGGAAATTACATTGTTTACACTTTAACAATTTTTAGAGTACATTGCAAGGCACATTTTATCCCAACTTGGCACTATTATTATATTATTTATAACTTTGGAAAAGAATTATTTTTTAAAATTGATTTCGCTCATTTCATATGCATTCATTTATTTCGGGGTATTTTATTTCATATTTTAAAACTTTATACTGCATATTTTTATAGATCTTTAGAGATATTAAATGGCGTATTTTGTGGATTAATAATTGTTTATAAATTCGGTCCGAGATTATAAGTCTCAACAATATTATTGTATGAGACTTTGCTGACTCTTATGCCGTGATGTTTTCCTCATGCTGCATTAATATCTAAAGAGAACGCTCCAAAGTCCGAATCTCTTTCTCTGTTTACTCTGTATCAATTCTTTATTCATTTTTTTACCACGGTAGCAGTTCTTTCTTCGATTCTTTTCTATTTTCATTTTCTCTTCCGCTGGCGTTGAATCATTCTTTGTTGTTGAATTTCTGGATTCGGTAAGCTATTTAAAATATCAATATTTTAATAAGGTGGGTGCCAAATCCATCAGTGTGTTGATGGTAATAAAGGTTTACGAGAATGCTGAAAGCAGCACTGAAGAGTCTTACAAGAGCCTTCTTGTAAGACTCTTCAATGCTCAATTATCTGTATAAAAATAGGCTTTTTACGTATTGACTTCATGTCTGATGCGTATACATGAAGTCAATACGTAAAAAAACATATTTTTATACCGATAATTGAGCACTCAAGGTTCTTTATAACAGCCTATGACGTTGTTGTCAACAATATGCCAAAATCGGTGGACGGTGCAACATTTCACATAGTAACGGAATCAATCGATCTTATGAAAGAGAAGTTTAATAATCGAATAATTTCTCGAAGAACAGACGTGAATTGGCCACCAAGATCATGCGATTTAACACCATTGGACTTCTTCTTATGGTGTTTCTTGAAGAGTAAAGTTTATGCGGATAATCCTCAAACTGTTCAACACCTCAAAGGCAACATTATCGAGCAAATATCACTAATTGAACCATCATTACGCGAAAAAGTTATTAAAAATTTTGGTAAAAGATTGACAGCCTGCTAGGCTACCAGAAGAGGACACTTGAACGACATTCTTTTTTATTATTAACCGGAACTAATGTACTTTAATTTCCAATAAAATCAAATAATAATTTCACCCAATTTATGCCTTTTATTTAAAATTTGAAAGATACCTCAAATTCGAACACCCTTCATATTCGTTTTATTATTTTGTACATAGTAACGTTTTTTTTATTGTAATCTTCAGTAACTTCATCGTTTATTTACATGTATACGGTTTAATTATTTTGTAAATAGCCACCTTAAATTGCATAAATAAAGACTATTTCTTTTCACACCGAGCGGAATTAATTAACCATAAATGGGTTATTGATATAAGTCAGAGGATAAATTAGGTTGTTTTGGTATATTGTTGACAACAACGTCATAGGCTGTTATAAAGAACCTTCAGTGCTCAATTATCGATATAAAAATATGTTTTTTTACGTATTGACTTCGTGTATACTGCGTTATGTTAGGCTGTTAACAGCATTACTGTTGAGCATAACGCAGTATACATGAAGTCAATACGTAAAAAAACATATTTTTATACCGATAATTGAGCACTGAAGGTTCTTTATAACAGCCTATGACGTTGTTGTCAACAATATGCCAAAACAACCTAATTTATCCTCTGACTTATATCAATAACCCATTTATGGTTAATTAATTCCGCTCGGTGTGAAAAGAAATAGTATACATGAAGTCAATACGTAAAAAAACATTTTTTTATACCGATAATTGAGCACTGAAGGTTCTTTATAGCAGCCTATGACGTTGTTGTCAACAATATGCCAAAACAGTCCGATTTATTCTCTGACTTATATCAATAACCCATTTATGGTTAATTAATTCCGCTCAGTGTGAAAAGAAAGCCTTTATTTATGCAATTAAGGTGGCAATTTACAAAATAATTAAACAGTATACATATAAATAAACGATGAAATTACTGAAGATTACAATAAACAAAATGTTACTATGTACAAAATAATAAAACGAACATAAAGGGTGTTCAAATTTGAGGTATCTCTTAAATTTTAAATAAAAGGCATAAATCGGGTGAAATTATTATTTGTTTTTATTGGAAAGTGCATTAGTTCTGGTTAATAATAAAAAAAAATGTCGTTCAAGTGACCTCTTCTGGTAGCCCGGCAGACTGTCAATCTTTTACCAAAATTTTGAATAACTTTTTCGCGTAATGATGGTTCAATTAGTGGTATTTGCTCGATAATGTTGTCTTTGAGGTTTATCCAACAGTTTGAGGATTATCCGCATAAATTTTACTCTTCAAGAAACCCCATAAGAAGATGTCCAATGGTGTTAAATCGCTTGATCTTGGTAGCCAATTCAAGTCTGTTCTTCGAGAAATTATTCGATTATTAAACTTCTCTTTCATAAGATCGATTGATTCCGTTGCTGTGTAGGATGTTGCACCGTCCACCGATCCGTTTTGACTAACCGGAATGTATTTTCTTCATACATGATCGGTATAATAATATTATACATAATATAATATATAATACATCAATATAATCTAGTACCTATAAAAAAAATGGCGGCAAATTAAAAAAGATACCTGAAATTTGAACACCCTTTACAAGCAAATAAATGATAAGGTTACCAAAAGATTACAATAAAAATTAGGTTACTATGCACAAAATAATAAAAAGAGTATACATATAAATGAACAAAATTAACATTTTTTTTTTATTGTTCTTTTTTCCTTATTTTCTTGTCTCAAATAGCCCTTCCCTTGAGGGGGTAATAATGGACACTTTCCTGGGTGACCAGCCCTTCCTACTGTGCCAATAACCTATTTTTGGAATGATTAATTAATTCCGCTTGGTGTAATACCTATCGTAATACCAAAGATTACAATAAAAATAAGGTTAATACGTACAAAATAATAAAAAGAGTATACATATAAATGAACAAAATTAACAGGATTTTTTTCTTGTTCTTTTTTCCTTCTTGTCTTGTCTTGCATAGGCTTTCCCTTTAAGAGCGTAATAATCAACACTTCTCTGGGCGACCAGCCCTCACTACTATGTCAATAATCCATTTTTGGGATGGTTAATTAATTCCGCTTGGTGTAATAACCCATTTTTGGGATGGTTAATTAATTCCGCTTGGTGTAATTATATAACCATCCCAAATTAAAATAACATTCGTGTAGATCTCAGTGGTGAAAACATCGTCAATAGTTATTCTTAACAGAAATGAAATAAACAAAAAAAACTTATTTAGAGACTGAATTCCTCAAGCATAAAAAAAAAAAAATACAAAATACGGTACGAAATACTAACTACAAAATACGGAATCACAAACTTCGTACAGAATAAGAACGTTGAGAAAAATAATGCTTTTTCCTTCAAACAGAATAAACCTAAATGCTTCTGAACTAATTAAAATTCACTTGGAAGAAGATGAGTTGAAGGAATTGTTGAGAGGAAGAGGAATCTGAAGGATAGAGAAGCCGATTAAGATGGATTTATCAAATACTAGAGTTTTATGGAAAATAGGTGAATAGTGGTTCTGGAGAAATAGTAGATTTGAATTGGAGTACAAATATTATAAAGTATGTATAGTCCGGGAGACCATGCAGAAAAACTAGATTTATTTGACACATGGTTTCACCTATTCAAAACAATTATGTCCTTAAAGGAGAGCTAAAATATAGACGTCTGACGCCATGATGTCGCCGGAATACGAAATGGTTATAAATCAATAATGGATGTGATTTGGGTAAAAATGAAGAAAAATTATGCAAGCCCAACGTTTTACCATCATAAACTAGACGGTATTTAACCGACAAAAATGGACGTCTGCCAATGTCCAGCCGCCGGGTCTATTCGAAATTCGCGTTCTTGACTCTCGAAAATGACTTACTTTACACTCTTTAAAACTTGTTTGATTTAAATATATATATATATTGTAAAGTATAAAAAAGCACGTCTGCCAGCTGCCAGCCACCAGATCTGCGAGGCAGACACTGTTCAAAATTCGCAATTTTGACTCTCTCGATATTGAATTTCGAGATATGGTGGTTACAAAAAATTCAGTAGTCGGTTTTATTATCGTTTGCAATGTTTTTGCGAGTGCTAAATCTGAATCTCGACTTACATAAATCTGTTACTTCCAGCGTTTTGAGATATTCGCAAAAAACAGTGAACTAGGTACTTTTTTTTTCGCTTATAAATTCAAAACTAATTCTGTTTCTATACAACAGCTAATGATGTGAGTGTACTTAGTAAACAAAGAAGATTTTTTATGTAAATAAAATGTTATGTATCTAAATTTAGAGCAGCTTATTTACATAGAAAAATCTTATTAACTTCATCTAACAAAGGATTTTATTTTATTTTTCTCAAAATTCTAATAATAGAAGTCATCTGCGTGGAACGTTTTGTATTTTCATACGGTAAATAATACAACGACGTGATACACGTGTATTTTATAGTAATATCTCGTGCTGACTCCGGGAAAAGTCAATCTAAGTTAATTAAATTCTCGCTGAGCTCAAAATATGTTACACAAAAGTTATATGGCATGAAAAAAAATATCCATTGCCACTAATTGAATGACTGTTATATTTAATGCGGGGTCACAATTTTTTTTTAACTCTCATAGGATATGTCTGTTTATTTTACACAAATATCTCAATCAATACTTCTAGCGTACATGATAAAAGGTTTTTATGGAATTTTAATGCAATTTATATCGGGAAAAATATAATAAAAAATTACCATTAATTAGTCTTCAAAAAATTTTAATTCTATATCATCAATAAAAATTAAAATCATTCTAAAAATCAATAAAAAAAAAAGTAGAAAATTATTGTAAGGAATATACATCGCTAAAAATTTTATATGATAAAAATAAAATAGCCTCTAGTGGAGGGGGAAAAAATCCTTTTTCTCTCTACTTGCACACCGATTCCTCCATCCCCTCCACCACTACCTTAACCACTCTCGTGAACATTCGGCCACGCCCCATTTTACCTCTACCTAACCTTAACTGTCACGTGCTCTTACTTATTAACTATCCATCACTCCACCACTCCATTACTCCATTACTCCACCACTCCATCATTCCATCATTACATTACTCCTCCACTTCATTACTCCACCACTCCATCCATATTAGAATGGTGGATAGATGGATTGATACTTAAATGGAGAGATGGAATGATGGAGTGATGGATTGAGTGTTTAAATGATGAATGGATGTCGTACATATTTTTCTTAATCTAAATTTATAAATATTATAACTATATAAGAATTGCAACTGATTATTAAATGAATATACTAAATAAATTTGTTTTTATACATAAATTAAAAATTATAATTAAATTAAACTATTTTTAATTAAACATTTTTAATGTCTTTGATAAATATTCCCCTGGATTTCACTCCATGTTATATGGATTTTTTTTTGTTTTTATAATGTACCTACAGTTAAATAATAATTGAATTTAAAAATGTATGAATTATTTTTGAGACTTATTTTAATGTTCATAAAAACACAATGATATAAGGTATATGTGTGGGTATACATATATACATAGACGATTCTCGCATAAATAACGTATGAGTAAATTTGAAAAAAAAATTTTATATATATTTTTTTAATACTTTTGCAGAGAGGCTTAAAGAATGATATGTGGTCTGATATGTGGACACAACATTTTTTTAATAAACCAACTTTTTCCTCTATTTTATGTAAAATTCTGCAACATTTTTTCAATGAAAAAGTAATAAAAAATATATTTTTAGCTCTAATTAACCCGGATCAGAGGGCCTTGTTAGGAGCGGAATTTTAACAAAGTAAAGGTTCGCATGTCTAATGATAGACGAACTGATACCATCTCATTGCCATTGCCTAACTGGTGAGAGTTCTCTTGGGGTTAACGTACCCCTGCGATTCCCATAATTTCAGAAAGCCATTATAGAGATTAGAGTTTTATTTTCTTTTGTAAAGAAAAGAAAATTTCCTTTGATAAAGCACATAGGATAAACATATAAACAGTGGGAAATGTCACCATCTGAAGTGAAATAATAAGCTCTACTGATTACAAACCACAGTAAAACGAAAACTATAGATAGTTTTAGAAAATACAATTTTGTTATGAATATAAAAGATAGGCAAATAAAATATCAATGAATATTATAAATAATTAAGTGTTCTAAAATTTATTGAATAAGTGTAAATGCGACGAATTGGCTCTTAATTTCGTTCATACTTTTACCATCGTCTGTCCTAGCAAGCTATAATAATCCATAGGTCAATCAATGATGTGGGAGTAGACTAAAATGACAAGACGGCCTACTTCAGGGCTTTGTTTTAACTAACTAAGAGGTTATCATACTAGTCCTGGAATCTAGAACCAGAGGCGAAAGGTGGAGCGAGGAGGAGGAAGTCATGTTTTTTAGTTTTTCGTTTATATCTCGAAAACGATTGGTCCTAGCTTAAAACATTTAATGTATAAAATTGACAAAAATTAAATTTCCAAAAGAATGTTCTTATTAATTTGTACGTATCTGTTATAGTTTAATAAATATAGGCTCATCAATATAAGAAATTTGAAAAAAGAAATTTGGCTCCGTAATATACTGGACTTTTTATTTTTTTTAAATAAAATACTGCTTGCTACGAAATTAAAATTATTTTCTACTTCATTTCCATTACATAGTGAACATATTAGGACCTTAACCTCGTTAAATATTATGCAATTTAGACTTAATAACTCGAAATTTATTGTAAAATCCACCTGATGTGGATCTATGAGTCAGTGTTAGAAACTACCTTTGGGGGGTTCCAAATTTATTCTCCCATCCCACAATTTTGATGTTTTCAATTTTGAATTTTAGTGAAAATAGAACCATATTGTTGGAGCTCTGCTGCTCACGTTTTTTATCTATTTTAAATTACCATAACAACTCATTTATTTTAATGATTTTGTAAAATTAATATTTTGATGCTATTATTTTGAGTAATATATTACATTTAAAAATATTCAAATTTTGGAAATTACATTGTTTACACTTTAACAATTTTTAGAGTACATTGCAAGGCACATTTTATCCCAACTTGGCACTATTATTATATTATTTATAACTTTGGAAAAGAATTATTTTTTAAAATTGATTTCGCTCATTTCATATGCATTCATTTATTTCGGGGTATTTTATTTCATATTTTAAAACTTTATACTGCATATTTTTATAGATCTTTAGAGATATTAAATGGCGTATTTTGTGGATTAATAATTGTTTATAAATTCGGTCCGAGATTATAAGTCTCAACAATATTATTGTATGAGACTTTGCTGACTCTTATGCCGTGATGTTTTCCTCATGCTGCATTAATATCTAAAGAGAACGCTCCAAAGTCCGAATCTCTTTCTCTGTTTACTCTGTATCAATTCTTTATTCATTTTTTTACCACGGTAGCAGTTCTTTCTTCGATTCTTTTCTATTATCATTTTCTCTTCCGCTGGCGTTGAATCATTCTTTGTTGTTGAATTTCTGGATTCGGTAAGCTATTTAAAATATCAATATTTTAATAAGGTGGGTGCCAAATCCCTCAGTGTGTTGATGGCAAAAACGGTTTACGAGAATGCTGAAAGCAGCACTGAAGAGTCTTACAAGAAATTTCTTGTAAGACTCTTCAATGCTCAATTATCTGTATAAAAATAGGCTTTTTACGTATTGACTTCATGTCTGCTGCGTTATGCTCAACAGTAATGCTGTTAACAGCCTAACATAACGCAGTATACATGAAGTCAATACGTAAAAAAACATATTTTTATACCGATAATTGAGCACTGAAGGTTCTTTATAACAGCCTATGACGTTGTTGTCAACAATATGCCAAAACAGTCCGATTTATTCTCTGACTTATATCAATAACCCATTTATGGATAATTAATTCCGCTCAGTGTGAAAAGAAAGCCTTTATTTATGCAATTAAGGTGGCAATTTACAAAATAATTTAACAGTATACATTTAAATAAACGATGAAATTACTGAAGATTACAATAAACAAAATGTTACTATGTACAAAATAATAAAACGAACATAAAGGGTGTTCAAAATTGAGGTATCTGTTAAATTTTAAATAAAAGGCATAAATTGGGTGAAATTATTATTTGTTTTTATTAGAAATTAAAGTATATTAGCTCCGGTTAATAATAAAAAATAATGTCGTTCAAGTGATCTCTTTTGATTTTGAATAACTTTTTCGCGTAATGATGGTTGAATTAGTGATATTTGCTCGATAATGTTGTCTTTGAGGTGTCCAACAGTTTGAGGATTATCCGCATAAATTTTACTCTTCAAGAAACCCCATAAGAAGATGTCCAATGGTGTTTAATCGCTTGATCTTGGTGGCCAATTCACGTCTGTTCTTCGAGAAATTATTCGATTATTAAACTTCTCTTTCATAAGATCGATTGATTCCGTTACTGTGTAGAATGTTGCACCGTCCACCGATTCGTTTTGACTAACCGGAATGTATTTTCTTCATACATGATCGGTATAATAATATTATACATAATATAATATATAATACATCAATATAATCTAGTACCTATAAAAAAAAGGCGGCAAATTAAAAAAGATACCTGAAATTTGAACACCCTTTACAAGCAAATAAATGATAAGGTTACCAAAGATTACAATAAAAATTAGGTTACTATGCACAAAATAATAAAAAGAGTATACATATAAATGAACAAAATTAACATTTTTTTTTTATTGTTCTTTTTTCCTTATTTTCTTGTCTCAAATAGCCCTTCCCTTGAGGGGGTAATAATGGACACTTTCCTGGGTGACCAGCCCTTCCTACTGTGCCAATAACCTATTTTTGGAATGATTAATTAATTCCGCTTGGTGTAATACCTATCGTAATACCAAAGATTACAATAAAAATAAGGTTAATACGTACAAAATAATAAAAAGAGTATACATATAAATGAACAAAATTAACAGGATTTTTTTCTTGTTCTTTTTTCCTTCTTGTCTTGTCTTGCATAGGCTTTCCCTTTAAGAGCGTAATAATCAACACTTCTCTGGGCGACCAGCCCTCACTACTATGCCAATAACCCATTTTTGGGATGGTTAATTAATTCCGCTTGGTGTAATAACCCATTTTTGGGATGGTTAATTAATTCCGCTTGGTGTAATTATATAACCATCCCAAATTAAAATAACATTCGTGTAGATCTCAGTGGTGAAAATATCATCAATAGTTATTCTTAACAGAAATGAAATAAACAAAAAAAACTTATTTAGAGACTGAATTCCTCAAGCATAAAAAAAAAAAAATACAAAATACGGTACGAAATACTAACTACAAAATACGGAATCACAAACTTCGTACAGAATAAGAACGTTGAGAAAAATAATGCTTTTTCCTTCAAATAGAATAAACCTAAATGCTTCTGAACTAATTAAAATTCACTTGGAAGAAGATGAGTTGAAGGAATTGTTGAGAGGAAGAGGTATCTGAAGGATAGAGAAGCCGATTAAGATGGATTTATCAAATACTACCATTTTATGGAAAATAGGTGAATAGTGGTTCTGGAGAAATAGTAGATTTGAATTGGAGTACAAATATTATAAAGTAGGAGTAGTCCGGGAGCCCATGCAGAAAAACTAGATTTATTTGACACATGGTTTCACCTATTCAAAATAATTATGTCCTTAAAGGAGAGCTAAAATATAGACGTCTGCCGCCATGATGTCGCCGGAATATGAAATGGTTACCAATCAATAATGGATGTGGTTTTCGTAAAAATAAAAAAAAAAAATTATACGTTTTACCAACGTTTTACCATCATAAACTAGACGGTATTTAACCGACAAAAATGGACGTCTGCCAATGCCGATGCTGCCGGTCTATTCGAAATTCGCGTTCTTGACTCTCGAAAATGACTTACTTTACACTCTTTAAAACTTGTTTGATTTAAAAATATATAGATTGTGAAGTATAAAAAAGCAAGTCTGCCAGCTGCCAGCCACCGGGTCTGCTAGGCAGACGATGTTCAAAATTCGCAATTTTGACTCTCTCGATATTGAATTTCGAGATATGGTATTTACAAAAAATTCAGTAGTCGGTTTTATTATCGTTTCCAATGTTTTTGCGAGTGCTAAATCTGAACCTCGACTTACATAAATCTGTTACTTCCAGCGTTTTGAGATATTCGCAAAAAACAGTGAACTTCATCGTACTTTTTTTTTCGCTTATAAATTCAAAAATAATTCTGATAATGTGAAAATGTCTATAATCATTTTTAAAGTTGACTAAATTTTAAACAATTTGAGCTGTAGGTTTGATAGTTCCTTAGGTACATGACTTCAGAAATTTGCATTTTTATGCTTTATAATCTACATAGTTTTGAATTATGCAAGTTTTGTTTAGTGCAAAATAAGTCATATTTGAGCCTAAAAAAACGCCAATTTTGAATAGCGTCTGCCACATAGACCAAGCGGCCGGCAGTTAGCTGCTGTGCAATTTTAATGTTATATACCAACTAGTTTATGATGGCCTGCGTAAAATATGTCATTTATACCCAAATTAATTACTTTAATTTTTGGATATCGGCGGCTTCGTGTTGGTAGACTTTTTTTTTAGCACTCCTTTAAGAATATAATTGTTTGAGATATGTGAAATTTGTATACGGAAGAACGTATAAAAAGAAGGATCAAATGGTCCACTTGCCAAGCTAGTTCCCCCAACAATACTAGTACTAGTACCAGTACCAGCATATCATAACTTTTCAATTGTTTATTCTTATCTCTGTCTTTTTCATCCTTTTATTTATATATTTTTTTTTGAGATTATTGTTTTCATTCCATTTTCTTCTCAATTTTATTTAACCGAGGCTAAATATATTTTTATGATTCTATGGCAAGTAATGAGGATCATTCAAAGTTTAAAAATAACATTTTTTTTTACAATTGCTACCGTTTCTATACAACAGCTAATGATGTGAATGTAGTTAATAAACAAAGAAGATTTTTTATGTAAATAAAATGTTATATATCTAAATTTAGAGCAGCTTATTTACATAGAAAAATCGTATTAACTTCATCTAACAAAGGATTTTATTTTATTTTATTTTTCTCAAAATTCTAATAATAGAAGTCAGCTGCGTGGAACGTTTTGTATTTTCATACGGTAAATAATACAACGACGTGATACACGTGTATTTGATAGTAATATCTCGTGCTGACTCCGGGAAAAGTCAATCTAAATTAATTAAATTCTCGCTGAGCTCAAAACTTCATAGTTGAATTTGAATGGGAGTTCAATTCTACCGAGTTCATCATTATATAGCAAAAAATTTTTTAATCGTCATGTTTACTCAGAAAGTATATAAAGGCTTAATTAATTATGAGGCAGGAATCAATGAACTATTTCAGAAATAAAATGCAGATAATTTTGGCTGATTATTATATATATATATATATATATATATATATATATATATATATATATATATATATATATATATATATATATATATATATGAATAAGATTCATATCGTAAATCCAGAATGAAAGGGGCACAACTAATGTTGGTTCAAAAACTAAAAATAATTTCACCAACAGTCGCACGGTTAACTTATAAGTCTTTCGTCGTATTCACGGGATAACTAATAATGTGTGTCGGTAAATTTTAAATGCTCAGAAAACACTTCGAAGGAGTTAAACGAATAAAGAGAGTGTATAAAAGTGAAAGTTCATCACCGGATGAATATAATGAATAATCCCCAAGTGGCGCACTTTGTACTCCAGGACGCTTGCTGGAGGGCTGACCCTACGTAGTCTAGCATGAAATTTATAATCCTCTTTCAAAAAAGAAACGACAAAACTGATCACCGTTTTTGACCACTTCAACATTTGTTACAAAAACTTTCAACTAATTACAATAAAGCCATATACTTATATAATTATATATACTATGCACTTATGGATCAGTTAAGGAAGGAAAAGCAGGGGCAGGAGGAATTTGACCAAAGTTCAAAAGAACAAGAAGAAGAACGCGTTCGATAGGATCGTACCCAACAGTCTTTTAAACTGAAACACATGCAATAGAAGTAGAAAATTTAAAGAAGAACCCCAATTGAAAAAATAATATAAATTATATCAGACAGCCTGGAGGCATTATAAGCTTTAAATTCTTACATAATCATGTCATGGCTAGTCTAGGATTGCCTCGATATCCTAAATTAATTAACTATGGACTACAGACTCAAACAAATATGAATATTTAGGGACAGAGCGATACTGCTACATACATACAAGTTTAACCATGAAGGAAATTGAATTCCAGGAAATAACGAAGAAGAATATATTCAGGATTTCAAAATTTGGTTTAAAATGATCCAAACTTCGTATCTATTTGTCAACGGAAAAGGTCAAAAACTACTTGAATCTGACAAAGAATGAGTTGAGGACAATAACAATGAGTTTCCTCAAGGGCCACTGTATATTAAAATATCATCTCAAGAAGAACATATTAGTGGAAGATTCCATCTACTGTCTGTGGCAAATGGAAGGGCTGATCACATTAGTTTTAAATAAGGAGTTTACCCAATACTGGCAATATTTAAACCTTCAAAAGAGGTCAAATCATGCTTTGTAGAAAGTATATTTTTATGGGTCTATCTATTGGGAGTAATCAATTGAATCTATTGGGTTCTCACGAAAGATTCACATCGGTCTTATTGAAGGAGGGCGCAGT
This sequence comes from Rhaphigaster nebulosa, assembly GCA_948150685.1. NCBI lineage: Eukaryota > Metazoa > Arthropoda > Insecta > Hemiptera > Pentatomidae > Rhaphigaster > Rhaphigaster nebulosa. The sequence continues at coordinate 43,825,874 of OX411312.1, read as the reverse complement.
CCATCCATAAAATCAAGGATATTTGAAGATGCAGTAAACCTTGGTACTTCGCTAGACCAGTGAACTTCTTCCATCATGGCTCAGGCACATAGAACGCCATCTGTCGAGGCGATCTTCACTCTCTCTTGATTGCTCTACTTTTATAGAAATGGAACGCTGCCGGGCTCGATCATGACTGGCTAGTTGCGATAGATCACTATCTGTGTGAACTGTATAGTGCAGTAAGTAGTAATACATTAGATCGCCAGCTCGTTGCATGCTGAGGTCATAGATCGGCGTGATAGATCGCCCACTATGTGCCTGAGCCTTTGTCAAATCCTCACAAAATAAATCCCTGCATAAAATCCTAGATCAAGGCCGGCTCGTAGGCATATAGGCCACCCACGTCGGAAAAGTTCAGGGGCGAAAATATCTGGAATCATATTTTTTTTTTTAAACAACCATGTCACAAATCAATAAAGTTGTATTCAATTTAACGCTTAAACGAATAGTAACAATGGGATGATGTGGCGAAAATGCCAGAGGTGGTTTTAGTTTGGTTTAGTGTTGTTGGACAGGGATGGAGGAAGAGGTAAAATTGTGGGGCGTAAAATGTTTTTTCGCCTTGGGCGCTAGAAAACCTTGAGCCGCTCCGTCCTTGAATGCAAAATAATCTACAATTTTCTCTTTATTGCAGCTTTAAAAGGTTTATCCAATGTTTTCATTGCTTGACAAGCCAACACTGTTCCCGGGGGCACGAGTCATCTTCTCATCGGAAAATAATGCAGTATTTTGGTTTAAAAACAAAAAAAAAGAAAGATTTACAACTTTTTATTTAGTCTCCACTACTATCAATAGATGTCTGCCAACGTGTTGGCAATTTTCCATTCCCTCGGAATAGAATTTCCCATCTTTAAAATTGATAAACCCCAAATTCCCTTTGTCCATTAAATTTTTTGTCACCTAAGTAGTGGACCAGGTGTCTATATAAATGATAATCCGTAGGCGAGAGGTCCGGAGAATAGGACGGATGTGGCAGAGTTTCATATCCAAGCTCCAACAGTTTTTGTCAGACCTGAGACAAGTTGCCGTTGTCATGCCAAATGGGCCCCTTCCGATTGGCCAAAGATGGTCTCATTATTGCCAATTTTTGATGCATTGCGTTAATTTGGTTGCAATACGATTCGGCATTGATCATTTCTCCAGGATTTAAGAAGTTGTAGTGTATCAAATCAAATGAAGCCCACCAAACAGAAACCATCACCTTTTTTTGATGAGTTGGGGGCTTTGGAAAATGTTGTGCTGCTTCTCCTTTGTCGAGCCACTGTCCAGAACGTCTACTGTTATCGCAAAGTATCCACTTCTCATCACAAGTAACAATTCTGGACAGAAAAGGGTTTTTGTTTCGGCAAAGAAGTGTAGCACAAACAGTTTTTTTTGGCGGTCGTTTAATGTGTGTCGAACATAACTTTCAAGCTTTTTTACCTGTCCAATCGCCTTGAGGTGGTCATCGACGGTCGATTTGCTAAGGTTAAGTTTAGCTGCAAGTTCTGGAACAATTGTTCTGGGGTTTTCTTCCACCAAAACCCGCGGAAATCGTCATCAAGAGAGGAAGTCCTTCCACTACCTTCTTTGTCTTCAAGGCTGAAGTCACCCTTCCGAAATTTTTTGAACAACCGTTGAACAGTGCACTCATTAATTCTGCCCTCTCCCCAGACTTGATTGATGTTTCTGGCCGCCTGGGCCCCGTTCCGGCCGAGTTAAATAGTTTGTTATATAGAGGGGTATTTTAAAAAAAACTCAAAATCCTGCATTATTTTCCGGACAACCCAATAGCTTTGAATATTTCACTGTCAATAAATCTAATATCTTCCCAAATCAGGGATTTTTATTTTATTTTGTATCCGTTTATTCCGATCACAACGCAAATCTGCTGAATATGGATGTGACTTTACCAAAGCTATTATTGAAAATAATAAACCAAAAGCATTTAAAGATAGAGATTTTTTCATTTTTCGTTTTTTTTTATTTTTTCTTATTTTAATGTCTTGTTATGCTGGTTCCAAAACATCTTTCGGTTCAGTTCACATTGTCCTCATTCAATATCAATTACAGCAGTAATATAATAGCAAGTCTCAATGGCTAAAAAATCACCAAAATTCGACAAGATTCGCGTTAAAGATATCTAAAAAAATTACAAATAATCACAGAACCCAGTATACAATTGATCAATTTTTAGTCGCATTTACATTAAATCCGTTACATAACCCCTAGAGCACGATTTAATGGTTTTGGGGAATGCACTATATAAATATATTTATAGAGGAAAAAAAATATATCTATACATACGTATGCATATATTTTTTTCCGTTATGTTTGAACATCCCAGGCTCTCTTTGGATAAATTGAGCTGAAATTCGGCATGCATGGTTATACAACATGGAAAATTTATACATATATTGTAACGTTCTAAAAATAATACTAGGTTTGATGAGGATAGAGTTCTTCAAAAGGTACGACTGACAATTACTGATCAGTCGGTTTTAACATTGATGCAGGCTTCAATAGATCCAGCTAGTTATTAAATCGGAACGGACTATATTAGCCAGTAGAGAGAATAAACGATAAAATAGAATATTTTAATAGTCTACTATTTCTTCCCGTATTTTTTTATAGTTGCTTGAGCAAAGTACAAAATTATAATTTATTGATAACAGTCCGCAGATGATTTATTTTGAAATGCAATTTTAATTTTGATTAGTAATATGCACCAGATTTAATTTTTAAATTAACTATGTAAGTGTTGTGGATTTGATAAAACGTACATTAGTAAATATTTTCTGAGGCATTTACTTAATGAGATTTTCATCATTCATTGTAACCAAAAAAAAAAAGAATATGTCCGTGAAACTCTAAAAATATCATTGAGATATTTTCCGTATACCACGGAAGGGACGCTGAGGTAGTATTAACAACACATACTGAAATGCGCCGGTCTGAGGAATGGAGGGAGGGATCCGGATAGAGGGAAACCATCTATTAAAATCCACAGAACAATATAATTTTTCACTTGTACGGGAATACAGAACTGACACGCCTTAGACAGATAGATAATGGATCAGAAAATTATTTAGGCAAGTGTGCTAGATTAGGGAGGGCATAACAATTCCAGTCAAAATTTCTGGCAATATTACGATATTCATAAATTTTTCGTATTATTTTTAAAAGTTTTGCGCCCCTCCAAATTGAGTCAGTGTTAGAGAAGTGCCTTTTGGGAGTCTTAAAGATTTTTCTCCAGCCCCCACCTATTTAGTATTTTCAATTTTATGTTTTTATTATTTAAAGAAAATAATTTAAAATACGACCTTAGTGATGGAGCTCTACTGTTCAAAATGTTTTATTTTTTATTCCAAATATGATTTGATCACCTCACCATTATTGGTTTTTCTTCGTCACTCGTGCTACAAAATAAAAAATTGAGAATTCTGACTCTCGTCGTTTTAAATAATTTCAATATTCATGTTGAATTTAAAGAAAATCGAAAAAATAGTCGTTCCTGCCCCCAAAAAAAAAGCCAGGTTGAATTAGAATTAAAAAATAAAAATCCTTACTCATACGTCGTTTTTCCCTGACTTCAAAATCTTTTGTGCCAATTTTGAAGAAAATCGATGGAAACGTTTGGTAGTAATCCTAAATGTTTGGTAATAATACCAAACGGTCGAGTTGGAACAGGGCCTCGTTTATGCTCGGTCAATTGTCCATAGCGGCCAATTTATCTATTATCCATATGTTTTTGATGTGCCTCGAAGTAAGATACCTATCCTTCTATTATAAAATTAAAACATATTAATTTTCCACTTTCCTTAAGATGGAATTGCCATTGGAATGATACCAATAGTTTCTTCAAGAATCACTTACTTATGTTAATTTGTTTGCAATTTTTTTTTAATTCGCAGTAGAAAATCTCAAAAATTAGATATAAATTAACAAAGTCATACATACAATGCTATCCAAAGAGATTCCTTATATAATTTATTTTCAGCTTTTGGAATGCCTTCAGAGATACAATCACTTGTAAATTAGGTACTTTGCGAGGACAGTTAAACCCTTACGTTCTGTAAGACAAACTGGTGATAAAGTAACTTCAAGACTTCTGGTCGTTTCTGAATTGTTCTTCGTCGAGGTGTTATTGTCGAGGAACGATAAAGGAATAATTCTTATCAGAAACTGTAAGTTTTCCACATCTTACTCTCTGGAAGTTGTCTCATAAATTGACAATGAGCTCATAAAATTAAGGTGTTTGAAGTTAAAGGAGAGTAGCTGAATATTTATATACCGGTGATGGTATGAATACATTTCATGACAACTTCAGTCGTTAAGATATCAGCAATCTAATCAGCCTGAATCAGCAGTGCTTTCAATTTTTTTTTGTTCTGGATTCTCCAAATAAAAAAATAAAAAAGCGGACAGAGAGTGTGTCAACAACATACTCGCTTTTGGAATCTTTCTCAATATCTTTTGGAGATTATGAATTCAGGACTCAACCACAAAGCTTGCCTCAACAAGAGTGTTTCAAACTGAGGACTATGAAGATCGAATTTTTTGTCCTCCGTAAGTACAAATCCAAAAATTATTTTTGCAATGTATTATTATGGAAAAAGAAAATATTTTTTTCTAAATTCCTGAAGGTCTCCAGGTTTTTAATAAAAATTTGTATAAATTGCCATTTTTTTTTTCGGATGCGCACAAAGCTCCAAAAACTGCAAAAAAAACAACACACTTTTCGTAGAAAATCTTCATTAATCTCGACAAGGGAGCATTGTTAAAAAAAAAACATTATGGTATAATAAATATTGTACTTTATTACGTAGCCTTCAACATGCGGCCAGATCTTGAGCTCTCGATTAAAAATATTAATGAAGATATATAATTAACGATGTTTATGCTGGTCGATTTTTGATGCGTTTTTTATAATTTATTTCATTATGATCATTACCTATTTCATTCGTCACATTTTTTTTAAACAAATAATTCATTTGTATTCCGAAACTATCCCAAAACACTATTTTTTTTTCTCATTAAAAATTATATTACAGCCATATTTAGGCTATTTTTAAATATAAAAATAAAGATTTGCTTATAGAGTTATTTTAATTAAAGAATTAATGTGCTACCATTATTTTCTAATTTAATTAATAAAATGTATTAATTATCGAGATAAAAAAAAAAAACTAAAAACATAACAGAGACAAAATCAATAATTTCTTTATAATTGGAAAAAAAAAAACCTCTAACTAACGTTAATTTAAAATGCTACATAATAAATAAAACTGTTTATATATATATATTATATTGACGTAAAAGGGAGGAGGTAACGTTAAATAAATTGTTAATGAAATTATTTGTTACCATTTTTGTACAAAGAAAAGATATTGTTATTTTTTTTTTTTTTTTATCTCTATATAATCTTTTTACTTCCTTGTACGCATACAGGAAGTATTGTAATCGCAAAAATGTTCGGTTTTCAGTTTTCAACGGAAATATCCATTTTGACCATCCCTGAATCCATTTTGGCTAGTTTCGTCGTGGCGTCTGTACGTACGTTCGTAAACATTTTTATTACTTGTTTTAAGTGTTAAAATTGAGTGTAAAATACTGCTTTTGCTCCCCATTTGTGTGTGTGTCAATAGATGGATGTCGCGACGCCGTGTGTCGTTTTTGAGATACTGCAATCTTCGGAAACCAGTAATCAAATTCAGGATCACTTTTTGAGCCACCGATTTATAGTATAATAGGCGTACAAGAAAGTCATGTGTTATCCACATCAGATATTTTTTCTTTATATAATTTATGAGTTCGATTAATTAAAAGAAGAATATGCCAAATATGTTAATTCTCGAATGAAAATAGCACTATAACCAAGCCTTTATTTTATATATTTAAAAATGGCCTATGTATGGCTGAAATACCATCGAAAAAAATAAAAGAAAAAAAAACAATATATTGTTTTGGAATATTTTCGGAGTACAAATACATTATTTGTTATTTAAAAAAATGTGATGAATGAAATAGGTAGTAATAACAATGAAATAAAGAAACAATTTATGAAAGAACTCAAATTGTCAAAGTATGATGTCGAAAATAGAAGCATATCGAAAACTGACCAGTGTGAACATACCTTTACAGTTTAAAATATTGTCTTGTGTGTCATTATGTGCAGTAGGCAATAATAGAGTACGGAAATCTGAAACGTATGTTGATTGATTCTTGCACTAATTTTCCGCAATTGTAAAATGTCTATATTTCTTATGTTCAGTGATGGTTTTGCCGTTGGTTCACTAACGATGCGCTAAATTGAAAAAATGGAGAGACTGAAATCGTTTTAAAATTGTAGGAAATTACCACCGCTGGAATCTATTATCATACCTTCCAAATGTGAGTACTCCTTTCTAATCTGTATTAAATTTGAAGTGAATTGCAATAATAATATGACATCGAATCGAATTTAAGTCAATTGTGAAACTAAACCATAGCTACTTGATCGTGTTGTATTTACAGGTCATTAGTTGTAAATAGGTCATTAAATCTATTCTGGCGCTGCAGAGTTGATCGACCGTCTAATAGTTTCTAATATGGCTTAACATTATCAACATGGATTATAATATGAACGTTATCATTCATATTTTGTGCCAAATACCTATTTGATTAGTACGAAACATTAGTCGAATCCAATAAAACCCTAAATTATTAGGTTTAAAAAATAAATTATTTTGATTTTTTAATAATATTTATTAAAATGACCCCGCAGTATTTTATGGTTTAATTGGTTTCAGTCAAATGCTCTGAAACTTTAAAGAGAGCTAGTTTTTGCCATTCTGAGGAAAAATCTCCGTTGGTCCAAAAGAATTCTATGACCGTATTTTGAGTTATTCACGAATTGCTGTCACACTTTACAGATATCGTAGGGAATCGGACACAATAGCCTATTCAACGATGTATTTATCTTAATTCTCACTGGTTATATATATATATATATATATATATATATATATATATATATATATATATATATATATATATATATATATATATAAATTAATAATTAATAAGATTAATTATTAATTCAGATCGTTTAGTTTTAAATGACATTGAACATCAGTTTATTGGCTTTTGTTATAAATGAAGATTATACTACTCAGCAAACTTGTTAGTAAAATATATTATGGTGCTTTAGGGAGTAAAAGACTCGTATACAATTCTATTTTGTTTTAGGTAAGGTTGTATGTTTTGTATTGTTTGGAAATAATAATTGTATTAAAAGTTACTGAATAAACTATTTTGTTTTAGCAAAAGTTTACGGTCGTATTCTTTCTAAATCGCAGAATTACATATATATTTTATATATATATATATATATATATATATATATATATATATTTTTTTTATTTTTTAATTCTCACTGGTTCATATATATATATATATATATATATATATATATATATATATATATATATATATATATATATATATATATATATATATAGATAGTCCCACGCATATAAACCAATTTTCCTTTAAAATACTGTCGGGTTCTTTATATGTATATGTAATATTATATGTATGTATATAATGAACCTATAATATATATAATGAATATATAATGAACCCGACAGACAGTATTCTAAAGGAAAATTGATTTTAATCAAACGCTCTGTAACTTTGCAGGGAGTTTTCAGCTGGCAGTTTTTGGTATTTTTTTGTCATTCTGAGCAGAAGTATCAGCTTGAGCTGAATAGGATGATCATTTAGGAATACATTGCGAAAGACGATGTTGGATCTGAGGAGGGGAATTGTCTGAGTTTTCGTAGCGTTTAACCTTAATAGTTCCAGGTTTGCCCAGATAATATCGTGTGTGTTTAAATACATCTGAACCAGTAAGAATTGAAATAAATACACCATTGAATAGGTTATATTATATGTAAAATGAGACCTAAAGTCTCGAATAACTCAAAATCCTTTCATAGGATTTTTTTTGGGCCAACTGAGACTTCTGCTCAGAATGACAAAAGCCACCAAAAACTGCCAGCTGAAAACTCCCTGCAAAGTTTCAGAGCATTTGATAGAAAACAATTTTCCTTTAAAATAATGTCGTGTTCTTTAATAGTGCAATTATGATACCTTAGATATTTTAATTATATTCACCGATTCAGATTATGAATTCATGAAAATGACATCCTAGTTTTTATCTATCAAAAAACTTGACGCAGCTGGGCATTAAGATTGAACGTATTGAAGCTAATACAAGCTATTTTGAATTAAAATAATACCGTTTAAATTTGTTTTTCTTTGATTTGCCTCATTCCGTAGGAAAGCCATCCTCAAAACGGGTGCCGTCAAAACGGTGAATTTTTAAATATTTTAATCAAATTAAAACAATTATTATAAAGTAATATTGGCATTTTAATTATAATTCTATATTTTTATTTTATTTCCTAATACGGTATATTATTTTATTCATCAATCTCATATCTTGTGATTGCGTCGACAAGGTTTATTGGTAGTCTTGATTACTCTTCTTTTAATTTGTTTTGTGTTGTTCGGGCATAAACTTGCATACTATAAAAAAACTATATATTTTTATTTCAAATTCCTTTCAACCTTTATATCTTTAATAACTGTAAAATATATATATATATATTCTGAAATTTTTTTTTTGGCGGTACCCTCAAATTATTAAACAAAATTCAGGGCACACCTATCTATCTCTCTCTCTATATATATATATATATATATATATATATATATATATATATATATATATATATATATATATATATATATAAATAGGTGTGCCCTGAATTTTGTTTAATAATTTGAGGGTACCGCCAAAAAAAAAAATTCAGAATACTACTCCAGTTATTCAAATTTCATAGGTCCCAACCTATTATTAGTAATTATAATTAAGTTGTCCTTGAGATTGGAAGGTATCTCTCAAACGTTAATAATAGTACCATAGCATACCATGCAGTATTTTTTTCGGAGGGGATTTAAATTTTTTTGGGGTGGATATTTAATATTATAGAGGCAAATAATCGCCTAAATGTCTATAATCGCCATATTTGGTGTAAAATTTAAGGATAAGAATGAAAAATTGATTAAAAACTATTGTTAAAATTACCAAAAATTTTACCCAAAATACATATCTTATGTTAATGGTTATGAAAATTAAATCTTTTCGTACATTCCGGAGGGATGGAGGATATATCCCCCATAAAGCTCACTGTAGCAACAATACCAATTTTTTATTTACTAAATATTTGAACAAATTTCTTTCTGGTTTGTTTTAATTTTTAAAGTCTTTAGCATTTCTTCTGTAATAATCATAATTTAATAAAAATCTCTATGGATTATAAAGATTCATCTTAGCAAAAAGAAAAATAAATTACCCCCACCGGTTTAAAACGTCGGTAGCGGCAATGGACACTCTCATCTGATTAAAATTTCACACAGCCTTAATTGCTGAAAAGAGGCAGAAACCCAAAACGCTTTGTGACAAATGGATTGGGTTGTTTTTTTTTTGTTTTTTTTTTTACTGCCATTTACAACGCTTGTAATTGAAGCATGGAAATGTAAAAGTGTCTAAGTGCCTTTAGCAAAATTTGTCAGAATCCATGTTTCAACTTGAATAATATTTAAAACATGTGACTTAATTAAAACTTAAAACATTTTCTTCTGGTTATCTATGGTTTTATAAGTAATAAAATCACATTTATAATAGTTGTAATATGGCATCTAGATCTGTAATCTGCATGTAAACAAATTGTTGAAAAAAATGCACTTGGGCCCATTAGCATTCCTGCGCTTCAATTTGTAATTCAAAATAAATTTTGGACTTGAAATTTATTCTTTTATATATATATTAATTTTTTTTTCTTCCATTGTAACCCTATGGGATTAGTAGTATAACCCAAAACATAACCTGAATGGTAATATTTTAGAGACTTTTGATATAAACATTAATTAAAGATGACATATAAAATAAAAATAAACATTACAAAACACAAAAGAAAAAAGTATGAAGGAAAACAACAAAACATATTTATTTTGTTTTGTTGTAAAACATAGATGGGAGAATTGTGTTAGATTTGATCTTGAGGATTTGAGTAAAAAAACTAGCATATTTTTGTTATCGGCATCGAACCTCCAGGTTTATTTATGCATTTATTTTTATTTATTCATTTCCATACCATACTCTTGCATTGTGTAATTAAGTAATTACTTTTACAATAATTATTAAATACAAAACGTTGATCTGCATTATCTTTACAATTGGATGATTCAGATAACCTCATTTGATTTAACCTATCTTCTATATAACAAAATATATTATATATATTTAAATTTAGATTTATTTTCTTTTTAATTTACTTAATACATTTAGTCATCTGCAGATTGGATTAAATGAAATTAGGTTATTTGAATCATACAAATGTACAAAGATAATGCATATATATGTATTAAAATGTTTTATATCATTATTCTTCTATAGTGATGCTATAGGAATTAGTATAATCCAAAATATTATCTCTATAGTAAAATTAAGTGACTTACCATCATTAATTTATGATAAAATATAAAAGAAAAATAAATATTACAAAACAAAAAAGAAGAAAGTATGAAGGAAAACAACAAAACAAAATAAATAGCATAAAAAAACAAACAAATATAATAATGAATCAATTGACAATTAAATTATTCAATACAATTGAACAATATTCAATATACAATTATATGTAATATACAATAATAGATTATATGCAATTAACTGGCAATTACAGAATAGTGAATCAGTAGACAATTAAATAAATTGTAAATAGAATAAATATTAGTAGTCTAAATAAAATCACTAAATAAATAAAGAAGGCTAAATTCACCACAAACAAAAGATGGTGGCTCTGTGTGTGTGTGTGTGTGTGTGTGTGTGTGTGTTTTATATTTCATTGCAAATAATACTAAAAATTGAAATTAATTTTAAGAAAGAAAAATAATTATTATAAGTCGGTTTCTAACACGAAGATAAAAGAAAATGCTGTCAGTTTTCTTATTCTAAATATTTAGGTGGATTTATAAAAATGTTGTTGTATACCTTATTTCTAAGCAACTATAATATAGATTCATTTTTGATAAACTTCAGGGGTCAGTTCAGATTCTTGGAAAATGTAAAATTGCTCAGCTACTTGAAAATAAATAATTAAAATTTTAATTTTTTTAACGTGGGAATTTATTGGTGTTTTTATGTAGTTTGATTTTTATTTTGGAAGCTGATTCAACAATTTAAGGCTCTTTCAAGATTACTCTATCCAAGAACAATATACTCATAGACTACGTCTCATCATGTATTCCTCCATTTCTTTATCCCAAGTCTTTCTTGGTCTTCCTCGTCTTGTTCTTCCACCTGTTTTGAATCCGTATACCTTTCTTGCAATCTTCCTTCTGGCCTTATTTTTAAGCGTCCGTATCAATCAAGAATTTTTTTTTTTTTTATCACTTCCAAAATGTTTTTTTCTACTTCCAGTTTTTCTCTTTTTATTTCATTTTAAGCTCTAATCATTCTGGATATTCCTTCCTCGCTTCCATATTGCATTTTTTGCCCGTTTTAATTTAAATATGTCGTTTAAAAAATAAAATGTAAAATTTTAATTTCACATGAATGATTATAAGTATTTTTAGGTAAACGTAAGAAAATTTTAGTGTGGATAGTATGTACCGTTTTTAATATTTTTTAAAAACAGGTCAGCTGAAACTGGCTATTAGGTACGAAGTGATGATATTTGTAATGTAAAGAAATAGTGTATTATTGTACTCAGTTTAAAATGGGACAGGTGAGCTGGGCCAGACAAAGGCTATAAGATGTAATTAGAGCGGTGCACCTGAGAGAAAAAGACTTCCTCCCTCGAGGTACAAGAAGAAGAAGAAGTGGTGATGACTGGAGAGCATTGTACTTGGTCGCTCGGGTGGAACCACTGTGAGGTCTGTAGGAAAAACTGAAACCATTACTGGAGTCTCCGCCTACTGGGCACAGGATGTCGGAGGAGATCGCAGCTGCTACTGTAGAAGAAACGGCCTCATCAGGATTTGGTGGGAACCCGACCAGCGATCCGCCTCAAATGGCTTATAGTAGTCCTGAAACAAAAAAAAAAAAAAAATTCAATTATAGGAGCTAATATAGGAGAGACGTACCATTTGTATAGTTTATGGAGAAAATAGTTTCAGTGCCGAATGCCATCAATCAAAAATTAATAATTTAGCTTTGTATTATCAGCAGAAAGAAACAAAATACTGCTTGAATTCATTATTTTATTTCATATATATTTAAAAAGTGATAAATATTAGTCTTTTAATTATAATTTAGAGGAAAGACTTCAGGAATTTCAATATGAATTCTTTTATATATACTATTTTTTTTTTCCTCCATTGTAACCCTATGGGATTAGTATAACCCAAAACATAACCTGTATGGTAATATTTTAGTGACTTTTGATATAAACATTAATTAAAGACAACATATAAAATAAAAATAAACATTACAAAACACCAAAGAAAAAAATCTGGTGCGGTGCGCGCATCACACAACTTTCCCTTACCGTCCTATAATAATTATCTTTTTAATATAATTTTAAAGAGTTCACACACACTCACATTTTTTTTTTATAATTTTGACGTTTCGAGATCTTCCCTATTTGCCATAATTTCAATCTTACGATAAATAAATAAAATTATAATGTTCAATATACATTTGAATATGAGTTATATCAGAGAAGAAAATATTTCAAACGCATGACAGGAAAGAGATGCTTGAAATACATAGGCACTCCAATACAAATGTTTATTGAATATAATAACTTTTTTATTTATTAAGAACGATATTGTTAGATTGAAAGTACGACACTATGGATAAAGAAAAATTGATTTTCTTATGAAGAGAATAAGATCCCCCGAAACATCAAAACTGAAAAGAAATGTGAGTGATTAATAAAAAAATAATCAAAGGAAATTCTAGTTCATAATAATCATAGAAATAAATAAAAAGAAACATTATTAAAAATTTACAAGACATTGGTTGCCCTAAGGATACCCCGGAGCAAAGATGACATTGCGTATAGGCCTATTTTTTTTTCACTGCTAAAAGATGGTTTAATAGTCCAATCAAAAGCCTTTTAGTCATTACTGCCAAGGAATTAAGTAAATTATTGAATCAAGAAATAACAACAGGTTGGTAAATACACAAATTATCGGCACTTAATCAGACTGAGGTGAAAATGGAATAAATATTGACACTAATCCGACTAATTTATTGCAAAATCGATGGTACTGTGAAACAACTCCCAAGCTTCAGAGAACCACCAGTCTTAAATCTCCTCTGAATTATAACTGGGTGTCCAAAGGACTTTGAAGATTAAACGCACCTTCTCTCTTTATAAAATATAAGAAATTATTAGCTTATTTTATGTAAATAATGTATAATACAAGTTGTTTACGTTAAGTTTTTTTTTTTTTTTTTTTGCATTGCTTCGTGGAATATCTCATGTGAGGCTTTTACCCGGGAGCCGGCTCACGAGGGACGAAATGACCGATTTAGGTGTAAAAAATTATTATATAAACACATCCTGTAAAAAATTGTATGCTGATGAAAATGTTCAGATAAACATAGGTCCGCAAAAAAATAAGTTACAAGCTAGAGCAAAAAAAAAAAACTTGAAAAACACGTTTCGGCTGATCAATAAAAATAAAATATTGATGGTGGCTTAAAACTTATTTCCAGGCTATACAAATCAAAATTTCATTCTTCTTCAACACCTAAACAGAGGTTAATGATTATAATGAATAAATAAAAGGACATAGGGAAAAATATTTTTTTTTAATCATTTTTGGTAACAAGGCATTAAGATGAACTCTTCAGAGCAGCAGGTGGGTAATGGTAAATTAGGTTCTTATAAAATTGATAACGTCCATATGCCACTAAATATTAAAATCGACTAATTAATTATATATTAAGAAACAAAAGTGCCTCTATTAATCCCAAGGAAAAAAAAATTAATAAAGCTCCAAATAAATTTTATTAAAAACGCATAATTAATCTTGTGATGTTTTGGCCATTATTTGGGTTCGTCCATTTTCAAACTTTTATATTAATTTGTATAATTCAAATTTAGAATAATTTGTCAAATAAAATAAATTAATATGTACCTACAACACATAATAGTTTAACATTTAAAGCATTTATAATAATTAAAAAAAAATCTGAAAATAGATATTACTTGATTGGTATAGTCAAATAGTCAATGGTTATTGCATTTTTTATTCAAATATATTTGGATAGGGATGAATGTTTGTTTAATAATGAAATAATAGAGGAAAAAAAGTGAAGGATATCGTTGAATAAGGTTATCGGGAAATTGATTATTTGACTGTACTAGTCAAATAATCTGTTTTCTTAAGATTGAAAAGGGGTACTTATTTATTTATTTTATTTTTTTAATCTATGATTAATTTATTATAATAAAAATAAATATAATAAAAACATCAGACAGAGGCAGTGCCTACCATACATCCACGGGATTGTAAAAGCGTTGAATTACTTAAAATATTTATGATCGGCGTATGATGAAGTTTTATGATTGCCTGTAAAAAAGCGAATTTTTTTTTGTTGCGCCCCTCCTACACACTTGAAAAGGAGCGGATGAATGATCTCTCTTGTTTTTGGTTTTGCTATTTAAGTGTGTTCTTTGAACCTGGTCCCCTGATGTTAAATCCGAGTTTTCGACTTAGAAGCGCCTATTCGCGAGCCGCCATCTTGAAAAACCTGCCAGTATCACGTGAAAATCCCTTTTTCCCGATATATGTCCTTTCCAATTCCAGCTCATAGAACATATTAAAAAATTGGACCTGCAGGAATAATTACAATCGTGGATACTAATTGCAGTGAAATATATTACTCCTTTTACTTAGCTTGGTGTGCTGTGAGCGGTGACGTCATCAAGTCACACTCAAAATTGGTTAACTTTAACCGCTTACTGTACTCCCGTCTCAAGTCCAAATCCAAAAATTCTTTTTGTATTTTCGAAAAGCGCATTTTCTATGTAAAATGATACCGGTTCGTGCTTTCTATCATCCCATAAGAGCGAAGCTATGAGCGTGTAAATATGACACCAAAAGTTTCAGAAAACGTTTTTGCACTAACACCCTAAATGGAGGAACGTAATAAATTGTGCGTTGGTAAAAAAAAAAAAAAGAAAGAAAGAAAAAAGACAAGTATTATTAGGTTATTATAGGAAGTTTCCGAGACAAAGCCTTAAGTCTCTTAAGTTACACTAAATAAATAGCCAAGCAACGTTCTGCAAATTTAGGTATTATTTACACTGTAAGACGTATGATAAAATAAATTTAAAAAAAGACTAACTAAATAGAGATATAAAACTCCTAAATATATAAACTTATGCTCAAATAACACATAAATATTATGTTAAACTGTTTTTGATGTACCACCTCTTATAATTGGTCATTTCTTGGCTGTTGGCGTGAAATGTTATATCTCCGGTATGCATAAATTTATAAATAAATTTATCATCCCTGATGATGCATTGATAAAACCTTGATTAGTTAGTTTTTTACTGCATTATATGTATCTTAAGGCTTCCATTTGGAATCGGTATTCTAGAAACTAATATTCAAAATATTATAAAAATATTTTTGCAAAACGTATATTATCAGATTTTTTATTACATTATAACCGTCTATAAAATGAGGCATCTAATACTCTAATGATACGATTAGATACAAATCCTTGAATTGAAGAAACATTATCAAAGGATACAATTAGGCTAATTTTCTCAGAGCGTTTGCAAAATTTATAACGTTCAAATATGGAGCAGTCAACGTCGGTGCTGACCGAAACGATCGATTAATTGCCATAAAATATTGATATCTATCCGTGGGGCGGTCCCAGGCTATTCGAACTCGCAATTAACTGGGTCAACACATCCTTAATAGTTCGAACTTTTTTTTATTTATTTACTTTTTCAAGTATTTATGTTTCTGAGGGTGCTCAAACTATTTATAGCATTTGAAAATCCAGTCCATTATATTTCTTCGATTAAACATTATATATGTTTCTTCACCCTCTAAGATAAATGAACTGGGGATGGGCACAGTTAAGGAAATTTTTCATTTTTTTTTTCTGATCTAATGGTTTCTCTAGGCACAGCAGAACTCTGAGAACGGGATCTCCGGATTAATTGAAGGTAAAATAAATTTTTTTTTACCTATTTGACTAGTTTCATTTACACTATCATCAGAACTGAATTATTCAAACAAAACGATCAAACACAAAAAAGCTAAGTTCGATTAAACAAAAACAAAAAATTAATAAAAATAAATGCAGGCTGTTACTATTTCACCAAATTCATTTATTTAGTTGCAAATTTTCGGCCTTTAAGCCATCCTCAGGCATCTCTGTAAAAGAGCCTTATTTAGTTTAATGTACAACATAACACACTGTTAATTTTTTTTTTTAAATAACCATATACATACTTTAAAAAATCATAGACCAAGTCCTGTTATACAGAGTCACTAAAAAATAAATAATTATAATAAAAACAACAATAACAAAATTGAGGTTAGGATCAAATTTCGTAACAATTTAATATGTAAAAATTTTCATTAAGTTAATACCATTAAAACAATTACAACTTAAACAAATAAATTAAAAATTAGGGACTTAAAAATCAGTTATCACAGCCATCACAGGTGAAACTCCAATGAAGAAGGCTATTAAATTGTAATTAACGTTCCATTTAATTATGACAACTAAAATAATTAACTAAGTAATGACTAGCCAATATGGAATAATTAATCTACATGTAATGAAACCCCAAAACGCCATCTATTAATTTATAAATCTAATATACATATTTATTTAAATAAACTAAATTTTCAATTTAGTAATAATGTTTGAATATGTGCTACTGCACACTCCAAAAATGACTTTCTGACTATTATTAAAACAGAATGATCAGCACACGATTGGGGCATTGATAATAGATTAGGACCCATATTAAACTAAAATTCATTCATTTTTTACGGCCACTGTTGATTTAGAATTTAAGCCAGCGCAACCAACAGTCCAAGAATTAGATATATTACCAGAATGAGGCGACCTCCCTCCACTAGTTCTTTTCAAGACATTTAAGCATTAAGCGTCTATTATGGAGCTATGCTATTGATAAATTAGGGAATTTTATCCGTTGGTCTCTTCAGGGCCTCGACTTGTCCTAAATACAATCGTGGCAGGCAAGCTTGCTAGTACTAAGACTGTTTTAATTTTTTATTTTTAAGTATATTATTTTTAGAAATAATGTCATTCATAGTCGTCAAAATTTAACATCGAGACATAGGAACTTCACCTATTAAAACTGTTTTTTTCTTTTCTATATATATATAAATAAACGAACCTAGTCTCTGGTCGTTTATAACTACTGTTCGCGACATAAGTTTTAAAGAAGATAAACCAACAAGAAATTCTTTAAATGAAATTCTCTGACAGATGTGTATCTGTAGTTAACATAATTCAAAGCATCAACTAAAGTAAATATACCGGTAGTGGATACCGCCGATATTTATTTAGCTTCAAACTTAAAGTAAGTGTAACTAGTAACATTTAGTAGTGATTTAAGTACATTCACCGTTATAAATTTTTATTTTTCGAAGTTACAACTTTTAATTTGACGCAACTTTCCTTATTTTCCTCATTATTCTTCATTTAAGAGACAATGTAAAATAATAAAATGTTACATCAATGTGTTTCAAGTAATACAAAATTAGACTTTAATCCGAGAAAAAGTTGTTAAAATGTTTGTCGACCACTGTGCAAGTTTGAAGGAAGAGAACTAAGAAAACATATACCTTCTAATTACCAGCAATTAAAATTTTATTTCAAGAGATTGATCATTCTCGTTTGTTCACTTAAAGTAAACCTTGTATCTGAACGCATTTCATTTAAAGTTGTAATTAATTGGTCTAATAAATTTTTCATCATCATATATAAATATACACATGACTGATAGATGAATATGTGCATCGTATAAAGAATTTCTCTTCGGTTTATCTTCTTTAAAACTTATGTCATCAACAGTAGTTATGTATGACCAGAGACTGGGTTCGTTTATTTATATATTTAGAAATGAAAAAAAACCTTTTTAATAGGTGAAGTCCCTATGTCTCGATGTTAGATTTTGACGAATATGAATGAGATTATTTCTAAAGATAATGTATTAAAAAAAAAAATTAAAACAATCTTAGTACGAGCAAGCATGCCCGCCGCGATTGTCTTTAGGACAAGTCGAGGCCCTGAAGAGACCAAGGGATAAAAGACCCTAATTTAACAATAGCATAATAGATGTTTAATGCTTAAATGTCTTGAAAAGAATTCCTGGAGAGAGGGCGCCTTATTCTGGTATTAAACCTAAATCTTGGACTGTTGGTTGCGCTGGCTTAAATTCTTAACCAGCAGTGGCTGTAAAAAATGAATGAATTTTAGTTTAATACGGGTCCTAATCTATTGTCAATGACCAAATCTTGTGCTAATTTCTCCTTCACAATATTATTATTATATATTTAGTTTTTTTTTTTCTGATCAGTAAACCGAATTCAAATAGAAATTTTAATTATTTCATTAAGACGCTAACAAAGCAATTTTATTATATATATATATATATATATGTATATATATATATATATATATATATATATATATATATTTCAAATTTTATTTATATTTATTTGCATACAGCAGATTGTCAACGGAAAAATTTGCTTGGGTTTGCCTTAATTTACTTAAATAACTACTAATTAAAAATCAACTAAAAGAATAATTAATAAGCAATGACATAAAATAAATAAAAGAAAAAAGTATTTAGAAATTGATAAGTTACATTTACCTTTACTATAAATACAACTTTTATTTAGAAATAAATTGCCAAAATTCAATTTTTAAAAGGTGAGGAAAATTGTTTTCTTCAGTACCAAACACACCTCATGTTTAAATTTTTTGGATATAAATTTGTGTAGAAGCTCCTATAAATAGACTTATCGGAATTAAAATTACCGATTCCTATTTTATTGTAAGTTTTGGGCATACACATTTTCACCCTTTTAAGCCTAACTACTCATTATTGTATTAATACAACTGTGAAATCGAGTTTTCATTTATTTTCCTTTAGGAAAGTAAGTATAGATATACTTTATCAAGATTAGATTTAATTCCCTGTTTCTTGTGATAACAGCCTCAATACAGGAAACTCAGCTAATGATTCTCTTTGAACTGATAAAATCCATTTGATCTTGTCTATTGGCAATTCAACAGTCCCGAATCCATCTATTAGTTTCATATTCAGGCCATTACAGAAGTCGCTTACCGAGACAACCATATAAAATTCTATACGAAATTTAGAGCATTATTAGACAAAATTAGGTAAGATGGAAGTTTACTGATATGTTCCAGTGTACGATTTACAAACACGATTTTAGTGAAATATTTGTTAAAAATAAATATGCATTTTAAACCTTCTTGGCTGTCATGAATGTTGAAAACTGCGTTATCACCACAATTAAAAAAAAAACGGAATATCTACAGGAATAATGATCTATATAAAGTAAATTCGGGAGGGGAGGGGGGGGGGAACTCAATTTTTTTACTAATATTTTATTTTCATTAAAATACAAATTTTAATTATTAACAACAAATTAATTTCTAACTGGCAGAGGTGGGAGAAAAAAGTTTGAAACCCCAAAAGCCATTTCTTTAACACTAACTCAACCCACATACAAACTTTCAAACCATTTAAACATGCCGAAATTTTGACTGAAATTTATCCCTACTTTTGTAGTTTTGTTCAAACCAGTCATGCATGTCGAATTTCAGCTCATTTGATCCAAACGGAGCCGCTGGAAGTCTCCAAATGTAGCGAAAAAATAAAATATATGTATACATAGTACATATGAACCTATATCTATCAGCCATCCCCAAAACCGTTTTCTAGGGATTATGAAACGAGCTTAACATGCGTCCTCACCCCTTTCCGATCACCTGTAAACTGAGGAAAAATACGACTAATATTTTATCACTTAATGTGGAGTAGTTCATTGGGCAAGAGACTGACTTTCCGAGTGAAGGTTCGAGTCCCTCTACAAGACAGATAATTTATTTATAACTGCCATGGATCGGGAAACATATATCCCCTACCTTCCTATATTAATCTGACCTTTACAGGGTTGGGGGAAAAAGGCTGGGGGTTGAGAATACATCAGCCTCAGCTATCTGTTCGAATCTTCCCATCGAAATCTCACTCGAAAAGTGACGATTACCTTTATAGTGATTCGTTCTTTATCCACAATTATAACTTTACACGATTAGAAATTAGTATTTTGCTCACGAACGGATTGAAAGAGCTATTTTTCAGAGTGAGTGATCAATACCAAATTCTCATAGTAGCTCTTTTCAGTGCATCACGATCTGCATCCAAGGGGTCCATCACTCTATCAGTGAATGATCTGGATGTCTCTATTCAGTGAATCAACCCAGTCTTGGGTTCCAGAATTTTGATTTGTTTTACATTGTTTCAATAGCGTGCATTAATTCATATATTTATTTTTATTTCTATGACAAAAGGTTAATTTTAGGTGCATTCACACTAAAAGATTGTTTTTTTATCTATATACACCCTGCCTCATTTCCTTCATAATTATTTTATTTTTTTTACAATTACCATATTTCCTCTTCACCTTTAACAATGAAATGCTAATTTAAACATTATCGAATCCTTCGTCCTTTTAGTGCGTGTCTTGATGACCAGATATTCAGATAATCACAATTAAAAATCCAACCGTGTCGTGAGCGCGGTACACAACGACGAGGTAACGCGAGAGGTAATGTGCTCTTAATGCCCCATTGTTACTGTCTCTGGTCTAATGCCTTCTTGATTATGTTAGCAACACTGTGTGCAGCGCTGCCAACCTCACCAGTCTTAAAAAACCATTAGAGGACATCTCAGGGCCCATTTACTCCTTTTGTGATGTCGTTATTCACAATTATTTTCGAGTAATTAACACATAAATACATGTTGCATACCTAATTAAAATCAATCTGAAAAGTATACCCAATCAATTATGGACCAGTATAGCATTAGGCGGGAAAAAAAATACGACAGTATATTTATATATTTAATTTATAAGACTTAAATCTCATTGTATCTTAAAAGAAACAATTTTTTACCTATTTTATGCACCAATAACATGAAAAACAATTTTGTATCTCACAGCTGCACCAGGTAAAAAAATGGTTGTTCCCATCTTTATGTCTGCAATACATTCTTTTACAAACTCACTCTCCTCAAAATCTCCTTTCTATATTGTTGAAGCTTTAACTCTAAAGTGATAAGTAAGTTCTAGCAAAACCGAATTCCCGTTCTCCTGATCCATACATCAGCGTTGAAATGATCTCCCATAGCTCGTTCTTCTAACTTCTAGAACTCTGTCCTATCATAGATACGCCACACTCCTACTCTAAGCATTTTCGAATCACGTCTCTTCCTTCACCAGATAAATAATCAATCAGACAGGCTCACTGAAGAAGGGTATGTAAATATGAAAATCATAAAAAAAGTAAACCTAAAAAATATGCTTATAATTTATTTCTTATATGTTGTATGTTATTATATTAGATGTTATTATTTACTTAAAAACTTCTTCTGCTTCTTATTATTACTTGGAATTAGATAGCTCAGTGAATAAGGCACTGGACTGTGAACTCCCGAGCTTGCTATATAATCCGTGGATCGACTCTTGAATCGGGATTATCTCCTGGAGCTCATCCTGCCTCTATAAAGTAGGTGCCTGATCCTTCAATAGGTTGGGATAAATACCTGGCGGTTTGGTGTGGTTCTGGCAAATTGCCTTGCATAACCGTTGGTAGAAGAACAGTAGGTAATTCTTTCCCAAGTATCTACTGTGCCCAAGACCCTTCAATGATTATAGTGATACATGATTTTATTTCTCATTATTATTTTCCATTAATATAAATTTATTATTTCTTATTATTCATTATTTCGTTTTGATACTTATCATTATTTTTATTAGATTATTTTCTTATCGAGATTATGTCAATAAGAGTTGTAGAGTGATTTTAATCACTGGGCAAAAAAACAAAACCTAATATTTATTTATATATTTAACTTAATTAAGATGAAATTTATCACTTTGTTTTAGTAAAAAAACTAGGGAAACAGATTGCAGCATACAATACCTACACAAATATAATTAAATAAAATGATAACACGGATGGTAATAACCTGTATTTTTAAGGTTATTTTCCTCCTAAAATACAAAATAATCTAATAAATGATTTTAATAAATCTTGTTTTTCTCACCCTTCTCAAAATGAGATCAATAAACGTTATCCTAAAATTAATTGAATAATGTTTGTGTGGTGAAATTTCTTCCACGATTACGAGGGTATGAGGTTAAGTACTTAAGTTATTTATTATATAAAAGTACATTAAATTTTCTCAGTTAATATATTTTTATTGTTATATTGGTCTATAACCGGAGCAGCTAGACAGGCACGTTGTTTGTTTATTATAATTATTCGTTTAATTGCTCTTAGAAAAAAAAATTACAGTTATCTTGTGACTAAAATTTAAAAATTGAAGAAAAAAATATTGGTTTCAGTAAAAAAAAAATCACACACACATAACATCGCTCTTTTCACATTCCATATTAAAAATTTTCCACAAAGTATCGGAGTCTGAGAAATTATTTGAGCTCATAAGAAACGAAACTGAGAAAAATGAATCGTTTAAAAAATTTCTGAAACAATAACCTCCAAAATGTACACAATTCATCTGCATACAAAAGAAACGCAACTTGAAAAGTTCATTAAAGTTAGTTTTGTCTTATGCAATTGGTTTTTATATATTGGATTGAACTAGAATACCTATAGGAAGATTTTTATGTTTTACCATAATATAAATAGTTGTGATTCAGTCCTATTGGGTATACTTTAAAGCCTAAACAAACAAATATTAAAACCTAATTTTAATTTGTAAAAGTTCTTAATATTTTTTTGTTTAACAATTTAAAAATGTTTCTTCTTCTTCGTTCCTCCTTAGATGACTGTGTCAGCCAACAAAAACAAGAATGCGGTGGTCCTCGTGAGATCCTCCAAGCTTCCGCACAGTTCTCTCTCCAAAGATACTGATTCTGGTCAAATTTTCGTGCGGACATTACCAAGGAGTCTGCAGGACTGGAGGATATGGTCAGCTGTCTGTTCTCCTTCACCTCAATCTCATAGGGGCCTCGTTCCTACCTGGAACTTCTTAGACTTATGCTATTTGAGCCAGTTATGCCCCGTCATGAGTCTTAGTATCACTATTTGTTCCCTTCTGCTTAATTTGAAATAGTCATCGCGGGAATCTTGTGTGGGATGCGTGCCTTACAATCGTTCCCCGATGACACCCTTACAAAGTGCCTTGACCTCGTCAATTTTGAGCAGAGGGTTAAGCTGGGGCATCGCCAGCATGTCCGCTCCCTCATTATCGGCGATTCCACAGTGCCATGGTATCCACCAGAGGACTGTTGTTCCAGCAAGGTTTGTCACCAAGTTTATTGCAGAAAATAGCTTTAAAAATAACTCAACCATTTTTAATTTGCTATAAATATATATAAAAATAAAATTATAAATAAGTTGGTGTACGCCTGACGACTCAAATAAATTAGTTTTATGGATAAGTGTTTGTATCAAAATTTTTTAAGCAACCGATTTTATTTATTTAAAAAAAAAAAAATATATATATATTTTTGTGAGAAGCAAATTAGAAATGAGATTAAACAATATCAATCATTTTTACCGATGATACAATCCACAAATTACCTTTCAATGTATTCTAAATAGATCAAGCCTAATTCGAAGATTATCAATGTAAACAATCCGACTTAGAACTGAAGAACGACTCGTTTCAATATTCCGCTTGCAATTGTATCGATCTATGAAGTTCTATAATATATGTGAATAAAATCGAAAACTAGAGGATATGTAGAATTCATTACCATCCTCAGAGTAAAACAGTGTTTCTTAATCAACTCTATTTTTTAGGGCGACTACTGCTTTTATGCTGTCTTGCATTGCTTGGAGAACAGAGCGCGCATCAGTAAAAATGATCACCTTGTGGAGATCGTAGGAAGAAGAAGAGTCTGCAGGCTTCAATTATGCTTACCGCTCAGCCCGGTAGTAGCTAGTTTAGCATGTGGCTATAGACGCTTCTACAGTTGCGCCATTTGCGAATTCTATGAGAATTCCGCCACTACTTTCCTTCCTTCAAAATTTAATGGTGGCAATGTTTAATTTCTAATTTTCAAAAATTAGTTACTCTCAACGTGAGAGAGTTGTGTACAACAACCACTGGTTTCTATCATTTTAACTTAAACTTTAAAATGATCTTATTCCGCTGTATACCTCAGCCATGTGCTTTTCAGTCTCCATAAAATTTTCCAATGCTTGTTTATCCTATTTTTTTAATTACACATTTTTGTTATGAAGATTACCAAAATCATGGAAAGTGAGAATAAAAATGTTTACAGTACGTAGCAGTGTGTATGGTAGAGTAACCGTGTTAATGTTTTTGAAGTGTATTTTTTTAAATTCTTTTTAACTTTCTCAGTAAATTTATGAGACGTTGTTCCATAAGGTTTTAGTAAGTGTAAACATTCTATATATTATTAAAAATTCTTTTAAAAAAAATTAAAAAAAGTTATTATACTGTTCGCAATTTAATATCCCATGGTGCTGTAACTGAAAGAGATCCCGTGTGGGCCCTTACATTATACTGTCTGAGAAGAACATCATTTACTTGAATAAAGTTTTAATAAATTAAATTTGTTGGTGAAACAGCGTTTCAGAGAACATAAAAATATTAAATGAACCGAAAAATAATAGTAATAACTATTTTTTTAATAATTATTGCCCTTTCTCTTGAATTTTATATATATATATATATAGTATATATATATATATATATATATATATATATATATATAGAGAGAGAGAGAGAGAGAAAGAGAGAGAGAGAGAGTGAGAGAGAGAGAGAGAGAGAGAGAGAGAGAGAGAGAGAGAGTGAGAGAGAGAGAGAGAGAGAGAGAGAGAGAGAGAGAGAGAGATAGAGAGAGAGAGAGAGAGAGCGGGGTGGCTCAGTGGGTAGGGCACTGTGCTACTAATCTCGAGGTTACGGGTTCGGGATCGGCTGTGGCAGATTATCATTTAACCGATTAACTCCGAAGTGGATCGGTCCTGTGGATCGAGAGACCCTCCCGAGGCTCATCCAGCCTCTATAAAGTGGGTACCTTTAATGAGAGAAAAACCTGGCGGTTGACCATAGTCTCGGCTAAATCACCTCCTTGCACAACCGTTGGCTTACATACAGTACGGTCCTTACCAAGTACTAAACCCAAGACCATTCATGGGTAATAGTGGTATAGGTTTTATATTTATATATATATATATATATATATATATATATATATATATATAGTATATAAAATGTATGCTTAAAATACAATTAAACACTCTTCTTTAAAACGTAAATGTGAGTAGCCCAGTTGCGAACACTGTCAGCTCTATTTTTCATAAAATGAGTTAGAAATGGTTTTCGTCACGTGGTTTCATCCTCTATTTAATATTAAACGTCATTTGTTACGAAAACTTCTAGAAACGTGTTAAATGTGCGTTTGAATAAATGACTTCGTTAAGAAATAAATGCCAAGTCCACAAGCGCCTAGTTTCAAAGACGGCCAAGTCCAGTGGAGCCAATCACAACACCGTATTCGGACCACGTGACTCCGAATAGCTTCACTACAACGTTGAATGTTTACTGTGTTATTTGAGTTGCTGTTGTGAAATAATTAATAAAAGTTTTATCTGCATTAAAATACCGAGCAAGTAAAACACGTTCTAAAAATGAAGGTAGAAAGCAAGTTATTAAATAGTGTTTTATTTGGTGAATTATCTTTTTAAAGAGCTACCTCAAGGAGTTAATTTCATAGGTTGTCTCCAGTTTGGTTACAAAGACACACATTTGTTACACAACCGGTGAGGTCCAATTTTGTTATGTAAATAACTAATAAACTTTTAACATAACATATTGTGCGAATAAAATCTGCTGCACATTCAATTTTAACTACATATCGGAATCCAAATAAAAAAAAAAAAAGCGACACTAATGGTTTTTTCTGTAGTAAACTGTTTTTTACATCCCCCTGGCAACTTATTTATTCTGCTCAAAACGATGAATATGAAAAATTACATTTATATATTACATTACATTAAATTACATTTATAATTTATATTTTAGGTTATCGGAATATTTAATCTAGTTTATAACTAATAGGTTAACGTTTCACCAATTTTGTGTAAAAAGATATTCTGTGTAAATAAAAATTGTTTATGTTTGTTTGTTTGCATATACCTATATCGTTAGCAGTTCTACCAACAGATCTTGCAGCACAGCTGAGTTCAAGTTTTATACGATGCCTATTTTCTTATATTTTTTATCGTGCGTTCATTTACAATAAACAATGAATAATTATCCCACAGAGTTCACGGCCGAAACCATCAAGATTCATAAGAAACAATTTAAATTGCCTGTAATTAAATATCTCTTCCTGTATTAATTTTTCTTTATTGATTTTCGTTTCATTTTTTCAAAGATTCTGGGAATATTTCTTCCGTCTGAAGGGCATCTCATATTGATATTGTCTATCCGTATACATTATATTTTGTCAATTTTTTTAAAAATTACATAATTAGCAAGGAGTGCTCTAACTATTGTCTCCTTTAACTTTCGCATATCTCCTAAATATGTCATTTTAAAAAATTGACAAAACATAATGTATATGAAAAGATAGAATCAGGAAAATAATATGTAGATTGTGAGATGTCCTGATGATGGGAGAAAAATTCCCCGAAACGTTGAAAAAATGGTTTGAAAATCAATAAAGCTAAATTTATATCGAAAGAGATATTATTCACAATATACCTAATATGCATTATATATTAGAGATTATATATTACATTATAATACATAATCTTCCAATACAT